>JAPFRW010000074.1:0-75480 GCA_030778065.1 Akanthomyces uredinophilus | reverse complement strand
CCCCCCCCCCCCCCCCCCCGCCCCCCCCCCCCCCCCCCCCCAGACCCGACAATTCCTTCCGCTCACTGCTTGACTCCTTCTGGAGCGATTTGATTTTTACGTTAGTAGGTACCTGGTCTTATTCTGCATCTCACTGGCAGAGTCCGCTGTGGCGGCCGCTGCGCCTCGTGCCAAATTTAGAAACCCAAATTGTGGATTCCGGCCTACATACACCACTATCGTGGCCAGCAGCCCAGCCACTTCTTATTATAGCAGAGGGCTTTGGTTGTGAGGAAGTAGGATCAATGGGATTTATTGATGCGCATCTCACGTGCGGAGCTTCCTATGCCAGATTGACTACTTGCTGAATTAGGCAGTGTCGAGTCGCGATTGCGTCACAGTTCCTCGCCCTGGTGTAGTTAACATGTGTAGGGTATTGGTGTCGTCAGCTAGGAAACAACACATTTTGCACAGAACAAAAACCATTCAATCTATAAGACGATCGTTTGGTATGCATGAAGATCGCCAAAATTATATTCGTCGGCTGAATTGTGCCTTTTTCCATCGTCGTGACGATACAGCCAAAATGTTACCAATAGCAATACCGCACGTCACCAAGTGCCCAGATTTACAGCTTTCAGCCCCCCAATAACTCACATGAATCCCACCAACACCACGCTGCTGCATCATCAACAACACGCTCGATCGCTGCCAGAAATGCAGACAGGATAATGAATCAGTCTAATCATCAAGATCGCCCCGTCTTCGTCTCATAATGAGCTCTGCTAACCCAGATCCCGAGCCCAGCCCTGGCGGCAAAGCATCGCCACCGCCTCAGCCCTCATCCTTCCACGGCCGCCTGCAGCTCCAAGACTTCATGTATCAGTCCGCCGACGCTCCGACACCGCGTCGCAGCGCCCGTCACGCGGTGACGGCAGCAGCGGCGGCGGCAGGTCCTTGCCCGTCATCATCGGCTCCCAGCGCCCGCGCCGCGACGCCCTCGCCGCGGAAGCGTGCCCGTCGCTCCCCTTCCCCCTCCTCCTCCGGCATCGTCGCCAAGCCCAAGCCCAAGAAGAAGCGGGCGGCGTGGTCGGGCTACGCGCCGCCCTCCGTCTACGCGCACCTGCCGCTGCTCCCCGACGCCATCTGCGCCAACCTGCTCGTCCTCTTTGTCGGCCTCAACCCGGGGCTGCAGACGGCGCGCACGGGACACGCCTACGCGCACCCGACAAACACCTTTTGGAGGCTGCTCTTCTCCTCGGGCATCACGCCCGTGCCCTGCACCGCCGTCGAGGACCGCCAGATGCCCGCGCGCTACGCCCTCGGCCACACAAACATTGTCGCCCGCCCGAGCCGCAACGGCGCCGAGCTGAGCCGCCGCGAGATGGACGACGGCGTGGCGCTGCTCGAGCAAAAGGCCCGCACGTGGCGGCCCGAGTCCGTGTGTGTCACCGGCAAGAGCATCTGGGAGAGCATCTGGCGCGTGCGCCACGGCGGCAGGGCCGTCGGCAGGAGCTTCAGGTACGGCTGGCAGGACGCGGCCGAGAACATGGGCGTCGTCGCGGGCGAGTGGGCGGGCGCCAGGGTCTTTGTCGCCTCGAGCACGAGCGGGCTGGCGGCGACGCTGTCGCCCGCCCAGAAGCAGGAGATTTGGAACGAGCTGGGCGCTTGGGTCAAGATGCGCCGGGCCGAGAGGGAGGTTGCCGCCGAGCGAGAGGCTGCTTCGCATGCTTGAGCCTGGCGTTTCATCTTTATATTCATGTACGCATCGCATAGTACGGTTTTCTTTGGATTACATGAGCCTTTACCGTAATATCAAAGTATTTTTGTTCTTTTCTTGTAAGCTAGCAAACGTATCTGTACTACTGTCTTTACAGATGCCTCTCGCTCCTTTTTACCATCAAGAACGTTACTGCTGCCGGTCCAACTCCATGACGCCTTAAAATCCCAAGGTGCTCTACCTAAACAAAGCGCTCACTCGCGCCGCAGCGTTTTGTGTGTGTACACTTCTTCTTCAATCATATAGCCCTGCATCGCCAAGCCTGGCAATCACTATTTGCAGCGCTTCTCTACGATGTTGACGCCGTTTTCCTCGTACTCCTTTTTCGAAATCCACATCTGGTGAAAGGTGCCCAAGCTGGCTAGGATGCTGCCGCCAATCCACGAGGCGAAACGGCGTTCGCTCGTCAGGCCCGCCGCATGGATTTTGATCTTGAGGCCGGGGTACATGGCCGTCAGCTCGTTGTTTAGGCGGTCGTTGAAGCCGTTGATCAGGCTGGTGCTGCCCATCACGACCACGTTGGCAAGCAGGTTGCCGCGCAGGTCAACGTCGATGGCACTGAGCGACGCCTTAATGAGCTCAGGGATCGTCTGACCCTTGTCGAGGCGCTCCGACTCGGGCACCGGCAGGCCCGCGTTGTCGTCAAACAGACCTTCGGTCACCTTGAAGCGCTGCTCACGCCACATTTGGTTGTAGCCGTCCGGCATCTCAAACACCCGGCCGGGCTGGGTCTTAACGTAGTCCTCGTTGCCGGGCGCGCCAAGCTTGCCAGGTCCGCGCCATACCTCGACGACCGACTCCTTGAACTCGGTCAAGGTTCGCTCCTCCTCGTACAGGTTGAACGAGTCGCTGACCTGAAAGGAGAACTTGCGCTCGCGGTACTGCGCGGGCGCCAGAGCATCCACTGCAGTCTTGTTCTCAATCTTATATGTGGGCACAAGACTGACCTGGGGCTCTGACGTCTTCCACAAGCTGCGGATCTGAGAAGACAGCCAAAGACCGGCAGCAGGAGAGCGCTGGACCGAGCGCTTGAGAACCATGCCGTCGTGAATGGCAGTGACCGAGGCATTGGCACCGCCCACGTCAATGACAAGAGCAGTGGCCTTGCCGGCAGCAAAAGCCGCCAAGACGGGTGTCTTGCTCAGCCAGAACGCGGGGCAGCCCCAGCTCTCCATCGCCAGCTCGATGGCCTTTTCTCTGTTCTTTGGCGTGTTCCACGGCGCCTCTGTGATGAGCAGAGGATTCTCCTGCAGCGGCTTTTCTTGCGTCTCAACTTCCTCCATTGCAACGTCGCCTTCGGTATCGGCTTCCTTGGGCTCGTCGTTGAGGCCGTTCTTGGACGGGTGGCTTGGGCGCTCGGGTTGAAGGCGCTTGATCAGCATGTGCTCCCACACTTTGCTCGCGACATCCCAGTCCTCGACAATGCTATCGCGGTTCATGTAGTTGCGAATCTCGAAATCGGCGCGTGGGATGATGCACTCGTCGCCAAATATGTCCTTGGGCGGGTCGCTTGTAACATGTCCGTAAAACGAGGGCAGCACGGATTTCGGAGCATCTTCACCGGCAAAGCCAGCGCGTGTGGTGCAGTAGCCAGGGTCGAGCACGAGGGCCGATACCTCATCTATTAGCGTACGTTAGTGGGCGAAAACGTGGTTGCGACCGGCGCGCGAGCCGAACGCGAAGGGAGAAGTCGAGCCGTACCTCCGCCGTAAATGTCGGTCGGCTGGGCCGTGGTTGGCAGGGGCTGTTGAGCCATGGTGTCTGTGATTGCGGTGATGCGCGATGCGAAAGCTGGGATGCCAATTGGGCAAAGTAGCGGCGGGCTAGATTTGTTCGCGCTGGAAATCTGGTTGGTGGTTGGCGGATTGAGTGAAGCCAAAGCTCCCAGCACCGCTAAAGCTGCCTGGTGGGGAGTCATGACTAAGCAGGTGTGGATGTCCTGGCGCGGGCCCTTGAAAAAAGCTCAGCCCGCGCTCAGAATCTTTTTTCTTCCTGTCCTCCTTAAGCTTCTACTTGTCCTGGCGACGAGAAACTTCCGTCCTGCGTCCGAGACTGGCGCGTGTAATTTTATATGATGCTCTGAATGTAAGTTCTACCGAAATCTCTACACATCAGCCCCCCCCTCTTCTATGATGAATTCGCATCCTCGCTTCAGAACCGCTGCGATTGACACAGCTTGCTGTGCGTGATTACACAATGCCAACCTCTGATCATATACCACCTCTACCTTTTCATTGCCAGCTTCTACCATTATCACAAAGCTAATGTGAAGACAGATACAATGATATCTCGTAATTGCTTGCGGCAATGCCGCGCAGTGGTTGGGCGTATTCCTCGTGCGAATCCCGTCCCTCTGCGTAGCATTGCTCTATCTAGACAGAACGTTCAGACCTTTGCCTCTGTACGCGATGCGAAAAACGGCACATCCATACCCTCCGAGCCCTGTGACGAGGCCGAGCACGCGTCGCCCTTTAAGCAGCAGCGCCGATCAGACCTGGGCAAAGATCAGGCGAGCGAGTCGCCTCTTTACCCCGAGTCTTATCCTCGCATAGAGCCGTCAGAGGCACGCATGGCCGTTCCCGAATTTCTTGAAAGTGAAGAGAACGATTTGTCTCAGCCTCTCATCAATCTGGTTGGCCGTGTGCGCGCTAAGCGTGTCGTTGGCAAAAATCTCGTCTTTCTTGACATTGTAAACGAGTTTCAAAAAGTGCAAATTGTGGTGAATAAGTCAAAGTGTGTCGAGCCTCTGGACAACATCTGTACACACAACTCCAAGAAGTTCCATCTCTTCAGGTCACTCATCCAAGTTGGCGACCATATATGTAAGCCATTATACTTTAGACAACCACTCGTAGCCACCTGTGCTGACGCCGTCACAGCCGTCAATGGTGTCCGTGACCATACGCCCGCGGGTCTGTTGACCCTTGCCGCGAGAGAGATCCCAGAGCTCCTGTCGCCAACCATGGAGCAAATTCCCGAAGTTCTCACCGACTCCAAGACCAAAATGCAGGATCGCCACGTAGACATGCTCGTCAACAAGGAGACTGTCGACGTCCTGCGGCTTCGGTCCGAAATCACCAAGCAGATGCGCGATCACTTTCACTCGAAGCGGTTCCTCGAATTCCAAACTCCCATCTTGGCCGAGAACGCCGGAGGCGCGATTGCTCGACCTTTTGTCACGCGTGCCACCGAGTTCAAAGACAAGGACCTGGCACTTCGTGTCGCTCCGGAGCTCTGGCTGAAACGACTTGTCGTTGGTGGCGTCGACAGAGTCTTTGAAATCGGTCCTGCTTTTCGCAATGAAGGTGTCGACGCCACACACAATCCCGAATTCACAATGTGTGAATTCTATAGCGCCTACTCTAGTCTGCCAGATTTGATCAAGGAGACAGAGGAGCTCCTCACCAGCCTTGCCAAACATACACAGAAGCTCATTCAAACGCAACTCACTTCTCTGCCGCCAATTGATCTGCAAAAATTCAAGCGGCCATTCAAGCAAATTGAGTTTGTTCCTGCCCTGGAGGAAGCCACTGGCGTTCGCTTCCCCAAGCTGTCCGCAGAGGATGCACTGCCTGAGCTTCTTGCTCTCATGAAGCTGGCGGGCATCGATATTCCTGGCGACATCCCCACTTCGCTGCCTAGGCTTCTCGATCGACTGGCCGCCATGTACATAGAGCCCAAGTCGTTTGAAGAGCCTCTCTTCATTACCAACCATCCGGCTTGCATGTCGCCGCTAGCCAAGAGTTTTCTGTGCCCCAAGACATACCAGCTGGTATCCGCTCGTGCTGAGCTGTTTGTGGGCGGCCGTGAGCTCGCCAACATGTATGAAGAAGAAAACGACCCCAAGGAACAGCAGCGCAAGCTTACCACGCACCGAAACCTGGTCAACACGGAAGATGGAGAGGTCGGCATCAACGCTCCTGAGGAAAAGTCGAACGATGAAGAGGTGACCAAGGATGAAGAGAGTCTCGAACACGATTTGGAAATGGAAGAATTGAGGATGGAAGAGGAAGAAACAGACCAAGAAGTTTTCGACAATCACATGAAGCGGCCTGAGGAGGAAGACGAATGGGCCACGTCGCCGCTCGATCGAAGCTACATAAAGGCCTTGGACTACGGCCTGCCCCCTACTGGTGGCTGGGGCTGTGGTGTTGAGCGTCTCGTCATGCTCTTCTCTGGTGCCAACCGCATCAGCGACTGTCTGAGCTTTGGCACAATCCGAAACGTTGTCGGGTTGTCGTCTGACGCTGCCAAGAAGGAGGGTGAGAAGCCTTGAATGGCTGTATAATATAAAAAGTAGCGACTTTGTCGCGTGTATAACTACGCGTACTGCCACCAGAGATAATCTAGCCTCGGGACTTTGTAATATCAACACACTTTGCATAATAAGGCTTACTTGGACTCTCTTGAAATACGACATATGAGCAGTAACTCGCTTTGCATTAAAATCAGTTTTCAAAAAGGATATCTAAATAAGTCCCAAATTTGTATAGGTCCCAGCATCTTGCCTAGACCAATCTATTATCCAAGATGACTGGAACGTGCGAATCGAAGGTATTAAACAAAAACAAATCTCCACCAGAAAGAAAAAAAAACCAAACCTGCGCTTCTTTGTGTACTTGTTGAGTGTTTGCCGCCGTACTGTCGTGCCGTCTAACCGAGACTGCCGCCAGCAATCTGGAACAGGCTGGAGACGAGCTTCCTCGCCGCGCCACCGTCGCTGGTGGTGGACGGCGCCGTGCTGGAGACCCAGGACTGGACGGTGGCCGCGTCGAGGCCCTTGGCAAAGTCGGCATCGCCGGGCAGGATGCGGATGGCGACGCCGCCGGCGTCGGCGTCAAAGACGACGGCGGCCTTGACGTGGGCGTCGGTGGGCCGCGGGAAGTAGTCGGAGGAGCCGCCGCCGGGGGCGAGGTGGACGGTGCTCTTGCACTTGTCGTCGCCCTTGGCGAGGACCTCGAAAAAGTCAAACTCGCCGCACGCGGGCCAGCAGCTGCAGGAGCCGTACTGGGCGGCGCGGGGGATGGCGGCGTTGAGGGCCCAGATGGCGGGCATGTCGCCGTTGAAGCCCCGGTCGCCGTCCATGGGCATCTTGAAGTTGAAGAGGAAGATTTTGCTCGAGCCCTCGAAGCCCTCTGAGTGTGTCAAGGGTCAGTCGTTTTGTACATCTCCAACAAGGGGGGCGCGGGGTTAATGGTGGGATTCATCGTATACGTACTGTAGGCGACGTCCTGGGCGCGGGAGAAGCCGCAGCTCTCGTCGCAGGGCTGGCCGCTAAAGATGGAAAACTCCTTGTTGGAGGGGACGTCGACGTTGCCGAGGACTTGGGAGGAGCTGGCACCGCCGTTGCCCGCCGCGTTGAGGAAGGCGAGCGAGTTGCCCCATTGACTGTTTCACGAAATGTCATTAGTATGAGCTCGATTTCTCACCATTCTTCTTCCTCTGCATGGTATGGAGTCAAAACTTACGGGTCCCAAGCACCGGAGCCCTGGCCGCCGTAATTGCCGAGAAAGACGAGATTCTCCGCCGTTTGGGACTCGGCGCTGTAGTACGAGGTGCGGTCCCAGTCCTGGCCCGATGCGGCCGGCTGGGGCTTGGGTGCCGGGGCCGTCGAGGCGGCGGAAGCGGGCGGGGAATCGACGTTTCCGGCGGCCTGGGCCGGAGCAGACGCGGCGGGCGCGGTGGAGGAAGCAGGTGCCGGGGCCGGGGCGGTCGCGGGCTGGCCGCCGAACCAGTTGTTCTCCCAGGAGACGACCTTGCCGTCAATGGTGGCCGTGACCCAGTCGGCGCGCCTCTGCTGCCTCTGCTTCTTCCTGGCCGCGTGGATGCGGTGGTGGCCGTGGGCGGTCTCGGGCTGCTCGGCCGCCGCTGCCGACTCGTCGCGCTTCCACTTGCTCTGGCTCGATGGGGCGTAGACGGCGAATTCCTTGAGGTGGAGGGGGCCGCGAAAGTGAAGAGAAAGCTGCGTGTGGCTGTTAGTGACTTGCTGTACTTTGTAGTAATTTCGATGCCGGGTTGCCCGCGCGATGGCAAAGCACCATTACACCGACGGCAGATCAGTTGGCGGTAAAGGAGAAGCAGAGACTTACACCCTCGTTTAGAGGAGCCAGCGGGCCGCTGTAGCTCTTGGTCGCCTTTTTGCACTCGCCGGTCGAGGTCATGGCCGTGACGGCCTCGTAGCTGCCAGAGGTGCCGATGCCCTCGTACAGAATGTGGTTGACGGCGCCGCAGAACCAGTTGCCGCCCTCGTCCCTGGCCGTGCCCGAGCACTCCTGGGTCAGACCGGCTGCCAGGTTGGCCGCGGCGACGACCAGAGCAATCGTCGTGCGTTTCATTATTTTGGTGTTTTCGTTGATATGGGTTTGTATGGCGTGCTGTGTATTGTATTCTCGGGTATAAAAGGGAACTTTTGCTGCAAGAGAATGTGTTGAAACTTGTGTTTCGTATTTCAGTTCTTGCTTGTGAAAAAGACCGATGATTGGAGAGAAGTGAAGATTCAAAGGAGCGGCAGGGATAAATGTCGATTTTGTCGTCGGGGAGATTCTCTCACCAGAGGAGAGTTTGTCTCGTCGACAAAGAAGACAAGAGGTTGAGGATGATGTGTAAAGTACGGCCTCAAAGAAGTAGAAAGCTGAAGAGAAAAAAATAAACCGACAAAAGCGAAAGGGAAAACCCTCGATTAAAGGCAAAAGTAGAGATGTGGTATCTAAATTAAAAGATGTGGACTAGGCGTCGGCCACTTACACGCCCCCCCAGCTACCAAGCTTTGTGGTGGCGCGCGCGACCAATATGGGCGTCTCGCGATTTCCCTCCCCTCATTGGCATGGGCCTGGTGGTTGGTCAAATTCCACACCATTTCACACACCACCCACGCACTTGGAAGCGCCCCCCTCTTGCAAAGACACCACGAGGTTTTGCAGTCTAATTCGTCTTTCCGGCCGACACTAGTTGGATTAATTTAGCTCAGCTAGTTTAAATCGGAAACCAGTCGCCAGGCACATTTGGACAACTTCTTTTCCTTTCCCCCACAGCCAGACCGACTAGCGCCAGGGCAGCCTCCTTTTTTTGCTGCTCCTTGGCATCACCGTTTGGCAGATTAAAAGCCAAGAGGTCCAAGAAAATGGGGGTGGCGAAGCGACAAATTAGATTGACCTGACAGGGCACAGGTTCACTTCTCGGTGGCTTGGTGATGAAACCGACGCCAACAGTGTTTTGGTCAAGTGCCGACGATGCCCTCGTGGTATTCGTGGCAGGCTACCAGTAGTACCAGTAGACTTGCAGAGAGGCTCGGAACTGAAATCAAAGTTTCTTGTTCGGCTCGCGGCGGCCTGCTCTCGACGTTGACCTACCTTGAGCATCCATGCTAAATTTACAGCATAGCAAGCTGGATCTGGTACTCAACGTGGCTACACTAGAGAAACAAGTCTGGCTCCCCGTTCTGTCAATACCATTTGTTTTATCCCGTCTTGCCTATTCCAAGAGTGATGGGCTATGCCAGCTCCAGCCAAGTCCCGGGGGGGGGTTCCTGGTGTCTTGGCGAGGGCCGCTTGGCTCAGGACCATGCCCTGGCTTAAACTGGATTTCGATACCAAGAAAGCAATACCATTCTCCCACGACGGACGGATTGATGCAATGCCTGCAGAGTGTTTGCTCGGGTAAGATGATCATGGCTTATTTGCACTTGCGCATTCTGTTTCTGACAGCACCTTGGGTGCAACGTATGACGGCACACGCCAAATGCACAAGATGGTGTGGCATTTTAACCGCCGGTTTTGCCTCGCCTTTTGCTCAGGGCAGAAAAGGTTGCACCTATCTTATTAGACAAGCCTCCACGCCGAGCCGCTACAGGGTCTGTGGAACTGGACCCCTGGCGACGCGCGCCCGCAAAATTCGCTATTGGCTTGGACGAATCGCTCGAGCCGGCTGGGGGCTCAACTCTAGCATTGGCGCCACGACACCTCGGCCGCGAGAGGCTTTGCGCCGTGGTTGGCCGCCTGTATCTGCCGCAAGGCTCTTTTTTAAAATTGCCTTGTTCACTACTGCATCTTTAGTATTTGATCATTTAACTTGTGCGGCAATTCTCCTCTTCTTCCTGTGCCAAGCGACCATGTCACTTTACTGAGCTGCGCTTTGTCACGGTACCATCACGACCTTTTCGTGTATCCCGATTTTTCATCTTGCCTCTTTTTCTTTTTAATTAGAAAGAATACTCAAGTCGGAGAATTGCTGACCATCTCTTGTGAGCCGCTTGTACACCGACATGTCTCAAATCGGCCTCTATTTTTGGCGGTCCTCATGATCACAGTCCCAACCCGTCGCTGGATTGTGGGTTGCCCGTTCCACGCGAACTGCCCAGCCCCCAAGGGACATCGTAGCAACGCCGTGACTCTTGGCCGCAAAGGCGTGCACCGTAATGTGCCGTGGAAGATTTCATCGCTGCACCTGCCCAGCCGCACACCGGCTTGGCCTCATTTCCTGAATACTTTTCGGCTGGGCCAGTCCAAGACTCGTGAACTGGCTGCACGTGCAACATGTGAACCCTCGGCGCAGTAAATGCAAAGCAGAACAATCTCGGGATTTTGAAAATTACCAGGAAAGGTAAAGCTAAACTGAAATAGTCTGAGCGCCATCTCTGTTATTCCGAGGCCGCGTTTCCCGTATAGATACGCAGTGTCCGCTGGTAATACCAGAGACATATATCTCGCCTTCTAGATTCTACTATTTATCCTCGCGGTCAATCGCAGTTCTTCAGCTACCATGGCAGTGGAACACTCGACGAGAACATTGCAGCAAGTCCTTGCCACCTTGTCCCACACGTCCCGCCGCTTCAGTTGCCAAGCTCAGGTCGAGCGCCACCAACATATCACCGCAACAGGCAGGAACGCGCGACTATAGTTGAAAAACAAATGATGAATAGATCCTCGGTAGCTCTCTTTTGGCTTTGGAATTGTTCTTTGGGATCTCTCTACCGTAGCCGCGTCACCTTGCGTGCACATCCCACCCTTGCCATCTACTCCCCCCTCCAAAACCCAAGAGCCAAGACTGATACCAAGAGTCTGGGCAAATTACGAGCCCCCTTCTGATCTGCGTAATCTTTTTTTATCCAGCGCACACCTCTACAGAAGAAAAAAATCAATGAGGCAATAGGGGTCGCCAGATTTGAAAGTTGTTGGTGAGCTCCAGATGCAGAGCGTGCAAAAAGCCTGTTGATGTCGCTCAATGGTCTCGACCGAGTCAAACTGAGCCAAAATAACGGCCATGAATAGTATTATTTACAACTTTTGCTTCCTAGCCGGATAAACGCCTAAGCCCTTGCTGCACCTAGTCATCAATGCCTCCCCACTCACCGCCAGCGCCACCCTCTTCCCTGTCGCTGTCGTCCTGCTGCGTCTTGCGCCGCTTGCTGCCCTCGATCGCGCCGCGCCGGTTGTTCTCCCTGCGCCGCTCGTAGCCGCTCGTCGACGTGATGGCGGCCTTGCTCGCGCCGGCGCGGCGCGACTCGACGCCGCGCTCGCGCAGCTTCTTGCGGTCCGCCTTGTTGACCCTGGGCAGCGCGTCGAGCAGCCACTTTTGGACGCTGCTGGCGCCGTCGCCCGTCCGGCCTGCCTGCCGCTCGCTCGCGGCAATGACGTTGGCGACCGTCTTGACAAACGGAATGTCCTCCTTGGTGTAAAAGGTGACGGCGACGCCGCCCTCGCGGCCCGCCCGGCCCGTCCGCCCGGCGCGGTGCACGTAGGCCGCACTGGAGCCCGGCACGTCGTAGTTGACGACGCCGTTGACGCCGGCAAAGTCGACGCCGCGGGCGAGGACGTCGGTCGTGATGAGCACCCAGATCTCGCCGGCGCGAAACTTGCGCATGATGGACGCCCGCGCCGACTCGGGCAGGCCGCTGTGCAGAGCTGCGATTCTCGTCGAGCCACCGGCCTCTAGGGGTATGTCGTACTTGAGTTCCTCGTGGAGGGCCGAGGCTCGGTCAATGGTTTGCGTAAAGACAATGAATGGCGGTCGCAGGGGAGGCCCCGAGTCGTCTGCCGTCGTAGGATGGAGGAGCTGGCGGAGGGCAAGCAGTTTGCCCTGCTCACTGGCCGTATATGTGAGTTTGTGGACAATGTTGGGCACGGCAGTGTCTTTTAAGCCGACAACCAATCGAACAAATGGTATGGGATGCACGCCTAATCCATCGGCTCTGGACTGTAGCTTTTCTGTTATTATGGCCTCAATGTTGGATCCCATCGTGGCCGACCAGAATGATACTCGCAACTCTGTGTTGATGCATGCGGACCAAACTGCCATTGTCTGCTCGCGGAAGAGAGCGTCCAGGAGGACGTCGGCTTCATCGAGAATAAGATCTCGCACGTCTGGCAGCACGCGATGAGTCGTAGCAGACCCAGATGTGAGGAAATTTAATAGCAGCTGCGGCGTGGTGACCAGGATATCAGGCTTGGCTGCCGTTGCTTTGTTCCTGCGCTTCGGGGTATCGTCGTTTTCGTCCTTGTCCCCATCTTCGCTCTCTTTGTCATCCTCCTTGTCGCTTTCGCTATCCTCGGCCAACTCCTGCTCCTCCGTGTCCAGGTTCATCTGCTTCTTCATGGCCATGATTTTAATGCTTGTCCCTTGTAGAAGTTTCAGCCCCTCGTTTACAATCTGATGGGCTAGTTCTCTTGTGGGAACCAAAATGATAGCCTCGAGGTCGTGTTGTGTCGTGGCCGCGTCCAGGTCGTCGGGATTCATGCCTCTTCGTCGCATGATCTGGTTGATGGCTGGGATCAAGAAGCTGATGGTCTTTCCGCTTCCCGTCGGCGCTACCGCCAGAAAGTTGACACCATTGTCCAGACCTTGGGCATCGTGGTTGTCGAGCGCCTGCTTGGGCTTCAGAAGCAGCGGGAGACTGCCAAGCTGCACCTCGGTCGGCACGCGATAGCTCTGCGCAACAAGATTCTGAGACACACGCCGCGAGATTCCATATGTGCTACGCAGCTGACCAAAAGTCTCTAGGGGCTGTGGAAACAATTGCGTCTTCTTCTTCTCGTCCTTTTTAGATTCTTCCGCTGCGGCCTTCTTCTTCTTGCTCTTTTTGGCCTTTTTTGGCTCTTCCTCCTGCTTTGACAAGAGTGTCACTTTAAGGCGGTGTGACCTGAGAGTCTGACGGCATTCCTCTTCGCTCATTCGCTTCGCGGGCTTCGATACGGGGCTCGAGGCTCGCCCGCTGGCTTTGCTCTTGGCGTCGTGCGACTGGGGCTTTGAGGACTCGGGTTCGGGTTTAGGTGCAAAAAAGTCGACTTCGGGCAGCTGTTCCGACGCAGAGGCCTCGGTTGCCTGCTTCTCGGTCTTGGATCGCTTGCGCTTCTGGCCGCGCACCTCGTCGTGGTACAGCTGCGGGTTGGTAGCCGCGACGCCGGTCGACGACGGCAGCTTGGCCGTCGCAGCGCCAGCGGTCTTGGCCGTGCGCTTGGTCCCGCGGGACAGCACCTTGAGGATATCCATTCTGCACTGTAGCGACTACAGAAACAGACTCTGAATAAGCGAATGGCTGCCAGTTGCGTGTCTGCCCTTTTTGTCTTTGTCGTAGAGAAATTGGAATTTTTCAACGGCGGCGGCTTCAACTTTTTTCTGGGTCCCGGGTTTGGTTTGGTGGGGAGATGCCTGGGTGGAGCCGGGCATAATGGCCGTGTTGGTGCTGTCAATTATTCACCATCCAGCGACTCTACTAAAGCATGCCACAAGGTCAAGATTTTATCTTTAAGCGGAAAATTCGTGCGTAATTCCATTTCTATTCGAGTGCGAGTCATGATCTCTCCAAGCCATGACATTCGGCCAAACCCTCTAGTAACCGCTTCAAGTCCTTGGAGTTCAGAGGCCTGGTGTTGGTGGTTAGAATTTGGTTTTTATATCTTGCTCTAGCGAGGATTTGCATCTTTTTAAGGAATAATGGAATCACTTACCGACGCACATGACCTCTCCAACCAGCACAATGATACAGTCTGAAAATACAGTGCCGTTGGGCTCCTTGAGCTCCAGCCAGGGATTCCACTCGACCAGCTGCTCCTGCGTGATGCCAAATGTCTGCTCCACCACCTTGCAGGTGTCCTGATGATCTGACGTGTGCCATTTATTGCAGTGGCACACGGTGCTGGGGCGGTAGTCTTTCGGCGGGTTCGTCTGGCAGGGCGGCGGCGGCGGTGGGCGGACTAACACGCCGCCCAAGCAGACACGAAGTACCTATTACTTGAAATGCATCCGCTGTATGAAATGGACCAAAGAAAGCATATGTTGGTTTACCTCCTTCAGGGTACTATTCCCACCGCCGTCATATTTATTCATATCTTTATGTTTTTCTCTTGTTCAAGCCAGAGCCGACACTCTGGTTCTCGTTAAACCCCTTTACCATCGTGTCTTCACTTTGTAGCCGTAGCCGAACGTTTCCTAGCACAGAATAGTCACGCTGTGTTCGTTCTCGTACAAACACACGCTTACAATGTGCCACCGTAGCTTACCACACCCCAAACGACATGTCTACCTGTAACCCATCCCCAAAGCACCGGCGCGCCAACAACAGACCGCCGTCACTCTCGGCTGACTGGATCGAGCAGATTTGGTTTTGTAAGTCGTTCGGCCACATTGGCTCATTCATAGAATATATGCTATTCAGCTTGATACATTTTATTCGATTGTGTGTGGACTCTTCCAGCCGGTTCATGTCGGACCTGGCGAATCTCTACATCTGACTAAAAGTACAATATACACAGAGCTGGCTACTGGCCCTCTCAAGTCCCAAAAAAACGCCGTTGCCATGTTTGCCAGCCATGCTTCCAAGAATCCCGCAAGCCAAGAAAAAAAAGTGTCAGCGTCCCGGAAAAGACAATCAAGTCGTCCACAGAGCCTCCTCCGCCTCGTCCACGTCCCGGCCCTCGCCGTACAGCACCTCGCAGACGCCCGACAGCGGAATGTCGAGCACCGCGTCGGTGCCCTCGCTCCAGACCTCGCGCCACCGCAGCCCGCCGTGCCCGTCCAGCCGCCGCTCGCCGCTCTGGCTGCCCTTGAGGCGGCCCTTGGCGTCGACGACGGCCATCTGGCCCGCGTCGTCGACAATGGTCTCGACGCGGCGCAGCGGCAGCGTCAGCACCTCGCGGTTGTACGAGGCCAGCGCCACGTAAATGTAGCAAAGCGCCGTGACGAGAAACGCCGGCAGCGCCAGCGCCCACCACCGGTCCGGGTAGTAGTAGATGCCCAGGCCGTGCAGGAACGGCGACGGCAGGTAGCTCCACAGCAGGTAGATGAGGAAGGTGAAGCTGCTGAACAGGTACAGCACGAAGCCGTAGTACTCGTACGTCGGCACGCGCGGCGCCGCGTGCGGCGGCGGCGGCGGCAACCCCGGGTGGCCGTTGCTGTGGTCGTCCTCGGAGGCGTCGGGCGTCGTCGGGCGCGACGGCCGCAGCAGCGACGTCAGCGACGGCGACGGCGGGAGCGGCGTCGGCGGGCGCCCGTAAAAGGGCGGCGCGAAAAAGTTTTGAGGCACGGGGCCCGTCGGCGGCCGCGGGGGGGAGTCTGCCCCGGAGCCGGAGCCGGAGGAGCCAGAGGACAGGTAGTCCTCGTCTTCGTCGGACGAGGCCGACATTGTGGGCTGTTGTTTGCTCGGTGGCCTGCGCCGTGCGCGCGCACGTTCTGGGGGGAGATGGGTGTGTGGTGATGATGATGGATGGGGGTTGAAGCTTCCAGGTCGGTGATGCGACAGCCCCACCTAGAACAGCTTGCACTTGGACACAACGACAGGGATCAATGGATAGTTGACAAAATTCACAATCCCATTCTTTTTATTTTAGTGTTTATTATTTACACGGGAATGCACCCGAGTTTAACTCATGAGAAATGACTACTTGTATACATTACAATCGTTACGGCAACATCCATCACTACTACCATGATTACCTCCTCTGTTACCCATCAATGGGGCATCGGTACTCGCCATCGCGCGCAGGTCCCGTGCCATTCTCCTGTTTATCCTGCACCGCATCCAGACAGCTCTGGTGGTATATATGCCGACACGCCAGCACAACAAGCGGGCCGAGTGGAGGATCCTTCCCCCCGGCTGTTCCACTGGCCATTACATCTACTGTCTGATCCCCGTCGTGCTGCTGCTGCTGCTGCTGCTCTTCAAACAGCATGCTTGCTGGTCGCATGTCCAAGCTCTTGCCTTTGCCCTTGCCGTCTGCTTCCGCGCCCGCCTCACCTCCGGCGCGGCTCTTCTGCTCGAGGCGTCTGGCATCTTCCATGGCCTGCCTTGCCTCCCAGGCTTCAAAGACGGCGCCGCCGGCCACGCCCGGACCCCAGACGCGGCGGCCGCAGTGCTCGCACGTCGATCCGCGAGGGCGCCATCCCCGCTGGCGCAGCTCCACCGACTGGCTGACATTGACAAACAGACTTCTCTCCAGCAGTCGGTTGGAGAGCCGGAGAATGGATTCTTCATAGGCGTACGCGGAAAATATGGACGCAAGGACGCCACGCAAATCGGCCAGGTTCGGGGATGACGCAGCAGCGTTGGCGAGAAAGGCACGAAGAACCCTCAGGAAAGAAAGGTTGGTGCCGCCGGCAGCAAGTAGCTTGGAGGTCGGCTGGCCCGGGCTCTGACCGGATGTAGAAGCGAGTAGAGCGGTGAACGTATGCTGCACCAGCGAACGCAGCAGAGTCAGGAGCCGTTCGCCGTCTAGATCAACATCGGCGACGGCTTTTGAAATCTCGGGGGAGATTTGCTTAGTGAGCTTGACCGCTGCCTCAATCAGTTGTAGCCACAGTGCCTCATCCGTGCTTAGAGCCGCCTGAGCGTTTTTTGCCTTTTTCTGCACCTTGTTGGCTCTCTTGGCGGGCTTCTGCTGTCCTTGGCAGAGCCAGATACCGACGTAGATGTACTTTTGTAAGCCCTGGAGCAGCTCCTCAATCGAGGCCTGCAAGTCGACAGGATCTTCCTGCCAGTCCGCCGCGCCCGATAGCACACCTTGAAGCGCCGACTCAAGCGTGCCAAAGTGCGTAATCAGTCGCTGCATGGCCTTTTCGACGAGTCCATCGCGCGTCAAGATTGTCACTGCAGCATCCACGATGCCAGTCTCTTCCATGGTGGGCAGAACTTGGTCGAGTCTCAGATCGCCGGCTTGAACACGGTTGATGTAATCTGACACGTGCAGCGGTTCAAAGGTGCACATGAGACGCACATACTGCTCGATGAGATGGCGGTCTGGCGCCTGCTCTTCCGGGAGCTTTTCGCGCTCAGAGTCCAGCAGAGTTTTGAGATAGGCAAATTGAAGATCTGGTGCATCAGATGCGCTTTCAAGAACCTGCTTTTGCGTCTCCGTCGTTTCTCCAGCGAGCACCACGGCAGACTTTTCTGGGCTTAGTTCCAGCAAGTCTTTTGCGTGATCGAGAATGACCTCGTGGATAGCGTTGCGCTGCTGGTAGCCCAATTTGGTCGTAGGGCGCAGACAGCCGGCGATGCATTCAAAGACTTGGTCCTGGTCGTCGGGATCTTCGAAATATGTGCGGATCAGTGTACCGAATTGCTTATCTGCTTTGAAGACGCGTTTCAAGATGCGGTAGAACCCAGCCTCCTTGAACTGCGGCAGCAGAGCAGTCATGTCCGTTGGATGGTAGACGGAAAGTAAGTACTCTGCGCTCAATTGCGCATCCTCTGCCAAGTCTTGACCGGGATAATTGCAGAGACCCTCGAGCACTTTAGACAAGGTCGACCCGGAGAAGAGCAGGTACTGTGGGAATTTGGGCAAGTTTCTCGCAATAAACATGTCCAGATATATGGTGTCTGTGGGGGCAAAATCTTCGGGGTTCATGACATCCAAGAGAATAGACAGTATATATTGGCGGTTGATCGTTTGCCCAAATATTTGCTCTTCGGGCATGTCCACCGACGAAGCCCCGTTTATCTTTTTGTCTGGAGTGTCGTTGAGAAAGGAATCTTCAAAGGCCTCATTGAGCGCACTTAGAAAACTCGGTGCATCGTAGTGCAAGATAAGCCTCAAGTACGGAAAGGACGGCTCGTAATCCTGTCCTGGGCGCGTGAGGAACGCTTTGCCGCTGCCTTTAGGCCAGGTAATCGTCTGTCCGGAAAAGAAGAACCAGTATATCTCCGCCTTTGCCTGAGTGGATGCATCGTCATCCATGAGTTCGCCATTCGGGTAAATTCGACTTGTGAGTGTATAAGAAAGATAGGGAAATATTTTGACAGCATTGATGCTGAAGTAGTCCTCTCCGACAGTCTCGCCGGCAAAGTTGCCATTGGCCATGATCGGCACGAGCAGGCCGAGAAGCTCAATCATGGGGGTTACATAGTCGCGGATGGCCTGGTTCCAGACATAGGTAAGAGCGTCATAGAGGCTGTGCTGTTTGCACAACAGTGTGATCTGATCGAGATCCAGCGTTGCCGTTTCCATGTGGCAGATCATTTCTTCGAGCCTGCTCTCCCACCCCTGCGCTGCATAATGACTAACCATGTCCTTGACCACAACAGGGGGGATAAAGACAATGGATCGGTCCAAGATATACGGCTCGAGCACTTCGAGGAATATACCCGAGACGTCGGCGTCCTCATACCACTCAAACATGTCGTCCAACAAAAAGTCGGTATTGCCAATGTTGAGACAGGCCACGAAGCAAGTCTCAGCGAGCTGCTTTAGATGTGCATCGTCCGCAGTATTCTTGTTCTTTTGACGCTGCGTAAAGGCATACTTGAGAGAAGCGCTGATGATTTCCAGAACCTTGTCTTTGACCATGCTATGCCGTTGTGTTTGGTCCTCTGGTAGCCCAACGGTCAGCTTGTCTGCGTCGCCCGTAAAATAAGATGTAGCCAACTGGATAGCCCCAATGTAGTCCCCATGCTCCATGATGGCGATTAATCGGTCTGCCCAGTTGGAAAGAGCACCGAGTGAAATTTCATTAAATCCGAGGATGAATATCCTGCCCTTGTACGCTTTGAAGCTCATGTAGAAAGCATCTGCCACCACACCGTGCATCGAAGGGTCCTCCTCGTCCAACCGCTCAACCAGATTGTGCAGCTGCTTCGAGTAGAGGTCTTTGTGGTACATGTAGCGCTGCATGAGATCGAATGCATCTGTCATGCGCATGGTCCTGTCCTCGAGCACAATGAGGCGCTGCGACACGGTGAGCACAGTTATGACTGACCGGCTGAGCCACTGCACCGCAACAATGGCCTCCTCGCACTTCCATCTGCTGCGCGCCTTGAAGCGGAGGCTCGGTGGCTGGTTCTCATCGTCGCTGGGTACCTCGGTGACGTCCAGCACCGTCAAGACGTTGCACCAGCAGTATGCGAGCTTGACTTTGGAAACGTCGCTGCCAGTGACGGGATCAGGCGTTTTCAGCTTCACGGCCGGGAACCAAGCCAGACATCCCGTCATTGTGCTGTGGGCCGGAACGTCTTTTGGTCGCGCTGATTTATGCTGGGTCTGCGCCACCGGCGTGGTGGACACGATGACGAGTAAGTATGGTGTGAGCATGGCGGTCAAGCCCATGAGGTCCGTGGCGCACTCGACATTGCCCAGCGGCAACGAGGCAAACGCGAGCACGGTGCTTGGCTTCACAGGCTTTCCGACTGGCTTCGGTGCGTCGGGATAGCGACCGAGTATCCTCGTCGTCTTGACGGTCCGGCCCAGTGCTCCCGTGCCTCTGCTCGCCAGATGCGAAAAAGCCATGCCGCGGTCGTCTGCCGAAACCAGAGCGGTGTGCCGCGTGCCCAGGAATCCAAGGTGAATGACGGACACGTCCGCAACGTGTCCGTCCGTCGTGCGACGCGACGCGTCATTGCTCTCCAGAGGCGGTATGGTGAGAAACGGTCTCGACGGCCGCGACGTGTCCCACGTGAAGATGGCTCCGCTGGCGTGGCCGCCTGCAATGGTCGTGTGGTCCGCCGACACCGCTACGGCGGTAATGGGGCCCGACTCGACGGCCTTTGTGCCGGGGCCGATGATGAGCTTCAGGTTCTGGCTGTAGTCAAAGACCAGGATGACGCCTTTGGAGGTGCCGAGCACAATCGACGCCGAGACGGCCAGGCACGTCGGCGAGCCAAAGTTGCGGCGCGCCGACTCCGAAAAGGCCTGCCCGTTGAGCTTCTGCAGGCGCGTCCAGCGGACCACCTCCCAGGGCGGCGTCGTCGTCTCCGTGTCCGGGCCGTCGGTGGGAAAGTGCGAGCTCAGGGAGACGGTGCGGGAGTGGCCGCCGAGAAAGGCCGGGGACGGGGAGCGCGGGCTGCCGAGGCCGCCGTGCAGGCTCGGGGAGGCGATGCGCGAGGAGAAGCGCCGGTCAAAGGGGCGAAAGGACGGCGTCGGGCTGTTGAGGTACGCGCGGGAGGCGACGGAGGGGAGGACGCTGCTGCCGGGGGAGGATATTCGGGAGCCCTGTTCTGGCGCGTTAGCAAGTCCGGGACGTTGGCAGAGGAATATTAGTGTGTTCCATTTGCATACCTGTATCGAGGGCGATATACCCTGGGCAGAGACGAGTGAGTCGGCTGGGCTGCCCGTCCGCCGCGGCGTGAGGTCGACCAAGTCGGCGTCGACAGAGCCGAGCTCGGAGCCTTCCTCTGGCGGCGCGAGATGCTGTGGCTGCTTCTGCTTCGTCGGAGTGTGCGTGGTGTTGTCATCATCTCCCGCGTCGATGGCCTCATTGTGTGCAAGTTCCTCGCCATCGCCAGCCTCGAGTTGGGGCACATCCGCGTCGTCGTCCACATTGCCGTCGCCATTGACACTGACCGCGCCGGCGGCAGCTACTGGCTCCGCGGGCGTGGGGGTGTCGTCCAACTGCTCTGGCGCAGCGGCTGGCTGAATTTCCGAGTCTGACATGACGTCTACGGTCGCATCACTTCATGGCTCCCGCTGGCAGTGTCGTCGGGAAGCTGTCGTCGTTGGCTCGGGGTTGCGCGTCCGAGGACGTCCTTCGGCTGGGGGGTGGGGGGCTGGCAGACAACTGCAATGCCGTGAGCTATCGTGAACTTGGGGACGCAATTCGAGCTTTGACGTTTCTAATCTCGAGCACGCAAAAATTTGGCAATGCTTAGCCCGGTGCCTGGGCGGCTGTGTCGCGATGGGAGGAGAGGAGGCTGGCACTGACAGCTTTTGGCGTTACTGACATGATACCCACCTGCAGCTGTGAAGCGGGAAGCTTGCGTAGCTTCGCCCAACGGTGGCGGTCCGGCTTTACTCCGCCGCAAGGCTGTCTTGGCCGCGAGCTGCCAAGAACCCCGCAGCAGCGATATAACTTGTTCATTAAGATGTCTACTGGTCTAAGGGTAAGATTAGGAGGAAATTAGAAACCGATTCATGTCCAAATTATAATCTTCACTGGTGTTGATAGTCATCTTGTCGAACATACATGTGCGCCCGGCCGCGCCCCAGCCACCAGCATGAAAGAGATTATGTGTAGAATTGTGTATCTAGAAGACGGGGCGAGAGAAAAAAATGCTGCAATGGAGAAGCTAATTCTTCAAGTGCAAGCTGATGTCAGGCAGGACTCATCCCAAATTTAAGTGATGCCGTTGCTTACAACCACATTTTAGCATGACGGTGATCTTCACTACGTCACTGCCGCAGCCAATCACAGCACAAGCGCACTTCCCATCTTGACACACCTCCACCCATTCCAACATTTCACCCAACTTGTACTCTCCAACCACGCCCACGGTTCACACGCCAGCCCAGCATGTCCTCGATAGGGCCACAGCTCCCATCTCAGCCCTCTGCGAAACGCAAACGCGCCTCGGAGAGCGACAGCCACGGCACGTCTCCTTCCAAGCAAGTTCGTCACAACGCCGACGAGATAGACCTCGACGGCTCCGACTCGGACGACGACGACGATTATGGCCCTCGCGCGCCTGATGCAGTGACGGCATCTTCCAGACCATCGTTGGGCCCCTCGCCACCACCTTTAACCGCCACCGCCGCCGCAGCGCAGAATCAAGACGAGATTGACCTCGACGACTCCGACTCCGACACTGGCCCCGCGCCACCACCACCACCACAAACCCTTGCAGCAGCAGCAGCAGCAGAAGCACGGCCAGCGCCCGACTCCGACTCCGACTCTGACGACGAGTACGGCCCGGCCCTCCCCGGCGCGTCCGGCACGCGCCGCGGGCCCATCGGCCCGGCCATGCCCCCGGCGCAGGACCCCTCGGCCCCCGTGCGCGACGAGTGGATGCTCGCGCCGCCCGTCAGCGCCGGCTACTCGGAGCGCGACCCGACCAAGCTCAAGGCGCGCAAGTTTACCTCGAAGAAGCCCTCCGCCTCTGGCGGCGACGCCTCTTCTGCCTCTGCCGACTCTGGGCTGGCCGCGATATGGACCGAGACGCCCGAGGAGAAGCTCAAGCGGCTGCAGGACGCCGTGCTCGGCCGCTCCGACGGCAGCGGCAGGTCGGCCGCCGACGTGGCCGCGGAGGAGGCCCGCGCGAGGGAGGAGGGCGAAAAGAGCCAGAGAATCGCAGAGGCGATTGCGGCGCGGCGCGGCAGGAGCCTCTACGACGAGCACCAGGCTGAAAAGGAAAAGGGGACCGGGAGGCACAGCAGCGGCAAAAAGGGTGGGACGAGGGGGGAGCGGCAGCAGGAGGAGGAAGAGGACGACGACCCGAGCAAGAGGGCGTTTGATCGGGAAAAGGACATGGCGCTGGGGAGCAAGATTGGGACGGCGCAGCGCAGGGAGCTGGTGGCCAAGAGTGCAAACTTTGGAGGGCGGTTTCAAAAGGGCTCATTTTTGTGATGATGCATATAGATGTACTAAAGAAACCTGTTTCCAGTTCAAACGTAATCCATGCACAATCCATGCACAATCAGGACACAGTTCATACACAGTTCATGTGCAATTCATATACGGTCCACGTATAGTTCCAATACAGTTCACACGTAACCGTCACAAAAGACTTCTAATTGAAAAAACCGTCAAGCACAATGTAGCGTATATGTCACCGAGTAGCTACCTAGTATGCCGCATCAAGCCAAACTCCGCCGCTATCGAAACAGAAAAAGAACAAAGAGATTTCAACCATCCCATAAGCAAGGGCAACAAAGAACAAAAATGCCATCAAACAAAACCATGGCTACCGTATCCTTCCAGTTACAATGCAAGATAAATAAAGTAAAGAAAAGGGGAGCAGTTTTCAGCCCACCCAGCCCACTCCGCATACGCAGCCGCATCGCATCATGTACAGGCTTGAGCATGTCAGCTCACGGATGCGGAGTCAACGGTGGTCTCAGCTTATATAGTAACAAACTGTGGTAGGACCAACTCTGACAACACAGTAAGCCGACCTTTGCAAAGCCAATTTTTCCAGACCATGAACAGACGACTCCTCCCCTTTAATGTGGCCTGGTCCCTTAAGATGAGTAACGTGTAACAATATTCTGAAAGCGAGGGCCGTCTGTGATGTGGCGGGTCACAGAGCACCATCCTGGTGCCTAGGCGGTTTGTAGTTTGTAAATGTGGTAGCGCCCCGGGTAGAGGCGATTGGGAAGATGGATCAGGGTCGTGATAAATATGTCGTTGATGGTACTTGGTGGAGAGCAGCGACGGAATTACGCCACAACAGGGGGCCTGGTACCCGACTCCAATTGGCCGGGTGTCGGTTCTGTGGTCGCAGGGGTGGCCTCCTCGGTCTGGGCAGCATTGTTTCGGCGGCCAATTCGCAGGGCAGAGCGCACAGATGAAACCATGCTGCCACTAAACGACTCGTTGTTTTGCTGCGCAGGAGTTTCTGATGTGTTGGCTGTGGTCCGACGGCCGGCTCGGAGCGGAGTTCGACCGGAGCGGAACCACGCAGACGCAAAGCTGGTTGGCATATTCATGCGCGTATTGCCACGGGGATCCAAGCTGGAGTTGGGCTGTGCAGTAGCATCAGCATCTTGATTGGGCCGAGGCTTGGGCGTGTAGTAGTCGGCTTTGCAGAGCGGGCAGCAAGCGCGGCGGCTCGTGAGCCAGGGATCAACGCAAACAGCGTGGAAAGCATGACCGCAAGTGAGACCACGAATGTCGTCATCGTCCTCGAGAGTATCGATACAAATAGCACAAGAGTCGCCGGGAGCGGCGAGGCACTCGGGCGGCAGGGCGGCGTTGATATGCTCATCGTCATCCTCGTCGTCGTCCTCGTGGCTCTCGTGGCTCTCGACCCGTTGCACTTCGGTGGGTTTTATAGGCGCGGCGGTCGATGTCTGCCCAGCAGATTCGATGGAGTCGGCTCCTTTGACAAGCTTTTCCTTTTCCGTCTCGTCGGGCTTCTCGTGGGCTTTTACTTCAGTAGCAGCAACAGCAGGCTCATCAGTCTTCGAGGCGGTTTGAGCTTCGTCTGTAGACGGGCGTTCTTTTGCAGCGGCAAGGGCGGAGACGGCCTCGACGTTGTGGATACTAGTTGGCCTGCTGGCCGACGGATCTACGCCGCCTGCAGTGGGCAAACCTTCTCTGGCGCGCTCAATCACCCACGTTTTGTACTTCATCATGGGAAATTTCTCATTAACCTCGTCCATGGTCATCAGCTTCTTTTCGCGACGGCGGCGATGGGGTCTAGGCATATTTTCGAGGGGCAGCGGCTCGCCGTTCTCGCCGAGTCGGGCGCGATTGCGGGCATTGTAGCGAAAACAGTACTTGACACCGACGATGATCCTATGACGCATGTTAGAACGTGTTGACATGACGCGTGTGGCACGATTGGGCTGGCAACAATCGATGCCACAAAGTAAGTCCATCTCACCATAAATTAGTAAACACGACGCCAAAGCCTAAAGCGACAAAGAAGAGGAGCGGGGAGCTGCCTCGATCCTTGCTGCTGTCTGGGTTCTTATTGTTGTTGAAGCTTGAGTCGGTAGGCGTGCTCGAGGTGGTGGACACGACGGAAGAATTGGACGTCGAAGACGGGGTATCGGTAGCGGCTCGAATAGCGACACGAGTAGCCTCGAGGACGATGTCTGTGAGGACCGCCATGCTGGCGACTGAATGGTCGGTTGCCGGGGAGGAAGGGTGGCTACAGCGAGCGGTCGGCAATGGCGATTGCGAATAATTTCGATGGTTGGGTATGGGCCTCGAGGCGAGTATACGGAGACGTCATGCAAATGAGGCGGGCACGGCGCAGTTATAGAGCGCCCGTTGAAGCCCGGGTTGGGAAAGTTTGGAGTCGTGGCAGTGTCGCTTGGCGTGAGACGGGTAGCGTCGTTGCCGCCGGTCGGAGGGAGACGGTCTTGGTCGGCGTGGGCGGAATGAATAAAAATCGCTGTTGATTTCAGCCGCTGCCAGCAAGTGACAAATAACGAGAGGCGGCGAAAGAGAACGGAATCTCTATCGACGGTGAGGGATGGATGGAGGAACAAGTGAGCGGCGACTGAGAAACGGGCGGATGGGGCGGTGATGGTGGGAAAGGATGTTGGCCTGGGCTGAGCTGAACCGGGACTGGGACTGGGCTGGGATAATGGGACTTGGGGGGGGCAGGAGGGCGTGACTTTGCGGAGTGCAGGGGAGTGGGTAAGAGGAAGAGGAGGAGCCGAGGCGGACGACGCTGGTTGGATGGGAGGAGGGCCTTTTTGGGGGGCCGGCCTCTGGGATTTGGAAGAGCATGTCAAATGTCTCTGAGTGCCTTAACAGTCTGGGGCCTAAGAAATCGGTGCACTTGTTTGTGCTAACTAACACACAGGCAAGGTATTTCTTGGTGCACCTGGCCGCTGCATGCAGGCTGGCTGGGGTGCTCCACCTATCCCGTTAGTGGCAGCGCCAGCAGACCAAAGCCCGCTGAAGCGAGAGACGTACAGCGCTAACAGAAAGGCTGGCGTAGCAGCGACCGCCGAGTTGGGTGCTAGCGTCGCCTGGAAAAACGACCGGGCGCGCAGCCACAGCACTCTCTCGGGAGGGGCCTCTGGCCTGTTGGTGGCGAAAGAAGACACGGCAGGCCGCATCATGGTATCGGGTGCTACAACCATCGGGCATTCATCGGACGGGTGTGCGCATCAATGAATTAATGTATCGTATAGAGCAGGCAGGGTTCGGGGTGCACAAACAAACAGAGGCAGTCGTCACGCAGCTGTGGCTTCGTCAAGGAGATGCGTTGAATGAATGAAGAAAGGAATAAATTCACTTGGTTGACAAAGGGGTCAAAGAGACGCTGACCTCGGGCAGGCGACGACGCCATCTGCAGTCTACTGCGAGACAAAGCAGCCAGCCGGGGCAGCTTGAGCCAGGATTATCCACAGGCGTCTTCTACTGAGTAGTTACTGGACTGACAGGCTGGCACAGCACCAAAGGGCACCTACGGATCGACCACCAGCATTGAATTAAGAATGCACACAGCCACAGCCAGACCAAGCTCCATCATCGGTCCGCCACACACACAAAAGTGCCCAAGCCGAATTGTCATTACCAATTGTCAACATGGGCAAGCAGAAAAGCCGCAATTGTATCCGTACGGGCATGCGCATATAAAACGCCCCCGAATCTCGCTGAGCCACCGCCATGGCCGGACTGATTGGCTTCGCGCTGGGGCAGTATTGTTGCGACTCTTGACGTTTCCGCCCTTCTTCTCCTGGCTAGACAGAGCCCCCTGCCATGTCGCAGAATAGCCCAGTCGGCCAGGTCGTTTGGGTCACGGAGGACGGCGCGTCGGGCAACCTGACTCGACTGGCGGATAGAGTCAAGTTGCCGACTCGGCGACGGCCAGACTAACGAGGTGACGGCTTGACGACCTTTTTTTTTTTTTTTTTTTTTTTTTGGCCCTCTCGGTCAGGACTAGTTTCTGCGCCAGTGCCGTGGACAGAGATGATTATTGCCGGTTTTGCATCATATGTACCAGTAAATTATAAGCGCATGGGGTCGATGTGATGGCGACAGGCTTGTGCCCAATCTGATTCAGAACAACATGAGACAACGGTATGGAGTAAAGTACGGATTCTCCGTACGGACAGCTCAGCACCGGTACAAGCGCAACACGAGCCAGACGGCGTTAATCTTAAAATCTGTAGCAGAATTCAGCTCTGCGTCAGCGTCAGCGCCTCGTCTGGGCGAGATTTTCCCCCCCCTCATCATTTGCTTGAATACAAGTCTTGTCGGAGCATGCAAATGTCTAATCAATCTGTTCGTCTGTAGCCTCGCCCCAATAACCTAGAAAAGTAAACATCTGCGGTCCATGACGAAGAGCGAATCCCCGATGCGACTCTGCAGACGGTGTATTATCTGGAGAAGCACTCCACATTTCTTCCTCTCCTTGTCGCAGCCGTGACAGCGCAGCGGCCGGATCGCCAATCAACTCGGAGTTGTGCGTCGCTGCCGTCGTCGTCGTCGAGGCCAACTCGTTTTGGGCAAGCCGGGTGTGTCGATGAGGACAGCGATGGAAAAAGTCTTTACCAGTATCTTTGTCAATCATTCCTTGCCGAGTTTCCGTCATCGACCAACTTTGTAATCCTTCTTCTGCAGCTCTTTTTTTTTTCTACTTCTTCTCTTCTTTGTTGGCGCGAGTTGTCGTAGATGCAATCATCACTCACACCTCGGATGGCGCATCATCCGGCCTTGCCGTGGCGGGGGAGAAGTAGGAAGAGGCTACGGCCGCCGCCCGCCATCCCCAGTATTTTGGCTGAAGCCAAGACTCTCCGCCCCAATAACGAGGCGTCGATGATTCCAAAGGCGAACATGCTCTTTTTTCTCTATTTTGTCCGGTGATCTGGAAAACGTCCGGCTGCGCGGCACTTGGTATCCCCGGATCACCCCCGCCAGGCCGCGCAATCAATGGGAAAAAAAATCAAATGCTGTAGATGGGCTGATGAAGGCGCGTATGGATGGATGACGACAAGCAATTACACCATGAGCCGGCTTGGACAACCCCGCGGAGAAGGAGGACGAGGAGGAACAATAAGCACCGAGGACGATGGCGCGACATCTTGAATTGCTGCAGGGTACCCGTCGTACCGGCCTGCACGCCTACCTGGTGAGTTGATTATAAGCCCGGGATGAACCATTCGACAGTTTCAATTGCAGATGCGCACTGCAATGCAGGCGACAGAGTTTTGATGCAACACAAGGACACTGTGCCATGAAAGGACTCGGCACACCAGCACAAGTGACTGAGAGGTGGCGCTCTTTGCCCACTGTCAACCGTGATGTGTCCTGGCAAGTACTTTACTCGGTGCCAGCAGACGGCGCAGTGTTGTTCCTTGCCATGGAAATGATCTTCTACCTTGTATTCCTTGCCGTCGGTACTTTATTGACAGTAGTCTTCCATAGACTTGTCAATCTCGGGTCATCTCTATCCTGCATTCCTGGACTGGAGGCCG
This sequence comes from Akanthomyces uredinophilus, assembly GCA_030778065.1. NCBI lineage: Eukaryota > Fungi > Ascomycota > Sordariomycetes > Hypocreales > Cordycipitaceae > Akanthomyces > Akanthomyces uredinophilus. The sequence continues at coordinate 47,427 of JAPFRW010000074.1, read as the reverse complement.
AGGGCTTTCTGGTTCAAGTTTGAAAGGCGGGGGTGGCATTTCCTGGGGTGGCCACCTCTGTCAGCCCAGCCACCTGCCAAAAGACATGATATGTGTATAAAAAAAATATATACATAAAAAAATTGAACCTGCCCGGTTTTACAGTGCATCTGAACGGCAATGCCCTGTAATCATCGGAAACAAAGAGTGCAAGGTAGCGCTCTTGATTCCAGGCATTCATGTGGGCTGCAGCAGCGCGCATGCAGCTGGTAATCAAACGCTGCAGCGCCATGTGAGTCGCTGTCTCGGTGCAATGTGCCCGCCAACGACTGCCCAGAGTGCTGCGTCCGCGGCAGCTCAAGCCGCCAGTCTCGAATATCCACCACGCCCGTCTTTTTGTTGATGCCATGTCTGAATATATGCACCAGTGATTGTACCACTTGGTTCGGCTTGCTGGCCCGTCCGTCCGCCACGCTTCACCAACCCTGCCACTTACGTTGGCGCCGATTTGCCCGCCGCAATGCTGCCTCGACAGTTCAAGACCAATGTACGACCGCGACTGTGTCTTGTCTCCACGCCGTCAACATGGGCAAGCGCGGGACTGGTGAATTAAATAGTCTCGAGAATGCTTCACCTTTACCGTGGCTGTTTACACATGTCTAGACGTCTGAATAGCCTGCTGGCTCGGCTAGGCCTCCATCTTGAATGCACATACATCTACCGGCATCGGTTATACTACAGGGGCTCATGATAATATGCTCTTCTACATATACAGAGATATATGCCACTTTCACGCATTCATATCAGAATGCCGACTGTAGGCAAGTAGTGAGTGGATTCAACCCCCCGTGCCCCCCTTGTGTCGCCCTGCCGCAGCCACAGTCACGCGCCACAACAACAATACAACCTCGTTGTATCTTCTTTTTCCTTTTTCCTCGCCCGCTTCATCTCATCGAAATGAATCCTCCTCCACAAATTTACCCTCTCTTCCTTGCAGTATCCATACGAACAATGCACCTTCATTCCATCTGATCAAAGCTCCAAGATAAAAAAGTGGACGCGTCTCCGGATCTGACCTGTCTCACTCTTTAAAATTAAAGTGCTTCTATTTTTACCCTTTTTGTGTACGCTCAGGCGTTCGTCTCACGATGTGCTTCCGAGGAGTGGCCGAGGCCGAGCTGGAATAAACAAATGGGAAATTGGCAGCAGCGTGCTCGAATGCTCCTTGAAAAGGAGGCAGAGAGGAAACTGTTCCTCGAAAAAGGTCCATGCGACTCAAAGGTCATGCCATGCCACGACCAGCGTCTCTTTTGTGCTGAAAAGAAACCCAACATGATTGACTCCCATGTAGCGTCCCTCTTTTGACCCCCAAAAGAAGCAGTCGTACAGACTTTGTTGATTGTCCTACCAGCTCGAAGCAACCTCACGCGTCTCTCCTCCCGTGCCACCATGCTGCCAGCCCGCAGACAGTCTCAAACGGCACCGGTGCCACAGCCTCATAACCCCGTGCATGCTCCCCGTAACATGTTTTTGATTCGTCAAGTCGTGCAAGCTGAATCGTCAACTCAAGCCCACACGCTAGAACGGCGGGAGTCTCATTCTCCGCATCTCGCTCGGTACACACCAGCACAGAACCCGCGCAGCCACAGCCCCCAGTTCCTGATCTTTGCATCTATCTGTATTCCTGCCAAGAAAATTACGTTTGAGCCCGTGTACTGCAGCCGTTCTCTTGTCCACCTTTCGCTGCTGCGCGGACTCTTGACATTGTGACATTTCTGTGCACGGGCATCTCATTGACTCTTGGCCACGCAAAAGGTCGGGTGCTTCTTTGCGCTTTGGAGATTTTCCCAAGAGTCGCTGTTTTTCAATCTCACACATTGTCAACAATCATTACCATCATTCAAGTCCAACTGGATATTAATCATGTATGCGTCGGGATGACAAGCCATGATAGTCCAGAGTTCGCCGCCATGTACTGTCCGCACGAATGGTGTTTAGCCACGTCTAGCAACTATACCTTAAGAAAAAGCTGATCAATTCGATCGACTGGGGATTGACGGGAAAAAACAAGGCCGACCAAATGTAGCCAATTTATGCTTCCTTCTCAAGAGCGTCCGGAAAACAACACTCGCTTCTATTTGTGACCAGAAACCCAGCAATGCCGATAGCCACCACAGCGACTACCCTCGCAGCGGCCACGTATCAATCAGCACCATGTATATAATCTCCTTGGATTGTGCTTGGTTGTGCATAGCAATCCTGGTCTCAGCGTCCCGCAGACAAGCTGCGTCATGGCCTCTGTGCTGCTCGACGCCAGCTCAACGAGCATCTCGGCCACATACGGATCGAGGCCCCAACATGAACAATAAAATTAAAGAATCACAAGAATACACTTCTACTTGAGAGGCGTGATTTTTTTCTTGGCGCATCCATGCGTATAGTTTGAGACTCATTCTGTACCGGGAACGAACTGTCCAATAAACCACATATAGCCAGATGCCGAATGTCAGTGTACAACTCCGCCAACTATCGAGAATGACTACAAATGCCACAGCAACCAAGTCACTGTGTTCGGACATACACGAGCATTTTAAGCCTCTCCTGTGCCGCGTGCCGTGAGCCAAGACGCAAGTGTGCTTCCATGCTGTTCGTTCATCACTCTCGACAGGGCCATTACCGTTCTTTACTCGTCCAGAGCGACGTCCACTTCTCAGCCCTGCTCACTCGTTTTGTGGTTTTTATATGGCTTTCACTAGCCTCTAAACTGAATTGGAGACCCCTACGTTTGAATGCAACCTCTACCCACTGTACCTGCATCCAACCCACTATTTGCAGAAATGCCTCCCTGCACAACACCAGCAGATTTCCCGGGAAGTTCTTGATCGGGAGCCGGCAAATACCATGTTCGGCGCCCGCTTATTAGCCCACCGTTGGAGACTGCTTCCTGCACTGGGGCCGTTGTCCGTTTCAATTATGGCGCACAAGGTTGCAGTCGGCCCTGCCTGTTCTGGTCTTTGCCGTCTCGCCGAGTGGGAATAGGACGGAAAGGGGCTCGGGACCACGCGCCTCCATGTCCATGCTCCCGAGCCCTGGTTCCGATAGTTTATGCCATACCTCTGATGAGCCGGAGTCAGTCTCAGCAGCATAGCTGCCGCTTGTCGATGAGCGATGCGATCTTGGTCAGATGCTCGCTTTGCCCATGTTCAAGTTGGGGTCTACGCCATGCCGCTCTACTCGGTATCCTGGCCCAACGACGGATATATCGGATTCAGATCCATCACATGGCACCACAATTCTAGCCCACTCTACTCGAAAAGCAGTGGAGTGCATCATGTCGCTTACTTGCGAGCGGATCTGTTCGGCCAAAGAGCTCTTCAGGCGTGCCAGAGTCTCCTGCGTGTTCCGGCAACCGTTGACAAAATCCTCTATATCCATTTTTTCTTTCGGAGATTATCCTGTAATGGCACAGAGAGATGATGAGCTCGTCTACCGAATCAGTATACTACACTGTTGATCCGAGGATGGCCACGTTCATCACAAGACCTGCCATAGATTTATTGTCTATATAAGCGGCCTCATTCGCGTCCTTTTTCTAATCTAGCTCTGACTTTACGACCACCAAACAGAAACCTTCAATCGTTTACTTTACTCCCATCTTGTTTCTTTGCATTGCCTCTGTCACTTCTGACTCGGATCCGCACTATGGCCCCGTCGTGGTTCAACGCCGCGCTGGGTGCCACGAGCGTTCTGCTGTCGACAGATGCCTTTGTCGCAGCGTCCTCGCCCAACCGACTCTCTGCCCCTATTGGTTACCGCGGTTCTGGGAGTTGCCCCAGAAACTGCGCCGACTCGGGCACCAACAGCCTCGAGTGGGATGCCTTCCGCAACATGGACCAGCTTGACCAATGCCAGAGCCCAATGCTATTTGACTTTGCCCTGGCCGATCGTGTCGACGACGAGACCCAAAACCACCGAATCTTTGCCTGCGCCACGTCCAGTGAGAGCTGGAATAAAGTGTCTACTGCTCAGCTCCTTCTTTCGCGTCCTGGAGACGAAGTCGACGCCGAGTTTGAGGTGGGCCGCGGCGATGAAGACGGTGGCATCGCACCCGAAGCCGCCGTGGCTTCCCTTACCGGATTTCTCAGACAGCACATCCGACAAAGACAACTCATAATGGAGCAAACATGGTCTACGGCAGCTTTGGTGGCGCCGCAGCTGGTATGTATATTGGCCCAAGCCTGAATGGCGGTGCCGTCAGTGCTACTGCTCTCAAGCACCTCGAGGACAACATCAGGCACGCCAACAGCAGCCAAGGGACACTTGGCGTACAAATGTGTGGATCTGAATACGACTCTGATCACATTTTTCGCTTTATCGCTACGACGAATGGCACCTTTAATGTCATCCAAGATGCCATGTCTTCGTGGTACAGCGGTGACTGCGTCAAGTTTGGGTCCTCGGACAATGTCAAGGTTAAAGCCCTCTTTGCTACTCCCCTTCTGTCCGTTATTCAGGCTAGCAACTCTACCAATTCAACCTCTCCCCATTTCTCCGAGCGCGGAGAATGCAGAACCGTTCAGGTCCAACATGGGACAGGCTGCCCTGAGCTTGCCAAGATGTGTGGCATTACCGGTGCCGACTTCACAAAGTACAATCCAGGCAAGACCTTTTGCAACGATCTGATGCCTGGCCAGCATGTGTGCTGCTCTGCCGGTACGCTTCCCGATTACAAGCCCAAGCCCAACAAAGATGGATCCTGCGCTACAGCGACTGTTCACAAGGGCCTGGACTGCGCTTCCATTGCTGCTGCCAATGGTCTCACGAAAAAAGACATTGAAGGCTTCAACGAGAAGAAAACCTGGGGCTGGAATGGCTGTGACGGTGGGCGTCTCTGGGCAGGCTCCGTTATTTGCATCAGCAAAGGCACGCCGCCCATGCCTGCATCCGCAGGCAACGCCGTCTGTGGCCCGCAAAAGCCCGGCACCAAGAAGCCCAAGGATATGGACAAGCTGGCTGATCTGAACCCTTGCCCTCTCAATGCGTGCTGCGACGTCTGGGGTCAGTGTGGTACCACGGACGAGTTCTGCACCGACACTGGCAACGGCGCGCCCGGCACCGCCAAGAAGGACACGAATGGTTGTATTTCCAACTGTGGCACCAAGATCATCAAAGGCAGTCCTGGCGAGTTCCGCAACATTGCCTACTTTGAGGGATACGCCTTTAAGCGCAAGTGCCAGTACCAAGACGCCTTCCAGATTGACACTTCCAAGTATACTCACTTGGACTTTGGCTTTGGCACCCTCAGCAAGGACTTTAAGCCCATCATCGACGACTACGTCACAAACTACGAGTTCAACAACTTTAGACTGATCAAAGGCCCGAAAAGAATCCTATCCTTTGGAGGTTGGGACTTTTCGACTGGTCCTGACACGTATACAATCTTCCGCGAGGGAACCAATAATGCCAACAGGGAGACTCTAGCGACCAACGTTGCCAATTATATTCACAAGTACAATCTCGATGGTGTTGACATCGATTGGGAGTACCCTTCGGCCCCTGATATCCCTGGCGTTCCTCCTGGCGACAAGAGTGAAGGCAAGAACTATCTGGAGTTCCTCAAGCTTCTCAAGTCTAAGCTGAACGGAAAGAGTCTGTCTATTGCTGCTCCTGCATCCTACTGGTACCTCAAGGGGTTTCCCATCAAGGACATTAGCAAAGTTGTCGACTATATTGTCTTCATGACGTATGATCTTCACGGCCAGTGGGATGTTGACAATAAGAATGCGCAGATCGGCTGCCCTGGAGGCAACTGCCTTCGCAGCCACGTCAACCTGACGGAGACGCAAAACTCCCTTTCTATGGTAACCAAGGCTGGTGTTGATTCTGGAAAGGTTGTTGTTGGTGTCACTAGCTACGGAAGATCTTTTGCCATGACTGACGGTTCCTGCCACGGCCCGGATTGCACTTTCACCGGCTCTCGTCTACAGTCAAATGCCAACAAGGGTAAATGCACGGACACGGCTGGCTACATCTCCAACGCCGAGATCAAGGCGATTGCCAAGGACAAGAATCGCGTTGTCAAGAGCTATATGGATGCCGGTAGCAACAGTAATGTTCTAGTGTACGACAAGAACCAGTGGGTGACTTACATGGATGCCGACGTCCGAAGTCGCAGAGAAAAGATTTACAAGAACTGGGGCATGGGCGGTTCGTCAAACTGGGCCACGGATCTTGAGGACTTTGAGGATCCGCCCAAGGGCTTTCCCGACTGGTCTGATTTTACCGTCTCGCTCAAGTCTCGCAAGGACCCTTACGAGGATGTCGGCAAGCGCACTGGCAACTGGACGAAATTGGACTGCACCGCCGACGGTGCCACCGACACCCTCCACTATACTTCTGACGAGCGCTGGAAGAACCTGGATGCCGCCAATGCCTGGAAAGACATGGTTTCGGACTGGAAGAGATACCGTGCCAAAACCTCGGGTGTCCACACTGGCACGGCTTTGTTCTCCGAGTTCTTTGCCAACAACTTCAACCATACCCTGCCTGTCGATTGTGGTGACATTTCGCCTTCCAGCAACTGCCGCAGTGGCCTTACTTGCGCCGACTTTACGGGCGAGAGAACCGGCCCGGCTGCTGCGCTCATCTGGAACTCGTTTGTTCAGATCAACGAAATGTATGCCTCGTACGCCGACGCACTTGGGCACGCCGCTGCGGAAAAGATTGATCCCACACTGGACGATTTTCAGGAGACTTTTGCTCCTACCCCGCCAAAGGACGACAAGGAATGGCTTACTATTCTCCTAGACCTTGTGTCCATGGGTACTGGCATGGTTGCCGGTCCTTTTGTCGGCAAGGTCGTTGGCAAGCTTCCGTACTTTGTGGCCAAGGCCGAGGACGCCGGCGCCAACGCCGTCAAGGACAAGATCAAGTCGGTCAGTAGCACTGTTTTGACCACCGCCGTCACCATCGGCAGTGGTTTCATCGAAGGCTCAACATCCGACTGGGACCCAAAAGCTGAAGCCCACTTCAAAAACACCATGGGTCTAGCCATGGCCGGCTGGAACGACATTGCCACCGAGGGGCTGCGCGACTTGTTTGACGGATCCGACTCGTCGCTGGACACTCTGAGCGACCTTCTCGCCGACGGCCAGTTTGCCGGCGGCAAGGACTACGGCAAAGGCTCCTACGACCAGGCGAGCGGCAAGGAGGCCAACAGCACGCTCGAGGACAATCTGTCCAAGACGTTTTACGCCTACGCCATCCCGGCCATCTGGCACGCGTCGGGCCACCGGCCATTCATCATCGACACTGGCCTGAGCTGCGCAAAGGGCAAGGATGAGGACATCAAGCTCAAAGGCGCTTGCTACGAGAAGACGGACACGTGGTACCGCTTGGCCAGCCCGGACGACGGCTATCAGGAGTGCGCCAAGAATGGCTGCGACAACGTCCCGAACCCTTGCGTCGAGTGCGACGACGACCAGTTCAAGACGCCGAGCGGCGTGGACGAGCTCGGCAGCGAGTACTTTTCCAAGGTCTCCGTGGAAGACCTCATCATCGGGTAGGCCACACATGCACCAAGACAACATTGCCTCGATGCTAACACACGGCTTCACAGCTCCGTCAGGACGTACCTGGACAATGGCGGCGAGAACGGCGGCAAGGCGGCCGACCCCAACAACGTGGACACGCTCAAGAGCCTGATGGAGGACGACGTGACGACGCCGGGCTTCATCCGCATGCCGGTGTGCAGCGCGGACCGGGCGCGCATCGCCTGGGGCGCGAGCAGCGACGCGGCCAAGGACTACCCGTGCAACGCCAACGCCGGGTACGACTACTGCGGCGACTCGACGCTGGAGAACCAGACGAGCGGCGGGTCGCCGCTGGTGGGCGACTGCCGGGAGATGGTGCGCATGCTCGAGGACCGCGAGCTGCCGACGCGCTGGCCGCACGTCGGCCCGCTGGAGAAGCAGCGCGAGATTTGCGCCCACAAGTCGTGCCGGTTCGGCGTCACGGGCAAGGGCATCCACGGCAACGTCGACTTTAGGGTCGGCGCGCAGGACGTGATTGACCTGGTCACGGACTCGATTGCCAAGTTTGGCGGCGACGGAAGGGTCGGCTCCAAGGGGACCATGAGCTGCAAGGGCAACATCAAGAGCCAAAAGGTGGACTGGGGTCTGTACTAGAGACGTGCCTGCGCCGTTACTATGCCTTTTCACAACGTGGTGCTGCATCCCGAGAGTCAGCAGCCGTTGCGATTAGCACGATCGTAGCCAACGGAAAGTAGAAGCTTCATTTGCGTTTGTTCATGCCTCTGACCACGGGCTGTTGAGCATGTAAGCCGGAGCTGGCAGCGTCTACGTGTAAGCATTTATCTAAAGCAAGTTTCTACACAGCGACAACTTAAGCCGGAAACCAGTCTTTGCATCATCATCGTAGTATCGGCCAGAGCCACAGAGTCTGGCTTCGTCGAGCATCGGAGTCTTGCTATCCTCCATTCTGCAACCGCTGGCATGCAGAACAGTCTCTTGATATTCAATCCCTCTAATTCACCGTGAGCCAGATTTTGTCAAAGAAGGAAACAATCAACTGAGCATCCCGTTGGGGAAAAGCTGCACACTCTGTTGGCGTGGGCTTCATAATCCAGACCAGGTACTCGCCTCGGACAGCCAAATCGTTCGTGCCAGAGAGAGGAGGTGCACCGTACACTGCTTCGTATGCTAGAGCCGCAAGCTCTGGCCCGGCAGTCTGCGGAAACACTGGTGAGGCCGCAGACGTCGCTACGAGATTCTGGTGAGGAGCTTATCGATGCTGACCTTGGGCCCCCGATTTGGATCTCATGGTGGATGTGTTGGGTGCGCAGGCTCAAGGCAGCAAGGAGGCATGGGGGTATGGAAAGCTGGTAAGCCATCATGCATGTACCGAGGTGCCTGTGGTGAGAAGGTTGAAGTTTGCACGTTTCTATTGTCTACCTTGACCGACTAGTACATATTTAGATGTATATATTGACAAAGTGGCAAAGTGCTGCTGAGATTGTTGCTAGGCTGCGCCGTATCTATAGGCAGCAGCGCACCTACTGTATTCCCCTGACTGCGCAGGGGGGGCAAGCAAAGTATTTTGCAGGGATAACGATTTACTCACTCAAAAGCGAGGCGGAAGCGTGATTCAGCGGCCTGAAACTGTCTGATCGCGGCACGATCGGCTCGTTGTTCCAAGCCTGACTATTCGCGGCCGCGCCAACCGCCCGTCGAGTGAGGCAAGGTTGTTGGCGGTCATGTAATGACAGTGCCTCTCTTGAAAGAAAAGTTGCCATCGCATGCTTTAGGTATGGCAATGCCCATCATCCCAATGTGTCACGTTGCACAGCTTAATCCGACGGCTGTGACGAATCCAACGGGCGAATGCTGCGTGCGGCGTCCTGCCAAGTTCCAAGAATTGTCCCTAAATAGACTTGACTTTTCATGCTTGTTATTCTCGAGGCTACGATGTCAACTTTTCAGTCTGAACCAGCAACACGATCTGCATTTGCCATCATGGTCTCGTCCGGCTTATCGCAGGAGCACTGCACTGGTACATGCGACCAATCACAGATTGCCAGCAACAGGTTCCGCCATTAGACTTTGGCTGTCGGAACTGCCAGTCGGGACCTTTTGATGGGGGCGTATAAAAGGCCAATGGCATGCGGCTGCACCCTTGTGCCGGGAAACGCCGTGGAATGGATCGACAGAGCGCCAAACTTTACGTGACAATGCATGGTGAGAGGAGATTTCATTCCTGGAGTCGCATGGCTGGTACTACATGCCGCGCTTTCTTGGATTTCTTCGATCTTTTCATCTTGCCGTCTATTCATTCATTTATTTACATATCCTACTCATTTATTAGTGTAGAAATCCTGCTCCAGAGATCGGCCGCAGCACCAGTCTGAATGCGGGCGTCTGCGCCAGCGAAAAAAGTGACGCTTTGATGCTCCTCTTTTCGCAGCAAGCACCAGCCACAGGTAAAAGCAATATCTAGACAATTTTTCTTCAATATCGTGAATGAAAAAAAAGAGATCTTGTACATTTCCGGAACAATTTGTAAACTCTGTTCGCAGGCCTAATGGAGACTGCTGGAACCAGTGGGAGACGATGGCCACGCCCCACTTTGATCGTGAACAGCTTCCCCCAGCGGGAGCGTTTTGGCTTTTTGCCCGTCCCTCTCTGTTCCAACCACAGCTTTTCGGAAATCGATTTGGATATACGCACGCCCTCTCTACTCCTCACGTCAGACATTAGGTCTCGAGAGATTGCCTCAGTTAGACTGCCAGGTGTCAATCCTGCTCGCTGCCTAGAATTCGCCCAAGTGGGGGGAGAAGTTCTCAGCCAGTCTTCAAACGAGGAATCTGAAGCTTTGTCATTTATCCCACATTGTCTTTTTTTTTTCCTTTCCTCTTGACGGCAAGTTCCGCAAGGGAAACAAAAAGAAATCATCATGGCACCGACACAATTGCCAGAGTCGGGCAACCCCCTGTATGTTTGATACGACACCAAGAGAAATGTCAAGGAATCTCGTGCTGATTGGTGGCTAGTGTCTTTTTTGACATGACTCTCGGAGGTGAGCTCACATGATATTCTTGAATTCGTTTCCGGGCTGTCATTAACATGTGTGTGATGTGTGCAGGAGAGCCCCTGGGAAGAGTCACGTTTGAGCTGTTCAAGGACGTCGTCCCCAAGACGGCCGAAAACTTTCGCCAGTTTTGCACGGGCGAGAGCAAGGACTCGGTCGGCCGTCCCCAGGGCTACAAGGGCTCCAAATTTCACCGCATTGTACGATTTTTATTCTTGTTGTTTTACCTTTTTGTTTCTCAAAGAAGCCCCACGCCTATCCATGCATGACGAGACGCTAATCACCACCACAGATTCCCAACTTCATGTGCCAGGGCGGCGACTTTCTCAACGGCGACGGCAGCGGGTCGACGTGCATATGGGGGTACAAGTCGTTTGAGGACGAAAACTTTGTGCTCAAGCACGACCAGCCCGGCCTGCTCTCCATGGCTGTGAGTCTTTTTTTCTTCTTTTCTTCCTTTCTTGTCCAGCCCTGCCATTGATTTGATTCTGCACCTTACAAAACGCCTTGCTGACACGACTGCACAGAATGCCGGCCCCAACACCAACGGCAGCCAGTTCTTCGTCACCACCGCGCAGACGCCCTTTCTCGACGGCAAGCACGTCGTCTTTGGCAAGGTAGCCGACGGCATGGACGTGGTGCGCAAGATGGAGGCCACCAAGACGGGCTACAAGGGCAAGGACGTGCCGAACATGGATGTCGTGATTGCGCAGTGCGGCGAGATGTAGAAAAGAAGTCATCGTCTCACCACAAATACGGAACAAATCACATGTCAAGACACGAAACTACTACGGCAGACTACTCAATAACCTGGGTTGTGTAAAGGAGGGAAACAAGGTAGAAAAAATAGACATCCAATTTGATTCTACTGCTGTCATGAGCAGCACAGTCTCTAGAAACTATATAGATGAGGGGAATCAGTAAGAGGCAGAAAGAAAAGTCAGGATATATGGCCTGGAGAAACAAAAGACATATGTACGTGTCTGAATATACACACACTCAATACAACACGGAAAAGGATTTCGGAGCCAACTGGTCTGGCTCATTGCGCATCCAAACAAAACCGCGCATGGAAAGAAACAAAAGACGAATGTCAGTCGCTTGCTTCAGCCTTGATCTTCATTCATTCACTTGATTCGTTCAACTGCCACGCCGTCGGTGATGCAGCCCCGTCATTTGTCTGGGCTCTTCTGTTCAGCGTTTTACTGCCCAAACTGCCAGTCTTGTCGCCAGGCCCGACCGCGCAGCGCGTATGCGGGCGGATCAGCCGCGGCGCCTGTGCTGCTGCTCGCCGGCGCGCTGGCGGTCACCGTCAAGGCCGATGTGACCGTCTTCCAGACGTTGTGCGTTACCCAAACTATCGATCTTGAATCAGATCCAGAGGCCGCCATGCCGGTGGCATACACGGGCGGCTGCGAGGGCTGGGGCATGCTGCTGCTGTCGCTGCTGGCCGGTGGTGGAGGCTGCGAGGGCTGCGAGACGCTGCTGCTGCTGCTGCTGCAGGCCGGAGGTGCTGCAGGTTGCGACGGTGCGTTGTCATCGGCGGTTGACCGGGGGGAGTAGACGGTCTGGATGACGGTGCTGGGCGGCACGGTCACCGTGACGGTCACCGTGGGGTTTGTCGGGACTGCGCTCGGGGGAGCTTGCGGGCTGGATGAAGCCGGGACAGAAGGCGGTGGCGCCGTGCCGGAAGACGGAGGAGCATCAGAAGACGGAGCCGGCGCGCCGGAGGAAGGAGGAGCAGAAGCGGGCGCAGTAGGAGTGGCGCTGGGGGCGCCGCTGCCGCCGCTACCACCGGCGGGCTGGTTGGCGTCAATGTCGACCTGAAAGTTGCCCGTCATCTGCGCCTTGATGGCCTTTGTGTAAATGTTTTGGTCCGAGTTCCACACGGCCGCGACGTCGACGGCGCCGCCGACGACCGCCTTGGCGACGGCACCGCCTGGCAGCTTGGCGGCGTCGACAATCTTGATGTCGACGGTGCTGGCGTAGCTCTCGTTTCTCGCAATGGCGGCCATGGTGAAGCCGTTGGGGTCCTTTTCGCCACGCATAAAGGTGCCGGCCCAGGGGTACCTGCCGTCCTTTGTGGCGTCCATGTTGATCTTGTCGGCGTCGAGGTCGGGCCAGTCCCAGTACCAGTAGATGGTGTAGGTGGAGCCGGGCTTGAGGTCGGCGGGCAGCTGGATGTTGGACTGGCAGTGCAGCTCGCGCTCGTGGACGGCGCCGTCGGCGGCGAGCGCCTTGGCGCGCTGGGTGCTGATCTCGCCGGGGTTGGGCTGGTAGCACTGGCCGTCGTCGTAGTTGCGGGTGGCGAGGAGGCGGCCGCGCCCGTCGCCGCCGGTGCCGTCGCGGTTCCAGACGAGGTGGACGTCAAAGAGGCGCTCCTGGGGCTTGGGCCGGTCGGTGCCGTAGAGGAAGATGGTGCCGCGGTTGTGCGGCTTCTTGGGCTGGTTCTGCGGCAGCGTGGTGTGGCCGTTTTCGAGGTGGATGAGGGAGATGTGGTCGCCTGGGGCGGCCTGCAGCATGGCAAACTTGGGGTCCGCCACAAAGTCGTACTTGTTGAGCTTCTCCTCGCCGCTGTAGGCGCTCTGGCCGGCGAGCGGCAGCAGCCACTGCGGGATGGCGTCCTTCCAGAGGGGGTCCGTGGAGGTCCGGGCGACCCAGCCGCGAGGATAGCCCGCGTCGCCGACGAGCGTGCCGTTGGGGGCGATGCGGTATACTTCCTCGACCCAGGAATGGGCTGCTGTGAGGGTGGTCAAGGCGGCGGCTGCGAGCAGAGCCGCGGGTGATGTCGATGGTAGTCTCATTTTGATGTCGTGTGCTGGTCTATATAAAGAAGAAGAAAGTTCGATTAAATTTTTGTTTGGTTCTCGCCAGGAGAAGTGTTGAAGCAGGGGGGAAAGGAGTGGTTGAGTATAAGTGATGAGATTTGCCGAAGGTGGGAGAGCTCAGGGCAGATCAGCCAGGTATATAGGTCAAGGCCGGTCGAGGAAAATCAAAGAGCGGCTGGCGCGACGTAAAAAGTGAAGGAAGACGAATAATCTTTTGTCGGTATTGTTGTTGTTATTGTTTCTTGGCTGCTGAAAGAGAGCTGACGGTTGACAGCTGGCGGGTGTAGCCTGGCAGCTGGCAGTTGGCAGCTGGCAAGCTCGGCAGTGCTTTGTTTGACGGTTTGGCTGGCTTTGGCGAGGTTGCTGTCTTTTGTGGTTGTGCAACGGCGTGCAGTGAATGGCGCGTACTCGTCGAGTAGTGAATGTGAGAGTGAAGAGGAAGAAGTAGAAAAAGCGAATCAAACGTGAATCACACAGTTCCAGCCTGTGGTTGCACGACTGTAGAGCGAGGAGCAAAGGAGGATGAAAAGAGCACCACAGCAGAGACAAATAGGTCGAGTAAAGGTGTCAGGGTATCATGGCGGTATTTCTTTCTTGTTTGCTGAGAAGAATGTGTCGAGTCGAAATTTTGAAAGCCGAAGCTAGAAGCTAGAAGCTAGGAGAAACAATGTGAAGGAGAAGTGAGTCTTGGTTTGGTTGGTGATGAGAGTAGGCAAGTGATGAATCAGGAAAACAAGTCTAGCTTTTTTTCGAACAAAGAAGTGGATGGCGTGTGAGATTTAAACAAGTCGAGCTCAACGACTGGCTGCTGCAAAGAGTAGGAAGCTCGTTCGAAGAAGCAGTGGTCAGAGGAGCGACGAGGACGGGTGAGTTGCACAAGGCGGTTGATGAAGATGGTGAGATGATGGTGGATTAATGACACGGAGAAACGCGCGCGCTGCAGTACTTGTTTCTTGTTCGATACCAAGAGAGAGAGAGAGAGAGCAAATTTCCACACCCCGAGGGACAAGGGGAAACCATCCGTTTGAGCACATATTTCAATGGGTGTAATCAACGTCTTGGCTATTGTGCTGCCTGCCTGCCTGCCAGCCATCCAAGCGGCCCAAGCCTGCGCAGGCCAAACCGGCCCACGGCATGTCGCGAGCAGCGCAGGGCCTATCAGACGAGAAGCTCTAGCTGGCCCAGCGCGGGCCGGCATGACGGACGGTCTGAGACGGGCTTACCACCTATGGGACCGGACCGGGGCTGCCGCTGAAGAAACAGGGGGGGGGGGGGCTGAGATGGTTTCCCTCTTTTGTTTCTTGTCCATGGCTAGAAGATCTGGCCCAATCTTTCTGCGTGGGAATTGCTCGAGAATGGGAAGAAACAAGAGGTGGGCTGGGCCGGTACGTACCTGCACCTGGCCTGGTCACCATTGTCTTGGCCCCTGCATCCCGGGTTTCATGCTGGGGGCGGGCCTCGCCTCCGCGGCCGCTGCCAGCCAATCGACGCTCGACGGGGCTGCAAACGCTGAGGCAAACGGCACAGCAAACGCGCCGACCAGATTGTGCCCAGTAGTTATCCTAGAGAGAGGCCTTGTCGTCGCTCGTCATGGAATGGTCTAGGAAAAAAAAGGGCTAAAAATATAACATCATTTCCATCTGTCTAGAACGAGGTGCGGATTTTTTACACTCTTTTTCTGCTCTTTTTTCCCAGCTCGTTTGTACACCAACCACCACAGACGCACACTTACACTTGGAGTTTGCCGCCCTGTAGCAAGGGGCCCGCACACTGGAGACGAGATGAAAAAGGTTTCCATCCCGTCAGGTACCAAATCTAACAAAGTCTCATCCCTGGCTGCCGTACCACCCTCACACGGCGCAAATCATCCTTCTCTTTTTTGATCCTTTTTTTTTTTCGAAAAAATTCATTCATGCTCATTCCGCGCCGTTGTGCTGCAACGCAAAATGTCATGCATCCCACAGCGGGGCGCCTACTTGCAGCAGCACATCTAGATTTCCACCACACCCATCACCGTGATCCCCCTCCCCCCCGTAACAGCAATGGCAAAAGGCCGCACCACTTGCATGGAAGCGCTGAGCCATGCCACTTTACCTACTGGCTCACAGCTCTGCTTCAAGTTTGTTTCTCTTTCCTTTCAGTATTCCACTACAATTTGTTTGGTAAACCGCGCGACGAGTGCGTCGCACGACGCAGTGTTTGCCTGACCCCATGCAATCTTATCGTCGGTAGCCAGCCGTCTTGGTCGACGCAAACCTCCAGCTATGCGCTCGTTTCATCACATGCCGCCTTCATCGCTCAGCTGACTTTATCGTCGCGAATTTCTCCCACGATTCACTATTTCTCCCTTTCCCGCAAAGTGCTCATTTCCCTGCGTCCCGCCAAAACCACCCTTCCAATACTCGCCCTGTGTATTCCCTCACCATCACTTGCCTCTGCCCTGCTCTACTTGAGCTCATACTCACACGCCTCCTCCCACAACCGCCACGGTATCAAAATTGCCTCTAGCCAAGTCTTCAAAATGAGCCTTTTTTTTTTTTCCCGCCGTCGAGTTTCTGATTTTTGAAGCATCTAATATAAGCAGTGCAAACTCCAGTCGCCAACTCCATCTTCTTTCTCGTATCCTGATTCGCTGCATTTCAGCCAATCACCGGCCTCGGCGCTTCCCAACACGGTCTCATCTCGAGCCACCAAGACTAACACGACAGGAAGCCAATCTCCCATCATGTCACACTCCATCTGTCTGGTACATACGGAGGCGTTTCTCCATTCATTACGCATCATCACGGTAACAAGTGGAGGTGATAAATTTGTAGCGTCTCAACCATCACCTCATCCTGTCGTACGAGTCGGCGGCTTGCACCTACACCACAGCGGTGCACTTGAAATGCTATTGCGAAATGGAAAGCGCATATTTGTGGCGCGCGCGCACGAAGCGACAGTAATGTGAGACGGCAAAGATGCAGAGAAAAAGCCGCACAACTGAAATCCGCAAACGGCGCTGTTGTCTTTTTCGTAAAGAAATGCCAGAATTTTATTCGTTTGCGCGGCTGGTGGACATCGAGACGGCAGGATATCTGACGGTTCACCGAACTTGTGGGCGCGCACAGTACACTTACTCTACAGCCAAAGCCCATTGATCAAATTTTATTTCTTGCTAAAAATACCTTTTTTAAACTCTTGGCGGTCCCTGTTTCATTGAGATGGCAGTCATTCCGGGACTTGCACTGCGCGTAGAGCTTAAAATTCACACAGAAACACCCATCTCTGCACCTACCGCGGGCCGTCAGCTAAACCTCCACATGGCACCTCATGAGACGACCTCGATCCTCCACTACCGACTCCCTGTCTCCCCTTTCAAGTCCTTCAATGCTGCGCCGACTTGAACCCAGATACTCTAGAATTCCGTCACTGTGACGACGGCTCTGCTGTGCCTGATGCTCCGCAACGGCCAGTGTCCATCGAACGCAGCTCCTCCACCTGGTCGCGCCAAGGACTCGTGTTCTCGGACAGCAGCAGGCCCTCTCCCTCAAGATCCTCCAAGACTGCCACGACCCAATCCTGGCCCGCCCGTCTCAGCGAGGCTTTGCACGCAGAAAACCCTAGCGCGTCGACAGACTCCTCCTCGATATGCCCCGCGTGGCGGTAACCACCGAAATCGGGACTCGTAGACTGCCGGCTCTCGATCAGGAGTCTGTGTGGCGGCTGTGTCGTCGAGTCGTACGTGCCGCGGAAGCAGGCTCCCTCCTCTGCGCCGGGTGCCATGACCATGATGGCCCAGTCACGAGGGTCTGAGCCGCTCTTCTGTTCGAAACCAATCCAAATCTCAAGCTTCATTTTTTCTTTTAATTTTTGAGTGACGATGTTTACAGTTCGCATATGCGATTCTTGTATTGGAAAGGACATTACTACCTTGCAGCGCTGGATCGGAGTACTTATACCCTCGGGCAGTTTCCAGTTTCTTTGTGTACTCGATGCAAAGGTTTACAAGGTTCAGAGCAACGTCTGATATCCCAAAAGACACATCAAAAGGCACAAAGACCATGTAGCTGCTCCACGTCAAAAGCAGCTAATGGCAAAGATCAGTGACAAAGAAACTTCTTGCGTCCTGGGTGTCTCGTCGTAGATGCAAGAAAAAGAGTCAAGGGATGATCTAAGGCACGTGAAAGAACTAGATCAAAGCAACTCGATACAAGAAAGTCAGAAAATAACTCAATCTTTGTTAATTTTGATCAAACTTCTCGTCCCCCATTCGTCTCTTTGAATTGAGAATTCGAGGGTTTCTTTGGCGAAAGGGCCATTCGACGGACAAGACTAAACGGCCTCGCCTGAAAGATGGTTCTCCCCGCCTTTCATCACCATGTTATAGAAAGAACTCTTCTTGTCAAACAATTCTTTCAGGCTGCCCTACTCCAGATTCTTGCCCGAGCGCTGTTCGCTGACGGCGGGAGAAGCCATGTCCGCTGCAAAAGACACGCATGGTCCAGAGATGGGATGTTGGCATCGCGAGCAGCAATCACGCGTGCGGGCTCAAACGCAAGGGTGCGTTGTGGTTTGTGGATCAATACCTCTTGAGATATATGTTTCTGCTGCCATGACAATTGACAAACCAGAGGGGTGACTGAAAGGGCAACCATGGCAGCTTGGGCCGGTCTGGCGGCGATTAAAGGCGACAAGAACAATGGCCCAGAGTGCGCGACGATAAAGGTATTGTACTGGTGTAGATGTCTAAATAAAACAAGTCAACATTAACTTGGAAGATTGACTCCAGAAAAACGGTATCATTTTCAGACATTATTGGCCGACTCTTCGAATGTTGCGGCTTGTATGGTGAAGTGTTGGTTTTTACAAGCGTTCAGGGCTGTGTGATCAAGAACTTTCGGCCAAATTTCAGATGACGAGATTGAATTGAGCCATAGACAAAATTCAAGAGCGAAGATGGCAAAAAACTATATTATAACTTGTGAACTGTTTCCTACTTTGCTCAGTTTTCCTTGCTGCTTCATAGGTTCAAAAACGCCGCCTATGGCCTGCCATACACTGAGAGCGCCACGAGCGCGCCCGAACCAATGCGCATGCGCCAGGTACTCTTGAACTTGATACTTTTTGTACGAGAGGAAATGTTCCTGTTCAAGTATACTTGAGTTTGTTTGATTTTTTTTTTTCCTTCTGTTGTAAGTTAGAGTCAATGTGCCATGCATGATGAGACGTAGCAAGGCGCAACACCGGCTGAGCGCGTGATTGCTGCGCCATTTATACACTCTGGACGAATATGGCTTACTGGTAAGATTGTGCCGCAGACTCCTACCGGTTGCGATGCTTCTATATCATCTATCCGAAAGTGTTGAGCAGCCGATTATTGCATCGTGCGGCACTAATCGCAAGAAGTCATCTTTTGATGCCCAACTTGCAGGTACCATGAGAGAAAGCACCACGTTCAACTGACCATAGCAACTCGGCGCATAGTCACGCAGTACAGGGAAAGCATAGACAAAAATTCTGTAGAGGCCAAAATGCAAGAGGCTGCGTCGGGCAACGTAATTGCCAGGAGTGTGTCTACATAGGCGCATTACAAAGTCGCATGGAAGCTGTCAGGGCCGCTTACACCCGTAAATCCGTATGCAACGTGTATTGCAGGAATCGAACCCGCAGAAGCAAGAAAAATGCATCCGCTAATCACAACGCAGTACATTTAATGCCCGAGATTTTTTTTTTCTCCTCTCCGATAAGTGGTAGGAAAGTCAGGCACGCCCAGCATGGATGATCGTCCATCGACTGACGCACCTTCTTCATTCCAAGCCTCGTCACACCCCCAGCCACCCAAGTTTTACATTTTCACAAAACTCATGATGAAAAGTCATGTGGCAACTCCATCTCCCGACTTTTCTCGCAGGGCGTATCGTCGCAAGAAAAAAAGACCGTCATGTTCCACGATGACCGCCAAGTCCAATCCCACACATAAAAAAACGCCATCTCATGCAACTGAGAGACAGCCTTTCCACCCAATCATCACGCAAGAAAGTCCTTTTCACGGCATCGTCGTATATCACATCTCATCTGCGTCAAATCTTCACTCCTTTTTCTTCAGTAGCCCACGCTAGCTCTGCTCTCTCATGTCTCAGATTGTCGTCCTCGCCATCACAAGGTCACATTTTCCTTCTCAATGGTTCGTCGGTTTCGTCCGACGGGAGAAGCAGCACATTATCCCGCCAGAACGGTTGCTGTCTTGAACAGGGGGTGTGTTTGCCCTTGCATGGAGCTTCAAAAGGACCTCACACATGACTTGCATGACTTGCATCATTCTGGGCGTGCGTGTGTGTGTGGTGGACGAGCTTTTAGCCTCATCTGCAACGACGACCGGATCATACATTCAACCCTCCACTTGCTCACATGAGCCCATCGAGTCCTGATCGTGCCCAGCACCGGCAGAAGCCAGGATGCTGTCCCCGAAGAACCCCGAGTGAGGCGTTTGCGCCTTCTCACACAGCAAGAACTTCTCTCGCACCCCCACCCCCTCCCAACTTTACATCCCGCGCCATGTCACCCAACGTTGCGCTGCCGGCTCCAGAATAACCCGATTGACCTTTTTCCTCGTCCCATGTCATCCTGCCTCGCTCTTGTCCCGCGGGAGAGGAGAGGGAGAACGGAGCACATGTCTCACTCGGGACTTTAAGTGCTTGCATAAACCTAAGCAAGCCGTCGGTCTCACCCAAGTTTCTGCACGGCACAAGCCCTGACTGGACCAAGACATGCTCCCTCACCTTTTTTTCTGTCGGAATTTTCCTCTCATCGATTCGCACTTGGCAACCACTCTCGCGAGACGCGCATTCTCATTCGTCACATATCCAAGACCTCTTCTTCTTCGCCGCGCAGAGCTATTCTCGCCACTGATGCTACTTAGTCTCTCCACATGGGCATGTCTTGCCTCGCCAGCCGAGCAAGTCATCTTCGGCAGAACTGTCACAAGCAGTGGAACGAAAAGTTTTTTTTGATCATCATGTATTATTTTAGTCATACAATAAAAAAAGGTATAAGAGGTAAATGGGGGATATTGTAAATGTGAAGAAAAGAGAAAATAAACATCCGGTACTCCGAACGCACCACAGAAACGGAATGAAGCTTCGTTTCCCTCGCTTCAGAAAAAAAACCAAATCCCAAATTCATCACAAAAATGTGTAGAGAAAAAAAAACTTCCATGTCCGCGCATACATCCTTTTCGCCATGATAATTCACACAATGTTTCATAAAAAGTCTTGTCGGGGCCCAAGCCTGCGGCCAAGTCCACACCTCCATGTCTTAGCAGACACACATCTTCTTCATCACTCGCCTTCGGGTGCTGCTCACCAGCCTGCCGACACGGGCACATGGTTGTCCAACCCGCCGTCGGTCCTGCGTCTCTTCATCTGGCGGGGACTGCCACCCTGGGATCCCGCGCTGCTGGGCACGCTCCACTGCGGCGCCGCCCACATCCCCGAGTGATCGGCGTGCTCCATCTTGGCGCCTGGGTGGTGAGGCTGCTGGTGGTGAGCTTGTGGCTGCTGCTGAAGGTGCTGATGCGTGGGTGGCGGTGCGGGAGGCCAGTCCTGCGGCGCGCCAGTGGACGAGGTCGGCGTGGGGCCGCCGCCTGCTGCTGCCCACGGATCCAGCGTGGACATGTCCCAGCCCTGCAGGTTGGTGGTGTCGCAGGGCGAGTTGTCGTAGACGCCGGGCGTGGCCAGCTGCTCCAGGCCAGCCGAGACGGCAGTGGTGTAGTTGGTGACGATGGCGGGCAGTGGCGGCTTGTTGTCCGCAAATGAGACCTGGCTGCCGTCAAAGTACGACTGACCCGAGGCAAGGCTGCCGGATCCGTGGCGCGAGTCGGGGTGCTGCTGCTGATGGCTCATGCTGCCGTTGGAGGGCAGGAAGTTGACGCCATTGGCTCCCATGTTGGAGTCAAAGCTGCCGTGAGAGTACGGAGGGGGGATTGTCGCCGAGGGCGGAGGCGTGGCCAGCCCATTGGAGAATGAGTCAAACAGGCCGATGCTGTTGGCAGGCGTCTGCAGGGTCGGGACATGAGGCATACCGCTGCTCTGGTCCCAGGACGTGTGGAATGTCTCATTCATGGCCGCCGTCAGGTGCTGGTTGACAGTGGGCGTAGGCGACATGATGGCGTCGCGGGGCACGCCAGCGGGAGGATAGACCAGTGCCTTTTGCTGGTGGTAACGCGACATGGGATCGTTGATGGTCAGCCAGCGCCACGAGGTACCGGCAGGCTTAAAGACGGGCTCGTACTTGTACCACTGGTTTGTGGTGTTGAAGCGCCAGAAGATGATGCCCTGGCGCTGCCACTGGGCGGAGTCGGGGGCGCGGGACCAGAGCTCCTGGTACATGGCCACCTTGCAGATGAGATCGCTGCCGGTGGGCTCACGGCGGGCCCAGGACGCGGCATCGCCATCGTCTTCTGAGCGCTTGCGCTTGCTACCGGCACGCTCGACATCAGACTTCTTGCCGCCAGCGCCAATCTTCATGCGCTTCTCCTTGGCGCGCTGGTGCTCAGCGTCGGGGTACTGCACCGCCATGCTCAGGATGCTCGCCCACTCCACGGCGGGAAAGGGGACGTGGATGTCCTGGCGAGAGCGCGTGTGGCAATCGCAGTCAGGCTTGGAGTCGCTGCAGCCGCGGCGGTGGATGCCGCTCTCGTTGGTGTAGACGGCGGTCTGGCCAGATTCGTCGCTGTGGAGCTCAGCAGGGCGCGTCAGGCGAGTGACGCACTTCCACTGGTGGTTCTGGAGAGCCTGCTGGGTAATGGCAACCTCGACAAAGCCAGTAAGCTCAGAGCCGGAGGGGAACTTGGCGTGCTCGTGCAGCTCGAGCGTAGCGCACATCTCAAGGAGGAGGCAATCCTCGTCGCGACCGGGAAGCTCCAGAGTGTCGTACATGGCCGGTGCATCCTTTTGCCAGCGGCGCGTCACAGACTTGACCGACGCCGAGGTAGAGTGGTCCAGGGAGCGAGTGTACTCGTGCAGGAGGACATCCTTGCCGAGCACGTTGGGGCCATCATCGCAGTTGTTGTACTTGTTCAGGTGGGGGAAGGAAGTCTGGTCAAGGGCATTCTCATTGATGTCATATGCAATCTCATCGCGAATCTTAATATCCGAAGACGAGACAAAGATTTCGCATGTCTTTGGTCGGACGGTGATGTAAGACTGAAGGGCAAGCAGCTGGGAGAAGTAGGGATAGTTGGGCTTGACATCGGGCACACGGCCTTCGGCAAGGGCAGTAAGGATGGGGTTGGACTTGAAAGATTCTTGCTCTTCCTCGTCGTAGTAGTCTTCCGAGTTGGTCGAGCCAGGCTCCTTCTTCTCTTCCGAGGGGAAAAGGAAGTGGAAGCAGCGCAGGTCCTCGAAGAATTTCTTGACAACCTGCATGTGGCTGGAGACTTGCTTGCGTCCCATCTGCTCAATGCTATCGTTGCTATTGTCGATGCGGAAGATTTCCTTGCTGCCGAGAATGGCAATGCAGAGAGTAAAGATGTACTCGCTAATCAGCATGTTGCGGCCATGAAGCTTTCCACCCATGGAAAACTTGCGGCGGCCCATGTGAGGCATGAGCAGGACAGCTGAAGCTCATGTTAGTGTCGCATCCCTTGATGTGTGCGTATGCTTCTTCAATACTTACAGTCGACAAACGCATCTTCGAGCTCAGGACGACGCCAGACGCCACCCTTGTCCTTTTGCGTGTCCTTGTGCGCCTGTCTATTGCGGTACTGGCGAAAGGCAGGCCAGAAGTAGAGAGGGTTAATGTCAGCTCTAGGCTTGCGCTGGTAGCGCTGCTGCTGCTGAGGCTGAGGCTGACGAGGAGTGGGCACACGATAGAGGCAGTCAAAGGACTGTGAGGGAACCATGGGCGGCTGAATGTTCTGAGGCGGCTGCTGCATGGAAGGGGACATGGATACGGGGCTCTGGTAGCAAGAGATCATGCCGTTGAAGCTGTGAGCCTGGGCATTGCCCGTAGACTCGCGAAGAGGAGCACGGGGAGCGCCAGGCTGCGGCTGCGACTGCTGTATGCTGCCGCGGCGGGCATCGACATAGTCTTGCTGGTAGCGCTGCGATGACAGCATCGGTCTGGGAGGGTATAGTGAAGACATTATCCAACAAATGCTTGCTGGAATTGCAATGTGTGTATGTGGTGTGTGTGACGGGGAGCTGAGGAAGGCCTCTTTCCTTGCTACAGGAATGCCAACAATGGGATTTTGCCTTCTTCAACAAAGAGGAAGGGCAAAAGCTCACCGTCGTAAGAATGCCAAAGAGGAACAGGAACAAGAAGGAGAGTTTTGCTTTCTTAGGCTGGCAAAAAGCTTGTGTGGTAGAGTGAGAGTGAGAATGAAAGGCAAGTGGTAGAGGAACAAGAAATGTTGAAAGGAATTCTGGGAGTGGACTCGTGGGATAAATGTACGATTTGGCAATGGCTCAGAGTTTGACTGGAACGAGGCGTCTGTATCTAGGACAGTCGTCGACGACCACATAAATCCCAGACTTTGGCACCTTCCGATGGGGCAACCGTGGACGATGAACCTGTGGACTGTGGATCGGTCTATTGGTGAAGGGTCAACCAGGCTAGTGATCGCTCAGGTGTGTGTGTATGCCTCTGGCCAGAGCCATCGCGCCTCTCGGTGGGTTGCCTTTCCAGGTCTTCGGCACCAGGCGGGCAGAGCAACCCACCCGTCCAGGAACGGCGAGACATGATGAAGAGGAGGGGGGAGGGTGTGTCGACAAGCGCTACCATCCGACAGACTGGGAGGAGGACGAGGAAGAAGAGGGGCTCCGTCGATGAGCGGGAGGTGATATGGCCAGTAGTAAGAGAGGACTATATTCCCATCATGATCGAGACACGCCCCCAATGTCTTGATGCTAGTAGCTAGACTCTCTCTCTCTCTCTCTCGCTTCCTCATCGGACTCTTGCACGCAACTCAGCTGTCGGTACGAATATAGAGCCCCGGTAGCGAGGAAGCCCCATCAGCCAAGAAGAGACTCCTTTTGCAGGGCTGCTTTTCGATGGCAGCTGTGTTCCTGCAGAAGCGGGCGCCGCCACAAGCCATCCGTGCGCAAACGAAGAGGAGGCCGCTCATCGCACGTTACAGCCGGGGCGAGGGTCAGCATCTTCGGGTTGGAGGAGATGGGGAGGGCGGGGGTTGCTGCGTGTAAGCTTCGCGACTTGTCTCTGCTCAAGGGAGGCTAAGAAATGCAGCGAGGCAGCGCAAAAAGAGGGTTTGGCGTTCGTTGAAGGGTGGCGTGTGGGAATCGTTGGCGTGGTGGGGCCGCCATCCCAAGGTCTCATCACCAGGCAGCCAGACGGACAGCTCGACAGCCAAGCAGCAAGCTCAAGCAGGCCACTCACGCAGTAACGAACTGACTGGCAAACTAGGTAGTTCACACGAACCGGCCTAACTCGCTGCTTGTTCCCTGCCCCATAGTAAAATGAAAGACGACTGCCACAGATTCTCATCGGTTTCCTGCTTCGCTGGTATGCAGCAAGATTACAATCAGACAAGCCTCCGACATTGTCAGCTGGGACCTTCTCTTGTTGTTTTTATTTTACTTCCTCTCTCTTTCCTTTGTTTGCGGGTCGTCAGACCGCGTCGAGCTCGCAATGCCCTGGCTCGCTTCAAATCTTTTCCCTGTGCTGTTGGCGTCTAACCGACACCTGCCCTTAGTAATGCGCCACGCCCTGTCCAAGGGAGCATGACCAATATCTTCACCCAAGGGACTTCAACCGCAAAATTAGTACTACATAGTCACCAAACGAGGGCAAAGGACCAAAAGTCAAAGGAAAAGGGTATCTTGATAATTTTCTACGCCATTACCGCATCTATTCCATGTCTTCGTCTTCATTGCCAATATTCACCTTTTTGCGTCCCCCTCCTGTGAGTTGCTGAAGTGCCATCTTATTCACCTGTCCTCCCACCTTTCGCTGCATCTTTTCAATCTCCTCCTCAGCGTCGACTGCCTCCGCCTCCGCAAAGTCCAGCACTAAACGGCGCCCAAGCAGATGAGTGTCCCGCAGAGCGTTTAGTGCGTTTTCGGCTTCGCGCGGTGTCACAAAGTCTGCAAAGGCAAACCCTCTTGAGGTATAGTCCGCCTTCTTTGGAACGCGGACAGATCTTAGCTGACCATAGGTGCCAAACAGCGTTCGAATGTCCTTCTTGCTTGCCTGAAACGGCAAGTTCTTGATGACAATCTTGGTTCGCTGAGCGGCCACCTTCTTCGCCTTGTCTTCTTTCCTTCGCTCCTCGGCAGCATCCTGGCCCTTGTGCGACGCCTTGACTGTCAGCGCATGGCCGTCCAGCGCCTGCCCGTCCATGGCCTTGAGTGCCGCCTGAGCTTGCTCTTTCGTGCGAAACTCAGCAAACCCAAACCCCATGCTAAGTATCTGGCCCGGCTTCTTCGGGTCCGTCTTAGTCTTGACTCTGGCGGAGACGAAGCCGTCCAGAGGTTTGAAAGCTTCATCTAGTCTACTGGTGGTTGTTGCAAAGTTTAAATTGCGGATGAACAGCGATGTCGTCTCCACTTCGTCCTCTTCTGCCTTGTCGCGCCCGCCTGTCAAGAGGTCGCTAACGCTCAATTTGGTCGTTCCAGTTGGCTGGGTGTTGACCTTGTTTACCGGCACTGCTGGCGCCTCGCTAGTAAACAGATCTTTCGGCGCCTTCTCCAGAAAAAGGACGCTGTCCTTAATCCGTCGATACGCCAACTTGCCAAATGCCGACTTTGCGTGGTTGGCCTGTGCGAACTGCACAATGGCGATTGTACCCGTCGGCGGCATTAAAACTCGGATCACTGTTCCAAACTCCTCAAACAATTTGCGGAGTTCCTCCATAGTAGTTCCGTAGGGAAAGTTCTTGACCAGTATCGCCGTATCGCCCCGCTTCTGAGACTTGAAAGCGTCCAAGTCGACTCCGTTGGCAGCAAAATAGGCCTTGGTATCTTGGATCACACTCGTTTCGGCGATAGCTTGCTTGACGGCTGCATCGGCTGATGTTGGGTCCAGCACCTCTGATTTTGAGACACCAAGTCGAGCCGCCACTGAGGCGTTGACGGCGTCCTGGCTCATGTAAAGGGAGTTCCAATTGAAAGTGGTGGATGCCGCCTCCTTCTTTCTGCGAATCAAATTTTGTTTTTTCAGCGGGAGACTAGACATGGAGAACTCGTCCACGCCGTGCTCCCTTTTCGCGTCCGCTGGAATGATGTGGATGATACGCCCCTGAAACGTTGCCCCATCCAACGCCTGGAATGCAGCAACCGCGTCAGATGGCTTTGTAAACAGCATCATCGCGAAACCTTTGGCTGTTCCTTGCGCATTTACTGGCAAGTGTACCTGAACGTGTCAGTCATTGTTTCTCATCTTTGTGTTGTGTTTTTGGAAGTGATCGAAAAATGACAGGAGTGTGGCAAGCTATCAGACAGGTCGAAGCATCTACTAAAATAATCGCCCAGGGTTCTCATCAAATACCGTTAGGTATAAGCTGTCCCTATCTGGGGTTCATCATGCAAGCCAAGTTTTAGGGAAAACAATTTGGAAAAACAAACGTGTAAACATGAGGAAGGAATAGAGACAACTTACTTCATCTACACCTCCAAACTTTTCAAACTCCTTCCTCAGGTCATCTTCAGTGGCGGAGTAAGGGAGATTTCGTACAAAC
The DNA here is from genome assembly GCA_030778065.1 of Akanthomyces uredinophilus. NCBI lineage: Eukaryota > Fungi > Ascomycota > Sordariomycetes > Hypocreales > Cordycipitaceae > Akanthomyces > Akanthomyces uredinophilus. The sequence continues at coordinate 20,340 of JAPFRW010000074.1, read as the reverse complement.
AGCCGAGAAGTTCTCGAAATAGCCTCTGCAGCTGAGTCTTTGTCCTGCCCTTGCGGTGGGACAAGATCTTGGCCATCGTGAGTTTCCTCTTCTTCGGAATGCGGAATCTCTTTGTCATTTCCGACCTCTTGGACAGCCGAGCTGTCACAATCGGTCTTTGCCTTGGGTGTGACATGGGAAATGTCATCTGGATCAACCAAGTCCAGAAGTCTGTTTGTTCGAGAGCGCAGCCAATCGTCATCTGTCGCAGCCATTGCCACATCGGCTGATTGGTTCGCCGCGTCAGATTCTGGGGCCGAGGCACCAGGCAATGGCTCAGCCACACCGTCGGCCGGGACACTCGCATCCTCTTTACGGGATGTTGGTTCCCTCGCTGGTGTCACTCGAGCCACACTGGTCTCGCCCGTCGCATGATCAAGCTTGCGGAGCTTCTCCTTCTTCGAGGGAACCTCGACGTACTCGTCATCGCTCTCCCCGTCAGGCACAAGCGAACCGCCTTGTCGCACCGCAGCCCCGCTTGATTCGACAGCTGTCTCATCAGCGACGAGGCTCTCCCTTCCTTTCCTCATGACCCGAAGATACTCTTGCAGCTTTGGATCTGACTGGTCCAGGTCCTCGCGCTTTCTCTTTTTCGGGCTACCTTCTTCAGCGGCGACGGCCGACGGCTGCCCTGTGCTGCCCGTCTCCGGTACGGCGGTTCGGGTGGCGACATTGGCCCTGGTCCAGACAGAATCTGAGATCTTCCATTCCAGTTAGCGCCTGGAGCTCTGTCCCTTGCCTCGGAGGTTTTCACAAACTTACTGCTCTTGCTGGTTCGACAGCAATCTTGGACATGCGGATGTAGGTCTTGTTGAAGTACTTGACAGCCTTCTCGGCGTCCTCTGGTGACTTGTAGCCTACATAGCCAATGCGGCGCTGTGCCATGAGCTTGACATCTGTGACTTCGCGGTTTCCCGCAGAGAAGTGTTTCCGAAAGTCAGCCTCCGTAAGGCTGGTCGGCAGACCTTTGACGAAGATTCTTGAGGTTGCCATGGTGTATGAAAAAGTTCAGGCACTAGGCCGCCGATGTGAATGTTCAAGGATCACACATCAGAATTTTCTTGGTTGTGGTCAACCAAAAATTTTGCATGAAGAGATTGGAGGAAGGGGAGAGGAAAAAAAGTTGTCCATGGTCGTCTACAAGTGGAGCGAGCTTATCGATAGTGCCTGGCCCGTGCGCTCCTCCTTGAAGGCTACCCTAGAGATGTTCCGCTGGTATATTACGTTTGTTTTTGCAGAAGTAATGGCTACGCAAGTGGACAGCATCTAACAGTACTTGATTAGTTCACTCTGGCTATGTGCTTCTCTCTGTATGTCAAGTTCTATTTGTTCATGTCTTGCTGATCTAGATGCGTAGAGTTGGTAAGTGGAACATACATAACTCAACCGATTTGAATGTCGAAGGCCGCTAGTTTGGCCGTAGGCACACCAATCCAAGGCTGTACTGTGGCATCAAACAAACCGACCACGTCTACGCATATTAGATAGTCTTTAAGTCAAGCTACTACAAACTCACGTTCGTGGTCACTGACTCTGTTGACATGTACGCTGCCTGTGCAGCGGCCCGTTTCTGCTGCCGCGATCCTAACATCGAATGAAGACGATCGCTCCCGGCCGCAGTCGGACTCAAAGTATCGCAAGCCACAAATGAATAAAATTAAAACAAGCAAGCCAGTGCTACACCAGCTGAGTTTCTCACCATCTCGATAACTGCTATGTGACTGTAGCACGTTGCTCGATGTAGCCGAGATGAGCCGCTGCACCGAGGACAATGTACATCAGACTATGCCCAGCGCAAGAAAGCTACCAGAGCTAATCGTTCGCCTCCTTGTGCACACAAAGAAACTATGCAGAATGAGTGCATAAATTAAAATAGCGGCCAGCTCAGCTTACAGAGCCGCGAGTAGCAAGTGGCACTTTTGAGATACCGTCACGGGATCGCATGGTGTAGTTGAGCGCAGGTGATCTCTGCCGCTTGTCACACCCACGCAGGAGTAAGAAAAATATCATATAATTCGAGTAAACCAGAAAAGACCATATTTCAACTAACACCTACGGGCAAGCGGCCGACAGTCAACCGCATCCGTGGCACGTCGCCCGTCAACCTCGCACACCATTCACACGCCACCACCAGTCGGCAGCTAAAAATAAAGCTGAGCCAAGGGTCGTATCTTAAGATTACAATGTTACGATAAATAACTTTCAGGATTCCATTGAGAAGATTTTCAAACTTTATTTTTATTTCTAAAATCAGGTGCTCGGCCCCTCCGTTTTCTACGCAGTCCATTTTGTGTACGCGCACAGGAATGTTACCGGCTCGATTTGCGTTCCAGAGAACAGCCTGCCCGCGCAGAGACAGCCGACGATACGCTCGTATTATACAAACAAACTCTGTACTCTTCCTCTTGCGATTGAGGTGTGTATATACTAAAAGAGAAGCAAAGGTCTTTCTCGGGCAAATTGATCCGAGGAAGAAAAGAACAAGGACCTGACTATCCTTCAACACCAGACAGCACGCGCATATTTGAATGCACCAAACCAGTCACAGGAAATCGGAGGCAAGACAAATACTGGACCATTAATCCCTGACCTACTCATACTTAATCTAAAACAGTGTTTGCTGTGACCCAACCCCCGAGTGATTCATTCTAACGCAGTCTAATAAAAGAAAAGAAAAAGAGTGGTGGTGGACAAGTGATAAGAAACCAACCGATATGTATATACAATAAATGTCATGACAATAAAAATCGTTTTGCGCCGATACCCATAATGCTGAATGAAAGGTGTCGCGGGACCATCGAATTCAAGAACGACCCTTCCTTCTGTTCGCCTGGTAGCGACAAACCCGGTAAGATATTTCGTTTCGCCCTGGTAAACGTTCACCCAAACAAGACTCCCTTGCAGCAATGCTGCCAATGACCTCGCCATGATCTGGCCTTATTACCCCTTCGTCGATGCGAAAAAATCAGTAGAATTTATAATCCCCGAGGGAATGCTCAATATGCGTTGGTACAAGCTAGCATCGCCATGGCAGTTGCGACCTTGCAATGCTCCTCTGCGTGGCGCAGTTGTAAATGTGCGTGGCGCCGGGGAACAAACATCTAATGCGCAAGCTCCATTGCCAACGTTTAAAACAGGATAAACGAGGCAACAAACACAGCAATAGTGTACATAGAGGTGGCGCTGTATTCGATCTCGAAGAAGGCAGCCTGGTGACCAAAAGCAATCTTCTTACTCTTCCGCGTGGGGTGAGCGACATCCGTCTTAGGGTCACGAACAAGAAGATCCTCGCGGTCCGGCACCGTCGGGGGGTCAATGGCATAGCCGATTGGGGTCCACATGGAGCTGCACAGGAAGACAAAGGTCAAGGGAGGCCAGAAGGCGTGGGTGATTAGGCATCGTGCAATGTCCTTAAAGCCCTGGAACTCGGTGAAGCAGAGGAAAGTCGTCATGGTGGCTCCGACGAGGGTCAGGTAGACGAAGAGCAGATGGAAAATAGCCATATAGTTGAAGCAGATGCCTGCCAGACGACGGCCCATACCCTTGCGCTGACGGGCATCACGCTCGTTGAGGGAGGAGCCGAGAGAGCCGGTGGGCTTGAATGCCTGAGTCTGGCCACCGAGCCACTTGGGCAGCATAAAGGATCGAACGATGCAGAGGGCAATATAAGGCGACATCCAGAGCTGATAACGGGAACCACGCTGACCAGTGTGGTAGCCGGCGGGGAGGAAGAGAGCAAACTCGCAGAGACGATTGGTGATTGTCGCGGCGAAGCAGGCACGAATAAGCCAAACCAGTTGAGTGTCACCTTCCAGGCCGTTGTATGCGACGAGAGGGCGGCGCATCAGAAGAATGACGGGAATTGCAAAGAGAGAAATGGTAAGCAGCACAGTGTAGAGACTGAGCGAGGCATACATGAAACCAGAAAAGCGTTGGGCGAAGCTCATCTGCTTGACCTTGTCACCGTAGAGGCAGAACTTGAGCTTGAAAGCCGTGTCGACAGTACCAATAGCCCAGCGAGTACGCTGCTTCAAATGACCACCGAAATCTTCAGGGACAGTACCAAACTGCAGGGGCTCGTGGATGAATGCCGTCTTCCAGCCTCTGCCAAGCAGCAGAGTGGACGTGGCGACGTCTTCGGCAAGAGAGCCGAGAGGAAAGTTGCCGATCTGATCGAGGGCTTCGCGGCGCACAACATAACCGGAACCAGTGCACCAGGCGACACCTAGCGCGTCCTTGATGGGCTCAATGACGTGAACGAAAAAGTCCAAACTTTGAGCGAGCGGGTCAGAAGCAGGTGTATTGTAGAAGAGCTGAGGCGGGCAAGCAAGGGCCATTTTGTCGTCGATGAGCAGATGGGGCATGATGGCGCGGAGCCAGTCTCGCTCTGGAATCTAAATTGTAGGTGTTAGTACATGTAGAAAAAGGTGAGACTCTGGGAGCGAGCAGTTCATGACTTACCATATCGGCATCCAGGGCAGCCATGTATTGACCGGCACCGCCGGGGAGGTTGTGGGTCATGTCCAGTCCGTAGTTGAGATTACCAGCTTTGAAGTGATGCGGGACACCAGGAGTCTTGGTACGGGCCATGTAGTAGACATTGTGGTAGACAGAATCCAGAGCGCCGACAGCAACTTCAAGAGTAGCGGACTTGGCATCGTCAAGGACAATGACACGGAAGCGATCGCGGGGGTAGTCAACATCGCAAGCTCCACGGACAGTGTCGAGGACAACATCGTCCTCTTCGCCGCAACAAGTAACGAAAACGTCGACAGTGGGAACGTCATCGGCAACAAGACGCAGCTTGGGGCGGTGACGCTTCTTCATAGCCCACATCGTCCAGAGATTGTGCATCATGCTAGGAAGGGCAACGGCGAATTCGACACCAATGAAGACCCAGGCCAAGACATAGGTGGTACGGTAGGCCCTTTGAGCGGAGATGACACAGTAGATTCGGTAAGCGAGATAGGTCAGGTACATGGCCGTGTTGATGAGGGTGAGTAGAGGTACAGCACGGAAGAGGAGACGCTTCCATCCCTTCCAGGTTTCGGCATCGTCACGGTCGTGCAAGCGAGCGATGTAGCCTTCCTTAACCCAGTCCTTGGCCATGATGGGAGGAGGAGCATTGGGAAGCAGAGCAGCGAGGCTGACATTGCTCTGGTACTGCAGGCAGAGAACGAGAGGTTAGTGTCGAGGCCGAAAGGAAGCTGAGCAAAGCGCTCGGGGCAGAAGCATTCAATTCTTACCATGGGAGTGTTTGGCCAGGAGTCCATGTTGTTCTTGGGTCGCGGGATGCGATCCATGGGAGTAGCGCGGCCGCTGACGAGAGTGGGCGAGGCCGAGCGGGATTGGATCGGCGTCTCGAAAGACTGTTGGCTGTAGCGAGAGACGTGAGTTGGACCCCAGGAAGGTGAAGGCGCGTTTCCGTACTCCTCTAGGTAGGGCTGCTGAGGAGGGCGCATGGGGCGGGAGAAGTCAGCTACGGGCCGGCCGCGATATTCATCGTAAGACGAAATGTTGGAGTAGTTGGAGTGGTTGGAGTGGTGCAGCTGCGGCGGCGGCGGCTGCGGGAATTCGGAAGTCGGAGAGTGACGGTGGAAGACGTCGAGGTCGACGTTTTCCTCATTTTCGTTTTGCTGGTGACGTCTCATTCTGGCGATGGGTGGAATAGCATTCCTTGCAACGCGTGCCTTGTCGAGACGGGAAAGTGGCCGGCGGACGGGCTAACAGCAGCGCGGGCGAAACACGGCACCCCTTTGGATACAGGAGACCTGTTTGACTTTTTTGAAAATGCTACTGCAACGGTAACGGGTACAGGCGTGTTTTGATAACAAGCGGGCGTAGTCGGATAGCGGATAAGCGATGAGATGCGAACAACGAGGCAGGAAAAAAAAAGCCGATGCCTGATGTTTCCTTTCGCCGGGCCTGCGAGTAGCAGGAAAAAAAAAACAGAACGAGCGAGTGTCGGGCCAAGCTAAAGCAGCTGGAGAGGAACGAAGAGCGAAGGGCTGAGAGCAGCTGGGGGAGAAGTGTGTAAGAGGATAAGAGAGGGAAAAAGTGTGGCAGCGGCGAAGAATGTCTGAGTCTGGCTACACACCAAAAGAGAGGAGGAAGTGGAAGCGACTGTGTGAGCGAGCAAGGGGTGGTTGCGGCACCGTGGGCACTAACAACGATGCTAGCGCTGGTGCGAGGAAGAGAGACAGGCGTCTACAAAGCGGGCCGACTGGGGGGGGGGCAAGCAATGGATGGGCCTTGAGAGGGAATTAAGATGGAATAAAAAAAGAAAAAAGAGAGGGAAAAACAGATGAGAAGGGGGAACTGGTTGGTCTATTGGGGCGGGCGGCATCTGCTAAAGGCACTGGTGAATGGTTGCATGCAAATGCGGCGTGATGCGATGCAGCGAGTGGGTTCGCAAAGGCAGGGACCGGACAGGGGTGGGAGTACTTGTGCTGTCGGGGGTTGCAAGTACCTAGCAGTGGCAGGTACCGCCGTGCAGGGGCAATCCAGCAGCGCTCAGCGCCTGGCAGAAACAGCCACCCCAGCATCGAGGGGTCATCTTCGGCACGGACGGACCAGCCGGGGGTACTCGTGCTGGGTCGCAGTAGCAGGTACCGTGCTGGAGCAGCTGCCAGAAGCTTTGCTGCACAGAGCGCCGACACTTCGCAGCGCTCGTTAACTACATGTACCAGCAGTAGCCTGTTCAGGCACTGCTGCGTTTTGCATGCACAAACGCAAATTCACATGTTGGCCTTCACAGCTTTATCTTCTCTGACCCTGTCGTCCTCGCCCGTGCGGCAGCAAGCTGTCTCATAGCAGAATGTAAGGGCAGGTGGGCAGGTAACTTCTGGCGTACTACGTACGCGAAAAAAGGAGAGAGACAAAAGAGAAAGCTACCAGTAACTAGAACGAAAAAAAAAAAATGCTAGTCCGCGCTAGGCAATCGGCCCACGGCAATGCCGCAAAAAAACAACAGGGAAAAAAAATACGGTACCAGCTAAGTACGGGGCAGCCCAGCGCAGGTACGGGAGCTGCTCGCCACTGGCAACTACCTAAGTACCTATCAGTAGGTACAGTAGCTGAATGGTACTTGGTGCTTGCCAAGCTGCCGGCTCGTGTAGGCCCGGAGAGGGGAGTCTTGGGAGTGGGCGGACGACTGGCGCAACTCGCGCTGTGCTATCCGCCGCGGAGTAGTCAGATGCCAGTGTCAATTCTCCGTACCTGAATAATACCTAGTACTGGTATCTATTACCAGCCCCAAGCTCTAACCAACCGCGCCAGAGCCCAGAAACGCTGCCATGCCGTGGTGGACATATTTAGCACAGGCTTGGAGGCGGCGAAGGGCGCAGCTGGCATTGCGATGGGGCGCGGCGACCATCGCGTTCCTTGGGCCCACCCGCGGATTTTTTTCTTCCTACCAGTAAATTCGTTTGTATTTTCCAACTTTGATATCAATAATGGGCACTGAAAAGTATTTAGATAACCGACGGCTGATCAGAGTGTCGCCCTTTTGGTGAGCCTTGAGCAATCACTGATATACCGGATTTGTGGTGAAATTATTGAAGACTGCTGGTTTCAAACCAAGGCTCCGTGCCATCCTGGCATCATATTACGCGGGGGTGAGCCTGCTTGCCTGGAATCTATAATGGGGGGCCCTATCTTTGTCCCGTACCGCAATCCAAGCTGTTGCCGAGCCTCAAGTCGTTCCGCCGAGACGGAATCTTTATTCGGTAAAAAAAATACCAACTATGGGTCAGACGACGCGCCTGTTGGCCGCTGCGCCCCAGGGGCGCATGAACGAACCACAGCGTGCGCGCGCATTGAACCGTGTTCCTGCCTTTTGTCTGCCAGGGCACAAACAAAGGGTTCATGATCTGATGCAGGGCCCTGCCAAACAAGCTCGTGGTGTGGCTTTTTTTTTTTAATCAAATTTATCTCCTCGTCCCGCCTGGCGTCATCAGGCAGATACACTCGGGGCGTAAGCGAGCCTTGGGCAGTGAGGCTCTGGGGAGCCTACGGGGGGCCCCGAGCCGCTGCAGAGTGTCTTACAGTGGCGGTCGCTTGGTGGTCACAGTGGGCAATTCTCCGCTGGAGGAGTGTGGGCTGTCAAGCTGTCAAGCTGTCAACGGCTGGAATGGCTTGCCCCCTGCGCCAGCACTGGGATAGCATGACATGATTAGACAGCCAGCGCAGGTGCGTCAAGGCATTGGCTCCTTTGTATCCATATATTGCCATGTTTAGGCACGCGTCGCTGTTGCATTTCGCGGCAGCCGTTGCTTTTCACTCCTCTGTGATGATGATGCGATATCAGACGGATGGATGAGCAACCAGCAGCTGTTCGACCACTTACCATGACGCAACTCATCATCTAACTATCCGTACCTACCTACCTTACTAAAACCAGCACTGCCCGGCGCATCCCATCTCAACTCGGATTAGCAGCTCCCCTGGCTGCCACCCACTGCCACTGCGGCCTCGTATCGCTGCTGAGCAGGGGGCGGGCACCTGGACGCGCTGGCCCAACCGGGGCATGGGCCTGACGGGGATACGCAAAACCTTGCGGCGTGGGCACTGGGCAATTGGAGGCTCGGGCCCACTTCTGAAACCAGGCCGCGGCTGGCGGAGGATAGCATCATAGCAGCAACCAGGCACCAGAGGGCCTCTGAGCGGCGACGACGGCCAGCCACGAACAGCCAATAATAAATTGCGGCCAGTAGGTATATGTGTATGCGCTTTGGGCGGCGAGAAGACCTATCATCAGGAGTAGTCTATAGGCTCGAGCCGAGCTCTATTCCGGTCGCCCAAGTTGCTCCAGGCAATAAGGAGTATCCGTATCCGTACCTGCCTGGGAAAAGGCTTGCCGGCCAGGCAGTGAGAGCGAGACGGAACCACACCTAAGATAGCCCGATTGATTAGCCACGCTAAAAAAAAAGTAGCGCGCTTTCGCATCACCGGGGCTAAACCACTTGCGGCATTAATAATGGATCAGCACTTTACTAGCAAAAGTAAGCTCAGGACCAAATTGTCAGAGGGAGAGCAGACGGAAGAAAAAAAAAACTCGCCATTGCCTAGCAAAAAGCCATGAACAGGCTAGTGCTAGCTCGGCGAAAACCTGGCTTCACATCTTCACTCGTGGCTCGATGGATCGAACCAGCGCCGCCCGTGTGGATGCCATCGGTAGTCCAATGCGCCAATTTGCCTCCTCGCCAGGCCGCCGGAACTACATCTACGAATGAAGTTGTGTGTGTGTGTGTGAGGCTCAAGAGGTTTGGCCGCTGAACTGACTGCTGGCCCGACTGCTGTTGGACTGCCGATTAATATGATGCTGTGGCAATTTTCCTATTTCCTTTTTTTTTTCCTTCCGCAGATGGCGCCGCGCCCTCGTTAGTCTAATGAGCCATGTCAATCGCCATCTCTTTGCGACCCCATCTCACCACTCTCTTCCCTGCTTTTCTTCCCGTCCCGCGAACGGCGAGAATTGACGCTCATCTCTACACCTAAGACCTTGTCTCTGACGCGCATATTTTTGTGTTGTTCCCCGGTTTCACCTGCAAAAAACAAAACGACAGACGAAGCAAGCCCAATGACAAGTCAAACCAGAAGCATGCCTGGCCGAGATTAGCTTTATCAAGAAAAGCTGTTGTTCGCCCCATCCCTCCCGTCCGGGACGTGCAGGCTGCAGCCAACGCACCAGAGAAGCTGGCGACGGCAAAACAAGCTTGCAATCAGCCTTGCATCGAGCTTTGATCATTTCGATTTGAGCCGTGCTACAGACAAGCCCAGGCACCACCGCCTCCTTTTTGGTGCGACTCATAGCTAACGTCTGTGGCATCCCATCGTGCCATGGCGTCGCCTCCCCTCCACACCAGCAGACGCAGGTACCATCGAGCGGTCTGGCGCGCTCCTTTTTTTATCATCCCTATTCATTTGCTTTTTTTCTTCGACTTCTTACTCGCTGCCTGTTCCCGCTGCTTTTTATTAATTCACAAGTTAAGCTTTGCTGTTGATTTAGTCTATCACCTCGCTGGACGGTTTGCTCCCCATATCCATCTCCCTTGACAGGACGCGATGCACCTCGCTCGGTCCTTTCGATTATTCCTGCTGGCACTGTTGTCTCCCCTGTTTTCCTGGACCAACTGTCCGTTCTGTGCACCCAGAAAAAACGCGTTACGATCCAGACACAATATAAACTTTGGTTGTTGCTCTTGGTAACACTAGTAAGAGAGCTCTGGAGAAGGAGAGAAGGCCGTCGTCGAGAAACATCCACAAATTATCGGCCTCCATGAAAATCCTCCGTGCATGATACCCGTCCCGGTAAACAACCCTCAGTATTACACCCGCGATGGTGATACTGGTACACAACCACGCCAACCAACCAACTGCCTGACCCAGTCACTGGTAAGCAAACACACTGGTACAATTGCTGCAAAGTAGCTTTTCCATTTTTCCTTTGTTGTCTCCCTTTTCCTCGCTGGACCACCCCTGTCCGCCTGGACGATACAGGACCCCACAACGTGTCAGCCCACTGAAACCCACTGGGACTGCGCTGTGCCACTGCCACAATCAGGTCCCGCGCTCCGCTGCCGTTCCAATCAGTTTTATTTTCAGTGGTCAAAAGTCCACCGAGCCCACTGAGTCGCTTCAGCGCCCCCGAGGTACCAGCCCTGCACCTGTACTTTGCGCCAAGTACCTGCTGGACCTGCTCCAAGTACCTGCCGCCGCAGCCCACAACTGCCACTGACTGGCGTGCCTGCTTGCGACGCCACCCCTGCAGGTAGCTTAGCGCCCGAAAAGGCCGTCTGCTTTTTCTTCTTGCGGCGGCGACGCTGCGACTGCCTGTCTGGTCCCACAACCCTGCTCGCGCTCTCGCCCGCCCGTCTCGGTCTCATCATTCTGGCCTGGCAAATCTTCGTCAGAACATACCATCCGCGCATCTCGCCAAACGCATCGACGACTGCCCTCCGTCCAAGGCAAAATAATCGCCATTACCGTACGCCAACGCGCCGCTGCATAGTCCTTCGTCCTCGTCCTTGGCGCGCCGTTGCAGTAAACCCCCTCGGACGATTTTGGGGGGCCATTTCCAACCACTCTTTTGTTTTTTGCCTTTCCAAAACCTCTCACTGTCGCTTTCGGTTGCCCTTCTCGGGCTGGATTTGCTTTACAGCTAGAAGAGGAACGCCTCAAGTCATCAGTCCACCGCCTCGCTCTCTCCTCCGTCTTCTCGCCGTCCTGTTGGCCCAATCATCGGCACCATGGGTATCGCTACCGGATTCAAATGGATTCTGAGCTTTTGCATGCTCATCGTCCCCATCGCCATCACCCTGGGCGTACTCTTCCCGCTTCAACGCGCGCATACGAGCGGCGGCGGCTCTGGTAGTTTTCTCGGCGACGGCGGCTCCGGCGGTACAGGTCCTGGAACAGGACCGCCCAAACCCAAGAACAACAATGTTGAGCTAGCGACGGCGTGCACTCAGTTCGCTGACCTGGGCAATCCCTTGCGCTACAATTGGGCCAAGGGCCAGCAACAATATACATGTAGGTCCTCCTTCTGCACCGTCAATCCTACGTGAAGCTAATGCCCGTACAGTCAACCCTAATCAATGGGGTCTCACCGACAGCACAAAGAGCGGCATGTGTATGGATGTAAGTCAAAACCACCCTTTCGCCTAGAGGCCGCGGCAGTTGCTGTCGCACCGCAGCGTCGCACCGTGTCAACTCGCCTGGTACAGCACAGAAGCTAATGCAACCCTGCAAAGGTACTGTTCAACAACAATGGCACCTATTCCAAGCCGGAATTGGCTCCTCCGTTCCAAGTCACCTGGCAGTACTCGCCCGCTCCCGCCGGACAGAACAACGTGCACGCGTTCGCCAACATCAAGCTCGAAAAGGTCTTTCCCAAGAAACTCAGCACGATTAAGAAGCTTTATGTCGATTTCGAGTGGAAGTATGTCATGGGCAACGACAACACAACGGCAAGCGAATCGTCAACCCTCTCCACAAAAAGCGTCAACACCAACGTTGCAATTGATATGTTTGCCGACAGCAACAGCGATACCTCGGTTAACAACGAGAAGGCTGCTTTCGAAATCATGATCTGGTTTGCTGCCATTGGCGCGTCGGCCCACGTCATTGGTCAGGATACGACGTCGATTGTCAAAACTCTGGCCCTCGCAGATGCTACAACCGGAACCCAGGTCACCTTGTAAGTTTTCCTCAACATGATTTGGGCCCAGCCTAGTGAGAATGACGCTGACCGATTGCCCAGCGACTTGTATGCCGACAAGCACCCCACCACCAAGCAGTTCGTCATGACCTGGAAGGCCCAAGAGATTACGGAAAAGTTCCACGGCGACGTCTACCCGCTGATCGACTATATTCTCACCGCTGGCAACTCGAGCTACCCGACCCCGGATGACTATCTCGGCTCATTCGGCATGGGCACTGAGGCGTACGACTCGCCGTCAAACGTGACGTTTTACTGCCCCGACTTTGCTGTCAATGTAGAATAAAGAGGCTGGTTTTGGATAGATTTGGAGTTGAACACGGCATTGGGTCACCGGAGTTTTTACTGTTTTTTCTCTCTCTTACTCATGGTCCTCACGACGGGGGTTCTGTTTATATGAATCGGGAATCGGGAATTTAGACATTGTGTACTTGGTGTGCTTTGAATCCATCAGCGCGTTCTGTTGAACTGCGATAATTAGTATAAATTCTAGCGATATATTTTACCAGTATCTGATAAAGCCATTCCAGCTCTCGCTGCCTCGTGGTTCCCTCCCAAGGATGCGCCAGCAAGCCACAGCCCTCTTTTCTCGGCGGCACTGGCCGCTGGCGTCATGCACAATGACCAGCAGGCCAGCCACATGTTCCATTACCTCGTATTGCCTGCCTGGGGGTATATATGTGCCGCTTAGTACTTTCAAAGTGGGATATAACAATTCACTAAATGACGCGCAACCAAAAAACAATCAGAATCTCGTATTACGGCCAACGGCGGGCGGGGTTCCCGTCTATTTAGAGATGCGGCTAAAACTACGGAGTGCTCTCCATCCCATCACAAATGGTCATTGTTTCAGCAAGGGGGGGGGGGGGGGGCAATAAATTAATAAACGCGAGAGAAAGCATTTGCCGTGTGCAAAGACGAGACCGCAACCTGCTACACCCGTATTTGCAAAGTCGCTTGGCTACTTTTTCCCACGCTCAAGGGGGCGGCGAACCACCAGGCCATCTATATATATCCAACCATCCACCCAGTGGGCGGAAATGGTGGCTGTGTAGTTTTGCACGCCGCCATCCGCAACATTCCGGTTTTCTGACTCGCCCTACTGTGCTGTGACGTCCAAACCCCCGGCTGACCTCATACAGGCACCTGCCTGAACTGTTGGCGCTTGTGCCAGTAAAGCTCTGATGGGCAACAGCCTGCCATACAAAACCCTGTGAAGCTCTCCGAGAGAAGAGGTTCCACAGACAGCCAGATATCAAAGTTGCGGAAAACCAATGAATTGCCTGTATACTGCTGTCGGACAGACAAACTATTCCACGTGCTGCATATAGAGTCCCCAAATTTGAGCTAACCGGTTGCTGTTTTCTTCTTCTGAAATTCGGACGCTTTCGCCTTGTGCTGCCATCTGCCTTGTGTTGCGGCTACACCTTGAGAGCCCCCTGTCGTCGGCTCACGCGCTGGCATCCAAAAGCTGCTCGAGCCTCTTTATGCGGTTCCGAGTGCTGAACCCAAGGTGGACTTCAATATCGACCAACACATTCCATAGCTTCAGCTTCTTCCCGATACCGATGATGTGTTTGGCAGCTAGTGGTGACGTTCTTTTATCAGCCTTTGACTCTTTTGTTTCGCGTGATGGATAGATGACACCCTGGCGATACGCACCAAAGAACAGTGCCTGCACGGAGAAATTGCGCACACACTGGCAGATATCCGATAGCCCTATGATGGCAATCTCTGACGCGTGGTGTTCTATCTGCTCCTGCGTCAGACCTAGTCCCAATTGCGATGAGTAGATCAAAGGGGTGGGCTACCTCTGGTAGATGACTCGAATCTTGCACAGTAGGCTCGGCTAGCAACAAGAGATGCAGGAGGTGGAATAATAGCATCGATGCCGCTGTGGTGAGACACCAATTAGCGGCGAGCCAACCGAATTGCCAAAGCGTACCTACCGGCTGCCGGAAGCGCAAAGTAGATTTTGCAGAATCCGTGGGCGTCGGCCTCACCGTATTTTATACCATGAAAAGATGCAGGAAGGCTTTGCTGCCACCGCACGGCGTCCGCAAGGATATTCTGCCGCGTGTCCGGCGTCGGTTCTTTCCAGTACAGGACATTGATGGCCCTGCCAACAAGCCAAAGCACATGGTTCCCGAGCATGTGCTCGTCAGTCTCACCCTCTCGCCATCTGACGTTCCATTTATCGGGACTCATCTGCAGCGGCGCCTCATTGACCAGTGCCACAAAGATTTCGTGGCGAATGTAGATCCAAAAGTTGGCGAGGTCCACGCCGGCCGACGCGGCGCTGACTCCGCGACTCGTCATCAGCAGCATGGCGCCGTAAAAGTGATGCCCGTGCTCCTCCTCTTGGCTGGCAATCATCTCGTAGCTGCTCAGCAGCATGGTCGAGGTCAGCGCGTCTTCTTGGTGCGCAGCCCTGCTGCCGATGTGGTTGATCAGCATTCTCAGCGCCTTGCTGTAGTAGCGACCGGCTGGGCTGGCCCAGACCTGTCCAGAGGGAAGGAGGCTCAGGTGTTTCGCGGTGAAAGCGCACACGCTGTATGCTAGCAGCTCAGACGTGGTGCATCGCCGCAGGACTTCGCGCTGGTAGGTGCATTCGCGGTCAAACATGTCCATCCACGTCGCAACACCAGTCTGGTACGTCGTGAGTAAATGGACTATTTCCAAAGTCAATGACATGCTGGTGCCACTCAGTTGGGAACCTGTGGGCGAGGGCAAGATTGGCTCAGCTTCGGCCGCGCTGGGCGAGTATGTCTTGAAGACATCCCATGTTGACATTGGCCGTTCTGCTGATGCAGATTCCCGCTCTTCTGATAGACCTGGCAAGTGTGTCTGTTGGTTGTTGGCAGAAGGCAGCGCATCCGCTGCAGCTTGACGTTGTCGGTCTGCATGGGAGTAGTGCACTATGAAGTCGTGTTGCCGACAGTGCAGATTTAGACGTTTGCAATTGCCACAGACAGGCTTTTCCTCGTCACACCGCGTGTGGCGTGACTTGCATGTATCGCTACAGGAAACTTTGATTAGTCGCGACTGGTGTTTCGTTGGCCCGTCCCTGTTGGTCCAGCGAGGTATAGAAGAAGGAGAAAAAGAACGAGTGAGACGCAGGACGAAATGACCATGCTACCTACCAACCTTTAAACAGCAGTTCAGAGTTAGCACGTCAAGGATACACCAACATAGACATGCTATGTAGGGTCTTAACTCACCAGTCTTGGTTCTTGTGCCACCTCGACGCCGTCGCTTTACAGGGTTCGGAGTTGATGACTCGGTAAACTCAAGCGACAAATCGTTCATTGCAATTGACACGCTGGCAAAACAATAGTCCAGCGTTGACCAGGTAACAACGCGGGAGACTCTAGGATGAAACGGCTTATGGTCGAATTCACGGGCAGTGGTGTGGCGGCACAGGCACCAGTAAGGTCGAGTGCAAATAAAATGTCCGTTCACGGAGCAGGAAGAAGACGTGGCGATGAAAGCTCTCGAGAAAGGTCTCTACACGGCGTTAGGGTGGGCGATTATCTCCCGATCACGTGTCCTATCGTTTGCTGCATGCCTCGTATATAAAAGAGCTCTTCTCCAAAATCCTAGAACCAATTTGAAAATAATTTTGAGGTTAGAATTAGTATAAAAACTGGGCTTCCTATTCATCGTACAACATCTAGGCCCCGGTATCCCGCCCACATACGTCCTACGTCAGCCTCCACCGCGAGCATCTAACGTCTCTGCTTGCCAACAAGCTGGTCTCTGGGCCATTTTCTATCCAGTACTGCCGCCATTTTTGTATTCTTCAGAGTTTGGTTCCGGCTCGTTCATGAAGATGCAGTAATTGACTTCCACGAGAAGGGTCTCCTTGCATTATTCGACTGAAAATCTTGCTGTATCTCGGCCAGCGTTCGTCGTCTCGTCTCTGGCATGCCAAGCCAGCAGACCACTGCCGTTATAGAGGTGCAGCCGGCGAAAAGGAAGTAGGCGCCACAGTTTGTTTTCGAGAGGAGAATCGGCGTAATCAGAGCAACAAGGAAGTTCGTTAGCCAGTTGGCACCGTGGGCGATGCTGGTGGCAGTGGCTCGGGTTCTTTGAGGCTGGATTTCGGCCGCGTAAATCTTCAAAACGATGCCCCATGAGATGCAATATATGACAGTAAAGACGTAAATGGTGACGACGACGATCCAGCGTGCGGCGCTGGTGGGGGATACGACGTTGGCGGCGTATAAGCCACCAAGGAGGAACATACAAACCGCCATCCCCAGGCCTCCCAAGATAGTATTTGGGCGACGTCCCCAGCTATCTGCCCAAATTGTGCCTGGGATGGTGACGGTGACAATGACTACAGCTAGAACACCCGAGATGAGGAACGTGTTCCCATTGACACCGATACCAGCATGCTGGAACAGAAGAGGGGCGTACTGTAAGAGTATGGGTTAGGCAGTCAACGGAAAATACGGGAGAGGATTGGTTACATAAAGGACGCCATCGATTCCAGAGAGCTGCTGCATGGCCATCAGAAAAACAGCCATGAAGAAACGCGACCGAGCCTCTGGTGCAAGGACATTCACAACCTGCCATGCTAAATTAGCACATGCATTGAAGTTGGACATGGGGTGCCAACATTAAACGCCTTACTGGCGACTGCAATCGGCATGTCTGCGGGAGGCGCAACTTCTGCTGGAGCACCCTCTGGCGTTCCTTGATCGGTATCCGGAATTTCCAGCGCAGCCCAAGCAGCAGCTGTTTCCGACTTGCTCCTCCCCCGATCTTCCAACCATCGTGGCGACGGTGGAAGCAGAAGAAAGGTAGCAGCCGAAAAAGTGACAGCGTATATTGCAAGGAGAATGAAAGGCAGGCGCCAACTCAAGTCCGTCTCGATGTGTGCCGTTCCGTAGCAGGTAAAAAAGCCCCCCAAAAGCCCAAGGCAGACAAAGAGCTGCGGCCCAGTCGTCAAGGCTCCACGGTGTCGCGCGGGTGAGATTTCGCAAATATATCTGCCGCGGCATCATCCCGTCAGCGGTGTCTGGTGACAAACCCGTGTTGAGCGCTGGTACCTACGCCAGCATGATTCCGTTGATGAATCCTTCACCAACACCCACTATCAAACGACCAGCGATGAACATGCCGAGATGAGCCGCGCCTGCTTCGAGTGCAGCACCTGCGGCGAAGATGAGCCCACCACTGGCGATACCTGTCGACCGCCCAAGATTGTCCGCGACGTGTCCGGCAAGAAATGAAGTGACTGCCGCCGAGAGCAGAACAGAGGACACAACAAGACCGTGTATGGCAGGGCTAGGGTGCCCAAACTGCTGAACGTACTTGTCCATGACTGTCACTGGGCCGATGATGCCAGTGTCGAAGCCCTGCAGGAAGCCTCCAACAGAGCACAGTAGACTGGCAGTGACGTACCGAGGCGGTCTGCAAAACAATCTGGAAATTTTCTCCATGGTTTGTGAAGACTTTGCTGACATTCCCTGACTGATGAAATTATTCCATGAGGCCTGGGTCTGGGATCTCGTCCGGTCTTTATTGGTCGACAAATGAATGGCGCAAGACTTTGTTTTGTGGGAAAGTGGACGACTTGGAGGGAAAGGGCCAACACGGTGAAGAGATTCAAGACGAGCATAGTGTCACTGAGCCAGAAATCACGTCCCGGTCACGATGAGAAAACTCTGCCGTGGATTTATCAGCGTTATGTTGTGCTGTGAGCGCATCGAGACCCGAAATACCGTTTTTCCTCGTATGTATGACTGAAACAAGAAGTTATTGCGAGAGTTCACGGGAAATGACCACCGAAGGAAGCATAAAATTCTCTAATGAGCAATACATACGCGTCTACGAGCCCTATGCCTTGAAAGAAGTCACGCTTCAGTCAGGCTGGCATCGAGCACAGCTTGGTTAACAGATCCACCAGCCGTGAAAATTGCCATTCTGGTCGGCCCTCGTTCTGAACGAGCCGTCTAAGCAGCGCAAGGCTGCGATATTTGCAGAACTAGCCCGGAACTTGTGGGCGCCAAGTCTGTGACCACGACCATCTGCGGATGGCTTGGCGTGGACAAGGTGCTTGCAATCACGATCTGGCACACAAATTGGCCATTCGGAAGAAGGTTCTGTATCATCAGTGCTACCCAAGGAGCGCCCATTCAACGGAGTCCTAGGCTAGCCCTTACTCGGAAAGCCGGCTGTCCGGTTGACTGGGAAATCCTAGTCCTATCCCGTCCCTAGATCGAAACGACTTCGACTGGTTGTTCGCCAATGCAGAACTTGTTCGTTTTTCACACACTATGCTCGATCTAGCCCCGTATCAATTGTAAGCTGCGGGGTTTGCTCCACAGTGCTCTGATTTCAAATTGCACGTCTCATGATCCTGTAAAGATTGGTCGAGAACATTTGCACACTACACGCGTGTATGCCTGTGCAATTGTCAAAGATTGCCTAATTGGGAGGCTAGCCCCACTCATCGTATAATATCCTTTTTGAGGAATAGCGTCTTCATCACGTCCGGCTCCTCTGGATAGGCGGGCGTGACCGGCTCGACGACTGCACCCGCGGCAGCGCTGCTGGTCGGTAGTCAACCAATCACAGCTACGTTGCACAGGGATGTGTCTTCGGTAGCGAACATAGAGCTGCTCTTTTGCAAGGCAATCATATTCCTCGCGTTGTATTGTGGTGCCTGCCCCGCTGAGAATGCGGGCGCGTCGTGTGATTCATTTACGATGCAGGTTCAAACCTCGAAAACAGCCGAAGGGTGCAGAAGGTGGCATCCGGCTGAGAAAAAATCGGTCGAGATAGTATAGTGCCGGTGAGAACAGCGCGAGGCGTTGAATTCACTAATTCCGAAATCTGGCAATTTGCAGTAAAGGCACCCCTTCAGAGTGCCGCCCGTCAACGCCCGGACTTCCTTGAGCACACACGAAATAAGTTGAATATAAAGTACAAAGGTCTTCTCGCGAAATCGACCTATGTTTTGCAGCTGCCCATCACAGCAAACATACTTGTTTTAGCTCCGGCGTTACCCAAGACAAAAATACTCCCAGTGCTATTCATACCACAAATCTATACCTGCGGAAAGGGTGCATCATGTTGACTATTCTTGCTATTGCCTTCGCTGCACTCACCTTTTTTATCATTGCGCGGCCCATATTTCTGTACTTTTATGATGCAAAAGGCTTTCGCAAATACCCCGGCCAAAACGTTCTCTCAGGTATCTCACCTTTGGCCTATGGCTGGGAGGTAGGGAGAGCACACCGTCTCTTTCATACACAGCGACTGCATAAACAGCTCGCAAGGAATCCTGTCGTGCGCATCGGCCCAAATTGGTTATCCTTTGGACGTGCTGGCGCCGTCCGGGATATTTACGGGTTCAATTCGCCTTGCAGAAAGGGAAGGATATACAGTGCGCTGAAATCAGACATGGCTGAAAGTCTCCTCTTGTCCAGCGTCAAGACTGTACATTCTCGCCGTCGAAGAATAATGGCAAGTTCCTACGCCCCAGGCAATATCGAGTTGTGGGAGCTCAGGGTTGCTAAGAGCACCATTGTTCTGGTGGCGAAGCTCGACGCTCTGTGTGCTGCACCACCAGCGTCAAGCACCGACAGTATTCCGAAGGAGGAACTGACGTTTGATGCGAACTCGTGGTCCATGCTGTATGCTTATGAATGTGTCATCAAGATCGGCTTGAGTCAGGATATGGGATTCCTGGCCCAGGGCTCAGACATGGTAGACGTGATGCGCTTAGATGGTGCTGCGACAAAGGCGCCCATCATTCAATGCGCGCATAGCAACTCGCGAGCCGCCGCTACACTGGTATGGGACACGGAGAACTTTTCATGGTTGAAGAAAGTTACCTCCATTGCATCGTCATGGTACGCACATCACTGGTGTAATGCTGGCCTCTGGTCTGCATTCATCGACCAGATAACGCTGGAACGTGTCCAACGAGGCACCGCCGGGGAAGACTTGGAAGATTTGATGCAGCCAATGATTAGAGACAGAAAGGGAAATGACGCCAAAGTCACTGATCCAGACAGAATTACTGAAGTGCACCAGATAGGTCAGTTTTTTTTTCCGTCTTTTTT
>JAPFRW010000073.1:0-63252 GCA_030778065.1 Akanthomyces uredinophilus | reverse complement strand
TTTCTAGAATTAGAAAGAAATTAGTTTTCAAAGAAAAGAGATCTAATGTAATTAGGACCTCTAATTATTAAATTAATAAGATTTATTATATAATATTAGTATATAGTAGTGCGATTTTATTAGTAGTTAAAAAGGTAGTGTTTTGGTGTGAAAAGGTGGCTCCCAGGTGGGTTGGCTCTCAAGTGGGTGCCCGACGTTAGTCGTATCGTGGCGAGCGGGGTCGCAGCTATGAAGATGGACGGGTGGACGGTTAGCATATTTCCCGAGATGGCCTGCGTTGCAAGACAAAGGCGAGACAAAAGCAAGACCAATTGTAACGAATCAGATAGAGGCAAGCAAAGTAAGTTGGACGGGGGACGCGGCGCAGATGGGGTAAGAGGTAAGAGGGCTGAGGATGGCGCAGTAGAGTGAAACAAAGCCGACAGGCTGTCAGGTCTCGTCGAGTTTCCCGCCGAGCTTCCGTTGCGAGCTGCAGAGGCGGTTATGCATGGAAGGCTAATTCCGCTCTCGGGTGATGAGGCGACGAGATTTCCATCAAGGGAGGGCGCGGCGTGTGGCTGTAAAGTCCGATAGCGGGGTGTAGCTGGCATCAAAGTTGGCGGCGTTAAGGAATTGACGTGTTTGTAGGGACGAGTATTACGGCGAATGGATAACGAATGACGGGCAGGGCAGCCGGTGAATAAAGCGCATTGGACATTTCGCAAAGGCAAGACCCTCAGGTCATGGCCGGACCGTTGAAACTGTTGGTCGGTGGGATGGTGTAAGTTGTAGGGGTTGAAGGCAGTGTAGATGCACAAACGGGGCACAAGCGGTGGTTTACAAGTTGTACAGCGGCGTTTGGAGCAAACACTGCTAGCAATGCCTTGCAGCGGTAATTTTACAGGCATCCTGTTTGTAAGCCTTGGCGCGGAACTCGTTCTCAAAGCCGTCGGAAGTGGTAATTGGACAAGCCCAAATTCCTTTACAAATGGGTGAATGAATGAATCACAGACTTTGTGTCATCTTGGACATTATTAAGCCAAACCACCCACTTTGTTGAGACGATGGCCATTTTACAAGGACGAACCACGGCCGCCGCCCCGCGCAGGTGGTAAACTGCCGGCGGCTCTTTAGAGTCTGGATTCCGTTTCTTTAGGTTTCAAAAAAATAAAAAATAAAAAAAATAAAAGAGACGATAAAATATCGGCTACGAGCTACCCCTGTCGGCGCCAATAATTCACAGGCTCTACTACAGTTGCAGAAACATGGCTTGCAGCAACTTCCTGGAGGGTCTTGTTTCGCCATCAGTCCGGCGAGAGGGGCAAAAGGTTGTTTTGGGGCGTAGAACTAACTAGTCAACTTGGTTAGTAAAAAACTAGCTAGCAGCGGGGTAGCTCTGTGGCCGCCGGGCAGCCAGCAGCCTGGGGTAACGAGACAAGTTTGGGCTGCGAGGACGGCTAGCTAGCCTACTACCTAGCTAGGAATGGTTGAAATGGGCCGTCGGAGTAGAGTCGCGCATGACAAGACGGAGTAGAAGAATGGCCCGCATCGCCTGCCTGCCTCGTGCTCAATGTGCGGATTGTGCCAGTGGTGGCTTGATGGTTATATTGAGAGCGGACTTGTATCGGAGGGGCGAGAGACGGATATCTCTACTAGTGCAGACAGGGAACGGAGACTGAGAAGCTTCGACTTCACAGCAAGAGGACCAAGAAAAAAAAAAAAAGAAAGAAAAAAAAGAGGCGCCGCGGGTCAAGACATGCAGATCAAAGACTGGCCCAGACAATATATCAAATCAACCTGCAAGGTTCTCTTGATTGGCCACGGCGCCACGCCACCTCGAGTAGGTTAGGTTGTTGCTACCGTGCTACCGTGCTACCGTGCTGGGATGCACATCTGGGTGGCTTTGCCACTGCAAGGCGCTATTAGCTATGCGGGGTGAAGGGAGCGCCATCCATCTCGTTCGGACAGGAGCACAACTACCTACTTACCTTGCCTGTCCTGTAACCCAGACGTACGGAGGGTGCCTGACAGTGTTTCTCCCCAGCGCCGGAGCCTTCTCTCTCCCTCCGGCCGAGGCGCCGACTGGCCCCAGTTTTCTGGCCGACCTCCTCCAGCCAGACCCTTTGAAGCGCTGGCGAATTCAAGTCGGTATGGTAAATACAGCAAATACAAGAAATACAGAAAAACAATTTTTTGAAACGGAAATGGCCAGCTAGATGCACAACCTGCATCCAATGGCGCCCCAAGACTCGTCGCTGTACGCACAACCCACCACTACTCCGTCCCGGCTCAGGCCCCCCCCAGTGGCGGCACCCTTTCGGATAGCATCGCTTTGTAGAACCGCAGCCCCTCCCTCTCGCCCCCCCTTGTTGGACTCTGGCCAGGATTTGGTAGCTGTGCAACTGTGCTACGCCAACTAACTACTGCTTTGCTCCTCCATCTCCCCGCCATCCACACACACTCCTCCTAATTAGTGCGTAGCTTCGGGAGCAGCTCGCTCTCCCCCTCCGCGCCGCCGCCGCCGCTCGTCCTGGTTGTCCAAGCTACATGCTCGACGCGCCCACCTCCACCCCGCTTTATCGTCATTCTCTCTTCACCTATGCGACGAAACGTAGACACATATTTAAGCTGCTCCTCGCTCGTAAATCCCATCTGACTCCGCTCCCCCTTCCCTTCTTTCCCTCTCATTCTCCCTATACTGTCCTGAAATATTCCTATTTCGGACCGTCCCCTCATCCTCTCTTATACCCAGATACCCGGTTGTACCATAACCACACAGACACATACCCCCAAAAAAAAGTCCGCCCATCATGACTTTGACCGTGCAGCTCTCCACGCCCGTTACCGGCAACTACGACCAGCCAATTGGCCTGTATGTCTTGTTCCCGAGTTGAACCCTCCGCACGCCCGGCCCGGGCCCTGCGGTTAAACTCACTCACCCCCCTCTCTCACGCTACCTCGACTAACACGACTCTCTTCTTCCCCCCGGCGTCCAGGTTCATCAACAATGAATGGGTCGAGGGTGTCGACAAGCAAAAGTTTGAAGTCATCAACCCCTCTACCGAAGAGGTCATCACCTCCGTCTGCGAGGGCACCGAAAAGGATATCGACCTTGCCGTTGCCGCCGCCCGCAAGGCCTTCAACACGACCTGGAAGGAGACCACACCCCACGACCGCAGCAGGCTCCTGAACAAGCTCGCCGACATTGTCGAGAAGAACACCGACCTCCTCGCCGCCGTCGAGTCCCTCGACAACGGCAAGTCCATCACCATGGCCAAGGGTGACGTCGGCGCCGTCGTTGGCTGCATCCGCTACTACGCCGGCTGGTCTGACAAGATCACTGGCAAGACTGCCGACGTCTCCCCCGACATGTTCCACTACATCAAGAAGGAGCCTGTACGTATAAATCTACGCCAAAAAGAAAAGAAAAACGAGCTGCGATGCTAACCGTCAATATAGCTTGGTGTCTGCGGTCAGATCATCCCCTGGAACTTTCCTCTTCTCATGCTTTCCTGGAAGATTGGTCCTGCCCTGGCCACTGGCAACACCATTGTCATGAAGACTGCTGAGCAGACGCCCCTCTCTGCCCTCGTCTTTGCTCAGTACATCAAGGAGGCTGGCTTCCCCGCCGGCGTCTTCAACCTCATCTCCGGCTTCGGCAAGACTGCCGGCGCCGCCCTCTCCTCCCACATGGACGTTGACAAGGTTGCCTTTACCGGCTCTACCCTCGTCGGCCGCACCATCCTCAAGGCTGCCGCCTCGTCCAACCTCAAAAAGGTCACCCTCGAGCTCGGCGGCAAGTCGCCCAACATTGTCTTCAACGACGCCGACATCGAGTCCGCCATCTCCTGGGTCAACTTTGGCATCTACTTCAACCACGGCCAGTGCTGCTGCGCCGGCACCCGCATCTTTGTCCAGGACGGCGTCTACGACAAGTTCCTCGAGGCCTTCAAGAAGCGCGCCGCCGCCAACGCCGTCGGCGACCCCTTTGATGAGAAGACCTTCCAGGGCCCCCAGGTCAGCAAGCTCCAGTACGACCGCATCATGAGCTACATCAAGTCCGGCAAGGAGGAGGGCGCCACGGTCGAGACCGGCGGCGAGCGCCACGGCGACAAGGGCTACTTCATCCAGCCCACCATCTTCTCCAACGTCCGCTCCGACATGAAGATTATGCAGGAGGAAATCTTTGGCCCCGTCTGCTCCATCTCCAAGTTCTCCACCGAGGAGGAGGCCATCAAGCTCGGCAACGAGACCACCTACGGCCTCGCCGCCGCCGTCCACACCAAGGACCTCAACACCAGCATCCGCGTCAGCAACGCTCTCAAGGCCGGCACCGTCTGGGTCAACTGCGTAAGTATTCCATTCCCATTTCGAGCTTTACCTTGAAGCCCCACTTTCACCATTGTTCCCAACATGGCCGTCGTGAAGCTTTGTGAGGGATCGCGACGACGCCCTCCTTCATCGCGACTCACATCCCAACCTCAAAACAACCTCCCAATCGCTCTAGAACGCTTCAAAAGGTCAAAAGCTAACGATTCCCGCGCAGTACAACATGTTACACCACTCCATCCCATTCGGTGGCTTCAAGGAGTCCGGAATCGGCCGCGAACTCGGCGAGGCTGCTCTTGACAACTACCTCCAGACCAAGTCCGTCGCTGTCCGCCTCGGTGGCCCTCTGTTTGGTTAAGTTGTACACAATGCGACCTATAATAAGAATAATGAGAGCAAAGTAAAAGAAAGGAAAAACATGAGCGACACAAATGAATGAAGAAAACAAGTGGGATTGGTTTGGACGATGACGGTCACCTAGTGGAGGAGTACATGAGTTACGTGACAAATTGAATATAGCTAATGAAACTTTGTACCACAATTCCATGTCCTACCATTGAACGAGTTTACTAATACCCCTTTGAATCTGGTATTGCGTAGTGTAAATCGGCTCTGAATCCACATCAATGTACCGTGTCCAGAGAGAGGTCTTGTGGACCGGCTGATGACATCAAAACGGTACTATTGAACCGATGCACTGCTCCCCCTTTGAATTCGGTATTGCGAAGTATAGATCGGCTCTAAATTCACATCGCTGTACCATGTCCGGACAGGTGCCTTGTGGACCGACTGAGGACATCGAAAGGGGTGCGAGAAAATGTCCTGTTTTTTGGCTGACAAAGGTGTATTATATGAAACTGGTATATGGCAAGAACATACCCAAAAGCCACACAGCGGTACAGACTTCTCTAAAGACGAGAATAGGCAGGGGCCCGCATGCCACGCATGTCTCGCTCACCATGGATTCACCAGGGTATCGAGTGCTCACGGCAGCGTTTGTGCTCGCCAGCTGCAAGTGGTGGCGTTTGCAGCTGGCTCAGACAAAAGCAGAGCGGGGATTCTCTTCCTCCTTTCTCACAACTGTTTTCATCTGCATCAAACTTCTCAAATTCGTCTGGAGTGCATCGACCAATCCAACACAGCTGGCAGATGATACGGCCGCCGAGGAGACATCGGTTCCATGGCCTATGACAAGCACTCGGCCGTTCGGAAGCCCAATTGGGGTCTTCAGCACTTTGTGTCTGAGCGATTCAAAAAGGCCGGAGATCCGTCAATATAGAAAATTCGTGCTTCCGCCACAACGCTGAGCATGGATGCCGACAAGATTCGGGCAGAAGTCAACGCTGATCCTGTCGAGACTGGAGTTCCTGGTACAGACTTCCACGCGGCATTGGGGTCTCGGCGCTTCATGGAGTTTAGAGAGACTGGGCAGAAGTCAACGCTGGTCCTGTCGAGACTGGAGTTCCTGGTACAGACTTCCACGCGGCATTGGGGTCTCGGCGCTTCATGGAGTTTAGAGAGACTGTCCTGAATGTTTTGTAAGTCATGCCGAGTAGGAGCATCACTTCCCGTGCTAATACGACATTCCAGGGCCTCATCCACACCAACGCGGAGCAAATCGGCAAATTCCTAGCTGTGGCGCCTAAACTCGTCAAAAATGGCCAATACATGCCCTCCTACAAGTATCTAGACGTTGGGCTCATACACATCAAACAATGGTGCAAACGTATGTTTGCCGATTTCAGTCTATCAGAACGTGATAAGATGTGTCTAAGTAAGAATATTTGCCTCAACCTCGATAGCATATGAAGCTAAACATTATCTGGTAGACGATATACTCCAAAAGCTTGTAAATGATAGTGTCATTACAAAGGAGCGTCGCTGCGAGGGGCAGTGGGTGACCACACGACATATACATACCATCATCCGCGTGATGCTCGCTGATGGAATTGAGAACGAGGCATATAATTGGGATACGCTTGTTCTCAAGGTCCTGTCATTGCTCCTTCAATGCATGACTGGAGGCCGAGCTGGTGAGCTCCACCGCGCATATCTGTACCAAGAAGAAGAAGCTCTCCGCTGGAAAGATGTGACCATTCAGCTGGTTCACCGTCACGGTCGTGGGGAGCTTCTAGCGGCAAGCATCAACACTACGTTTCGAAAAGGCCACTTGTAAGCACCTCTGATTCTTCCAGTCTTTCATTTGAGCTGACGCTTTTCAAGGAACAACCCTGATGTTGCAAAATTGCACGAGTTTACAGAGTTTACGGACAGCAAGACCAACTGTCTGTGCCCAGTTTGCAGCGCGCACAGCGGCAGTCAAGCAGCACTCCTGGAACGAGCTTCGTGTTGGCTTACGAGAACGTCACAGCAGGAAGGTGGTATGGACATGCTCGGACAGGCCAATTATCTGCAAGATCAGTCGGAGTATGATGCTCGCTCCCACAGAAAAATCAACTGTGTTCACGGCTTCTTCCACGTTGCAGCAAGGAGCAAACCTGGCCGGTATGCTAGCGACAGTGTCGTCCCATGACATCAGGCGTGGGGCTGCCCTAGAGTATGCGCACCTACTGGGGCCAGGCTCCGGCGCAGTCGAGCTCGCGCGAACCGGTGTATGGGCAGAGTTGGAACTCGGTATAGTAGAATATAAGGTATCTATAGGTAATGGTGAAACGAAGGAAGATGAGCAAAATAGAGAAAATGAAGAAGAATGAAGAAAATGAAGGAAAGTAAAGAGAATAAAGAAGAATAAAGAAAATAAAAGAAAGTAAAAGAAAAAAAAGAAAAAAGAAGAAAAGAAAGAGAATAAAGAAGAATAAAGAAAATAAAGAAAATAAAGAAGAATAAAGAAGATAAAAGAAGAATAAAGAAAATCAAGAAAGTAGATAAGACTAAGTAAATAGTAAGGATAGGGTGGTAAGTTGTAAGAAGATATACCTTGTTAATATTGACTTATATCGTTCTGCGAGGGTTGCTGTCGGTAGAATATGGCGATCCACTTTGTGATTCGCTAGAGCTCATAGTATACTTTAGTGCGCCAAAGGCCCCAAGAAATACCACGCCTCATTAGTCTAGGGGTTACGACGTTGGATTTTGATTAAAACCCATCTTTCCAAAAGCATGAGTTCGAATCTCATATGAGGCTCAACACAATCGCCTTTTACAGGCTTTCGCCTGCGCCCATGCATCGCTTAGGCTGATGTGTGAGCAAGTCGTTATTTTTGATCTTTGTCTGTACCTTTTTTTTTGTCCTTGTTCGACAGATCTCCGGGGTGATTCTTGATCTTTACACAGCACGTTACCTTGCTTGGGCTATTGAGATGAGAATAGTAAGTGATGCTGCCCATCGAAGTCGGCGGTTACTCGTATGAGTTGAGTTATTACGCAGCATCATCACCCGCAGTGCTACTTATTGATACATGGGCGGTGGTCAGCGAACGAGTAACGCGTCACGCGAAATGGCAATTTGCTGGTACGTGCACGATCTTGCATGGCTAGCTGGCGATTTGGGGCAATATTCGGTCTTGGGCCGCTCCCATATGCGCAAGGATTGTAGACCACTAGCACGAGGTCATTCGGTGGCGCATCGCATTGCAGCTGGCGGGAGCAGTGCCGAAGTGATAAGAGGAAACATTCTACTCCGTAAAAGTACGCCAATGCGCCGGGGATGGCTGCGAATCCTCATTTTCTAGCTGGTCGGTGCTCTCGTGCGCTAGCAGAGGCCTTGCGCTGTCGATACCGAATCGGATCGTGCTGGGCGCCGGGATCCCCTGCGGATGCAATTTAACTTTGATGCCGAGCCATGGATGATGGTGCCAATGGTGTCGTTGCGAGCGGCTATCTTTCTGGCGGAGTGGGCGGTGCCTGCATGTAATGTGACGGTAGCGGATGTGATGGAAGAGAATATTACTGTTCATGGTAGGACGAGAGTTGCATAGCTCGGTCACCTGATAGAGTGGTTGCAGGAGGCGGGAAGATGAGCAAACACGATTGAGATGGTTTTGATGCAGAATGTCTCATGCTGCAGGGCCCAAGGTGTAAAAAAAGAAAGAAGCCGTTTGTCGGGCATGCTTTTGAGCTACTGGCGAAGTGCAACTGTCGTGGGACAATCAATGTCCTTGTTGGGTGCCCTGGCAACAGGGGTCATGGTGGGTGGGCGGGCGACGACCGGGTAACTCAGGGGGGCAACGGGCTAATTTAGCAGCAGCCACAGCGTCGGGGTGACCAAAGCCAAGGACGCGAAACGCCTGCAGCGGACGCGCTCAGGAAAACCCCCGCCAAAAAAAAAAGAGAGCGAGAAAGAAAAATGTGCAAACGGGTCGGGGTCAGTGGGTTCTATAGGCAATCTTTTAGCGCATGCTGCAGCGGGTTTGATGCATCTCGGCGAGCGTCCAGTGGGTAACTGCTCGTGCTGCTCCCCCAACACCCCACAACAGCTCCCCAAGCTCCCGGTCTGGCGCTGTATTTTTTTCTCTTGTTGTCCGGCTGTAGTAAGAAAGCCGGTGAGCTTCCCCAATCCTCCAAGACACACCCACCTCTCTGCGCAACACTCCTCGTACGAGGAGCATCGCACTTCTCACCAACACCACGAAATCTCGGCCCTCGTCGCCAATTCTGTACGCGGCTGGCCTCTTCCTGTACACCTGCCACTCCTTTCTCCTCTCCTAGCAGCCATTCTCTACTTACTCCTGGATTCTGTTTTGTTCTTCTTCTTTTTCGTCCCCTCCATCCTCGACCCTTTTGTAAGTCGCCTGGCCTCCCCACGACTTGGTTCAGTTTCCGACGACAGTCTCAGTTCTTCGACTGTTCTATACGCGCACGATACCGTCTGTACTTAGACATTGACGTACATACGACCCTCTATTCTTGATTTCCTCCCTTTGAAACCCTCTATTTGTTGCCCGAGATACCGAAACTGCCACATTGATCGACCGCCCGCCAACACAACGACCCGACCCTTGCGACAGCCGTTCCCACTCCCCAAGTCAATGGCTACAAAATGGCTGCTGTTACGCCATCCAACAGTCGGCTGAAGCTGACCCCGTCCAACTCGCCCTATCTCGGACGTCCCTCGAGATCCCCGATGCGCGGCCGCCAGCAAGAATCCTGGCTCTCCTTGCGGAGAGTCGTCGGCACCACCTGTCGCTCGCAGACCGGTTTCGACACTGTCAATTCTTCCTTTGCCTATGTCGCCGGGGGTGCTGTCGTCGTGGCCAATGTCGAAGATGGAAACTACAGCCAGCGCTTTTACCGAGCTCGACCTGCCGCCGTCCCCATCCACAATGCCGTGACCACGATGCAGAATGCTTCGAGCACACCGACCACAGCCACTCCCAAAGCCAACGACAGCCGCGGCCGAGTCGCCCCAGCAGGCCGAGACTCTATTTACGGCTCGCTCGATTGGTCTGATTCCCCCACCTCCAAAACTTGGACCAGCAGAGAAAGGATAAAGGCCGCCACCTGCGTTGCCCTCAGCCGAGATGGCAAGTTTCTCGCTGTGGGCGAGACCGGCTATGCTCCTCGCGTCCTCATCTTCAACCTCCAAGAAGCATCGTCTGATGTACCTCTAGTCTCCATAAGCGAGCATACCTTTGGCGTAAACGCCGTAGCTTGGTCGGCAGACTCCCGCTATCTTGCCTCTTTAGGGGCCGCCAACGATGGCTTTCTCTACATCTGGAGGGTAGACCCTCGCTCCGGGCAAACAAGATTGTTTCAACAGAATCGATGCACCTCATATATACGACACATGACATGGATGGGAAGCAATCTCATTACACTCGGCGTGCGCCACGTCAAGATTTGGAAGATCGAGGACGCGCCTCCATCTCCGACAAAGAGTCGGCAATTCAATGACTCTGCTCCCTCCACCCCCACATCTTCTCAAAAGACCCTGCCCGGTCGCAATGTGCTGCTCGGTGGTCTACTTGATGCTACCTTTACCTGTGCTGCCGTGGATGGAAATCGACTCCTTGTTTGCACCGAGGCCGGCGATGTCTGCATCATGGATGACGACGACAGACAAATGAAGCTTGTCAAGTCGGTCACCTTGAACTTTGCCATTACAACAATTACCATACGAGGCAATGTCGCCTATGTTGGAGGTAAAGACGGCTCTTTTGCCACCCTGGATGTACCCGCTGTCATGGACGGAGGCAGCGAGAATTGCATCTTGACCACAGCAACCGCACCCACAGGAGTACTCGCTCTTGGCTTCCTAAACGATAATCTCGTCACGATCGACTCGAAACAGTCCATTGACATTTGGTCCCACAATCATTTACCGGGCCAGAAGCAAGACGCGATTGCCCACATTCCCATTCCCGGCCATGGCGAATCCATCAATGGAGTGCAACCTCTTCGCCGTCCTAATAAACCTGATGCTTCGTTCATCACTTGGTCCGGGTCAGGAAACGTCACCTTTTGGGACACAGAAGGCCGACAGAAATTATCGGTTGACGTCCCTATTGATGCAGTTGAAATTGACTCAGAAATGGGTCTCAGCAACCAAGTCACTTGCGTCGAGACATTGCGCAATGGCAAGCAGCTCATCGTTGGAGATCGTATGGGCATACTCAAAATCTTTGACGTTGACACTAAGGAGCTGCTGCTTGACACCAAGGCGCACTCCATGCACTGTGTTGGCATCAGTGTGTGTGAGACCCCAAACAAATTCATCATCGCGAGCTGCGGCCGTGACAGGACGGTGCAGCTCTTCCACCAGCTGTCAAGCGGGCAAATTGAACACTTTCAAACGCTGGAATTCAATGCAAGAGTTGTCCAGGTACTGCTACCGTCGGATGACAAAGTCATCACTTGTTCACTGGACCGGTCTCTTCAGATCCACGACCTGGTCACCCGCGATGGCGAACCCGATGTCATCGCAGCTATACCCTCCAAAACAATATCCCTCAAAGCGTCACCCACCAGCCTGCTTATGGGGCCCGACCGCCGCAGCGTCTACATTTCACTGTTGGATCGATCTGTTTTTCAATTCGATCTGTTCACTGGTCGGCAAGTCTCTTGCTTCAAGTGCACAGATGAAGGCGGCGTCGAGTCTGCCGTGCTTGACGGCTTGACCCTCGGCAACTGGCCGGCCCGGGATCTCGACCTCATTTTGGGCACTTCCAACACTGATAAATCGATTCGACTATATGACGCGCGATCAGGGTCGTTCCTCGACCGCGAATGGGGCCATACAGAAGCAATCAACGGCGTCTGCATTGTGGAAGACGATGATGGTTCAAAGAAGGTGGTCAGTGCTGCATCGGACGGCACCATTATGATTTGGCTCCTGGATTTCACCGAGTGCTCACCGAGATCCATGAGTCGTGATCCGTCACCTGCAAAAGATTCCGGCATTGCCGGCCGGCCCACGCTGAGAAAGGTCCTCTCGAGAGCAGAGCTTGCCGAATTTCAACGCCCTACTTCTTCGAGCAACACTCGACAAAGATCGCCGTCTCGCACCCTACCGCGTCGCAGCTCGCGCCTGAACATGAAGACACCAACCGGGACAATGAGTGGACAGAGCAACAGCACAATCATCGAAAGCACGCCTTCGAGGCGTCGGCCTTCTGAAAGCCAGGGAGCTAGTCCACCACCCAGCCCCAAGGGCCGTGTCAGCCGTCGACCGTCGCTGCCGGCCATGAGCGTGACTGCGCGCAAAAAGTCGTCTGCAACAAACCTGCGGGCCCAAAACACGCTCAACACGGCCACCGAGCAGGCCTGCCGCACGTTGCGTGCCTACAGGCGCAAGCTCTCGTCTGCGGAGCCCATCACTGCCGAGTGCTTGACGGAGCTCGACCAGGAACTTCGGCTGACCGCCGCCGCGCTGGGCGATCGCGCCATTCGCAGCAAGGCCATGAATGAGACTGTCCTCAGCGGACTGTTGGACCAATACTCCGAACGGCTCGTCACGCTGCTGGACGAGAAACTGCGGCTTACCACTCCGTCCAAGGACCGCGAGATGGACAACCAAACCGAAGAGCGCCGTGGCAGTGCCGACAGCAGCTCCAACACATCATCTTCACCGTGATTCTGTAATTTTCTGATTTGTATTGATCCCGAACTTTTTACGTCTTGTTTGTTTTGCGTGTATGGATGGCTACTGCGTCTACATCATTTGTGTTTTTTTCTGGCGTTAATTTTCTTGGCTGGGCTTTTTTGGGGGCTTTTTCCTAGTGCAGTGGCGTAAACATGAGACAAAAAAAGTCTTTCAGCCACTGCGATGATACCATTGGGAACGGCGTTTGTTTATCAAGTTCTCTTGTTTTTTTTTCTGGTTCTTTTTGTGTACATTTTGCGTTTTTGTATGGGACACTGGGTGTTGCATGTGACTCCTCCTGGTTGAGGCGAATAGTTGCAAAGGTGTATTGCTGGATATAGCTCTAGACAATCGTAAAGTTGTCTGCCCTAAAGTTGATGATGCGGTGCGACGTGAAGCGTAACCTTGAAGACTGCCAAAGCGAGAGCCACTGGCCCTCTTGCGGAGCACACTTCTCGTGCTTTTTCAACGCCGTCCTCTGTAGAATACAGAAACATGCACAAGTTGTTCCGTCGTTTGGCCTTTGCATATGTACATGTATGTGCCTGCCACTTGGAACTTTAGTGTAATCGGGCGGAAATGTAAACAAGAACGCACCTGCTAGATACCACACCTCAAGTGTCGCAGAGCTGGCGTTGTCCTAGTCAAGTGTCCGAAGAGTCATGATGTGCCATGTCTTGCTGTACTAACAAGTTGATAACTGCCAAGGTTCACATGGAAAAGGAGATTCATGTTCTGGAATCTACGAAACTACCCTGACAGTAATCATAGCTGCAACCTTGGATCTTCTCCGTCACTTAAAGAATAGCGTAGGCAATGGCAGTTGTTTAATTCACAATTGCTTTGGCACAGGCGTGTGGAGTTTTCAAAAGTGCAAGTGACTGCATGTGCTTCTTTTACAGTAAAGGCAATAATAAATATACATTGAAAGTGTACAGTCTGGACCCATGACGCCCAAAGAAACCCCCAAAATGTAAAACGTCCCTCAGTAAAACGCCTGTGGTTGGATACTCTCTCTCACAGCCAAGCAACGCCCCAATTCAAAAGCACACACAAACAATGTCCATCCTGCAATTACTACCGCAGTTTGAATTTCGACAGCGAGAAACGCCGCAGGGAGCTTCCCTCGAGCTCCTCCAGTGACTGACCCGATGACTTCCTGCGCGCCCAGCTCGACCGTCTCTTCCTGGGCGGCACTGACGATCCTCCCTGTCCATGCTCCCCCACAGCCGCAGCCGACCACCCGTCGCTGCGCTCCGTTTTTAGGTAGTTGATGTTGTTTGGCGTAAAGTGCTCATTGACACTCCTTGCGTGGACGGCTTCCGCGTTTCGGGCATAGCCGCTGCTAATCTCACACAGCCGCTGTAGACTCTGGGCGCGGGCTTCCGTGAGCGGGCTCGCCGTGGCGGGTGAGGAGCTAGAGCTCGAGTCGATGCCGCAGCCTCCGCTAGTAGAGTGAGAAAGCGTTGGAGAAGAGGCATCGCCGGCGCTGCCGCTTCTGCTGTGCATGGACGATTCGCTCGAGGCAGGCGGCGCCGGCGGCAGATCGGTGGTGTGCAGTTGGGCGAGCCAGCGCCGTGTCTGGCTGAGGTTGATATCTGCTGGGGCCATAATGATGATGATACCTGAAATGTTCTTCGTTGAACACGCTTCTCGACGAGAAAAATAAGAATAAGCGATTCCGATAACACAGAATACAAGTTAGAAAAGCAAGGGCGAAATGGTGTTGCTTTTAGAGTCGGAGGAGCTTAGGAATCGGCAAGAACTGCTCTCCCCAATGCGCCTTCTTCCTCCACTGCTCCAACTGCGGAGACGGAGGTAGATTTATAGCATACTGATGAAAGAGAAAAGAAGGTTCCTTCCCCAGGTTTCCGAAGTATGAATGAATGCATGCCGGGCTGCTAGCGCTACCCCAGCTGGCTTTAAGCCATGGTCGGTTCTCGGCTCCAAGTGTATGCATGGTGGTGCCATGGCTTAAGGTTTGGAGCGTCAAAAGATTGTGGCGAGCTAGAGGAATACCGGCAACTCTCTTCATTTTTGTCAGCCAGCCGCAAAAGTCGCCACCTAGAATTGTACATAAGGATTTGGGGAGATGGCGAGACCTGGTATTTACCTCAGGTGCAGGCGACAAGTCACGTACAGCGTACCAGCCTACAACTTCTGCTGCCGGACGATATCACGAGCTGCATTGATCCGATAATATATGATATTTCCTGAAGACACTCAAGGTGACAATAGTTGTTGAGACTATCAGTCGATGCATTTTTTTGTGCTTTCTAATTTTACTTTGTTGAATGATGAAAGCGACCAGTCGTTATGACGCTTCGGCAACGACGCCCGCTGGTTCTCCCGCGGTAAGCCCCTTGCGGATGGCCAGCACGCTGTCGACGATGACCGCATCGATGCCTTGCTTAACCTGGCGCTGTTTCCCAGAAAAGTTAGCCATTCATGTTCTACATGACAATAACAAAGGAATGCAAACGCGTACCTGGACCATGATCGAGTCATTGTTCAATGAGCCGTAGCTTACACACACCAATCCATTCTCCTTAACGACTTTGACCAGGCGAGGGCTGTTGATGAGTGGCTCCGCCGCAGAAACGATTCCCAGCAAGTTCCATCGGCTTGCAAACCGGATGGCTTCTTGCAGCGATGAGGCGCGAATATCGGAGACGGGGCTGCAGCCGGCATCTGTAAGGAACAAGATGGGAATCGACGGCTGCTTGTAGCTCAGACCCAGACAGATATCAGGGTTGAACGAGCTAAAGATGATGTGCCGCTCACCCGCAAGATCATACACCTTGGAAAGCACAGTGTCGCAGAAGGAGTTGAGCTCGACTGCGTAGGTGTCCATGTCATGTTCCTCTGTCTCGTGCAACATCGGGTATTTCATCTCGATATTGAAGCCAATATGCACTGGCAGCTTCCGGAACAGATCTTCCAGCGTGGCAAATGGCGCTTGGATAAAGTTGCCTCGCGAGTTAGCCTTGAAGCCCTTTTCTTTAAAATCACGAGTGTGTTTCATGCGTTCCTCCATTTCACCATAGCCAGCCCCGCCGCCAGCAAAGCCCATAGAGTGTGAGCGCTTTGGTGCAAAGCTGCTACTGCGGGCACGAGAGCCAGCTGTGTTGGAATCGGTATGCTTCGCTCGCTCCTCGGCTCGGTGGCGCGTGTCAGGATTGATATGCAAAAACTGCTCGAGGGTGAGTGTGTGGACAGGGGCGTCGATGCCCGTCTCGCTGACAAGGAAGTCATGGTAAATGACAGGAACGTGGTCCTTGGTGAGTTGAACGTCGAACTCAACGTATTGAGCTCCCAGATTGGCAGCTGCAATGAATGATGGAATCGTGTTTTCACCAAGCTGCAGAGATTTGTTGGAGCTGGCATTTTTTCCGAGGCCACGGTGACCAATGAGCATAGTTGTCTCAAGTTTCTTCCAGTAGGTTTGGCGGGAAGTGATTTCCATGTTGGGGTGGTGGAAAGGTGTGATGACGTGGAAGTTGAAGTTCACAGTTCCAATGACATCAAAGCTGCTCGACATGATAGGAACGCAGACGTCACCTTGCAAGTTCATGCGGCCAGATCCCATAGTAGGCTTGATGGATGAAAGAAGAGCCACAGCGCGTCCAACCTTGGCTTTTTGGTTGCCGGAATAGGTCGGGACGATGTCAAACATGAGCTTGACCTTTTCGGGAATACCAGTGGTAAAAACTACGGGTTCAGTGGCGATGCCGTCATGCACAGGCAGGTCGATGATGGTGGGATCACCAACTGCCCCAGTAGCAGAGACCACGACCGACAGGGCCGTGTCGAGTTGCGTGCTATGCGCCTCGGCCAGTGGAATGCTGTCGAGGTTGACCGCCTCTGTAGGCTTGCGCAGATCCATAGAACCGAGGCTAACCAGGACCAAGCTCTCGTTACGAAGATAACGATGACCAAAGGTCTTGACGGACTCGACAGGACGTGCCTGGCCGTTTGCAACAGTGCCATTCGATCGGCGGCCGTTGATTGAAGAGGCCTCAGGAGGGCTTGCAGATAGACCCTGTTCAGCCGGACGCTTGGGCGGCTCCTCGGTTTCCTCCTCCGTATAAGAGCCAAGGAGTCGTGCAATGTCCATGTGACCACGGAGGGCAGCGTGCTCCTTGGCCGTCCAGCCCGAGGCATCGGGCGTGGAAAGCTGGGCACCAGCCTCAATGAGAAGCTGAACAACAGCGAGCGAGCCGTCTACGGCAGCAACATGTAGCGGTGCCCAGGAGTAGGAGTTTTCAGTCACCTCCATATCTGCTTTCTGAAGATCCGTTCCCTTGAGAATAACTTCAGCACACTCGCGGTGGTTGAAGCGAGCAGCAACGTGTAGAGCGGTCTCACCAGTCTCATCACGCCAGTTAATGTCGACACCAGCATCAAGCAGCATCTGCACAATTACCCAGTAGTTCGCCTTGGTCGCGAGAGCAAGAACAGCACCGGATTTTCCAACAGTCTTTCTGAGTACAGGTTTCGCATCGCTACCACCTTGCCAGTTTTCACCGTGCAACAAAGCTTTGGTAGTGAGAGGGTGGCCTCCGATAACACTGAGGTGAAGCGGCGCGTAGCCCTCGCTATCTTGCCATTCAGAGGCGTCGATTCCATCACTAACGTCAAACTGGTCCCATTCCTGCATGCGCGCCATGAGGATCTGACAAAGCACGACAAAGCCAGCCTGTGCGGCATAGTGTAAGGGCATGCGACCGAAGGAGTCGCGGGTGCGCAGAGATATACGCTGCTCAGGCTTGAGGCTATCAAGGAGGAATAGGAGCAGCTGAACCGTTTCGTCGCCCTTGTTGAGAAGCTGCGATTCCTGTGTGTTGATGGCCTTGTCGGCGACAGCGGTGGGGACGGCAGGCTGCAGGTGTCTACTAGAAAAGTGCGTACCAGCGGGGACTGGTCGGTCGTCGACATTGGCGTTGGATTTTGTCCGGCCGATGTGGATGATGAGACGGTGAATGCAGTTGCGGCCATTGATATCGTCGGGCTCGTCGAGATGCTTGATGAGGCCTAGCAAAAGTACGATACACTTCTTTGCACGGGCTGAAATGGATCTTTGGAGCAGGTTGAGCATCAGTGTTTGTGAGGCTGGCTCAGATGGGGTGACAGTGTTGTGAATGACCTCGTTTAGACCTTTGTCGTCATCGGCGCGCACTGCTTGATCGAGAATATCGAGCTGTGACTGCGGCAGGTTTAGCATGGCTTTTGTAGAAGCGCGACCGAGAGAGCGAGTAGAACGATCGGATTTGTCGTCGTCGATATTCTGCGCGTCGCTCAATGCAGAGAGCCACCGGTTGATCTCGACGAGAAGACGTGAGGTACTGCCGTCCTTGGCAAAGGCCTTGGTGTCAACCTTTGTGGAGATGTAGCGATGCTGAGCGGCTATGCCGGGGACCTTTTTATCGAGCTTCTTGGTAATCTTGACGAAGCCACGGCGATTAATCTCACCAAACCATTGGATATTGCGCAGGAGTGTGCGGAGCTCGAGGAGGGCGCCCATGACCTCCTCCACCTCGTCCTCGTCAAGGGTGGCGACGACATCGGGGATGCGACCGTAGCGGTCTTGGAGGAGACTGACGCGGCGGCAAGCTTCGGCATACTTCTTGTTGTAGAAGGAGTCGACGTCTTCGAGATTACGATCAAGGGCGAAAAAAAGCTCTGCAGAAAAAGAATTGCGTTAGGCCACGCGGGGGAATGGAGAAGCCCTCCCCCCTTCGTCGAGCAAGGACATATCAAAGGCATCAAGGACGAGGCCGCCCACCTGCAGGATCCACCGCGTTTCCATTCTTTGCCTTTTCGGAAGCAGCTTTGACGAGTTTCTTGAGGCCCTTGTAGTTGATGTACGAAGCTGCCCACTCGGGGACCTGGTTGCGCGGGAGACTTTGAAGTTACCATGTTAGTGTCCGGCGGTGTGCGTGGGCTCAGCGAGGAGTGGAGAGGAATGAGTGTAAGAGCTTGGGACAATCGCGGCGCAAAACTCACTTGCGTCCGAACTTCATATTGGCGGTTAAAGCACTACAGCGCAGCCAATTGACTGTATATCATTCGCGAATAGTGCAGATTCGTGTGGCGAAACCCTCGCGATCTGCAGCAGCTCGCTGGAAGCTCGAGTTGTGAAGGAGCTGTCGGATCAGCCGAGCTGTGCGACAGGGAGCCTCTCTCGTATATGTAAAGGAGGAAACCGCCAGGGATCAGACACGCGACTAAGGATTTTGAACGGACAAGGGGTGACAAGCGAGGCAGTATGTCGTGTGACCACGAACAACTCAAAGGCTCGGATAACGGATCATGCAAAGCCGCGCATGTGCCAGCGTTGCGGATACGGCCTGGGGCGGGGTGAGCCCTGGAGCCGCGCCTTCAAAATATGTTTGCGCCGCACGTAACAACGAAGCGACAGGTTTTGGCGTCAGTTGAGCCTCCTCTGTCTGCGACAAGAAGAAGAAGCACTGGAGTCGCGCCTCACCCAAACAGTCGGGAGGCGTCAAGTATGCAGCGACCGATGCAGGCGGCCAGAAATTAAGCTGTGTCTCAGAAGCTAGGAAGCTCACTCGCGGCTTGACGGTGATTGGTGGGGTGTCTCGAATTTACTAGGTAGCTGCGTCTTCGTTTGCGGCCGGAGACGTATTCCCTGAGACGACAAAAGCTGGTCGGTATGCTGGGCGTTTTGCTAGCCGAGGCAATGGGCAAGCAGCGATTGTCAAGGATGAAGTAAAGATGAAAATACGCAACATATGCGAGCAAGGACTCGATGAAAGAAAAAATCAGGGACCGCCGCCTTTCGGAGGATCGCGGTCTGCAACGGGGCGGTTACCACTCACCACTTTGACAGCACCGAACCGTCCAACTTTTTGCGCCACAGCGTCGTGCCACTCCACAAGTTTCTCTCCACAGGCGCTGACTAGAAGTCAGTAGCTTGCCCCACGGTTTCACACGTCGAGAAAGAAGGAGAAGAAGGGAAAAATAAAATCTATGCAAGAATGATTGCAGGAATGATGAATGGAGGAGGAAAATGCTTCGGGGTGGGTGCAAACGATGTATTGTTTGCTGGTCATAAGTAAGGCGAGCAACGGCCCCATTTCTAGGTAGGTACCTAGGTAGGTACCTGCCACCGGCCTTGGTATGGGTACTCTGTATCCGTACCTGGACAGTCACTAACGATCGTCTGGGTACGTACCTCTACACCTGGCCTGGCCAGCCCTCATCAAATTCCGCACATAGCCCGCGTTCGATCTGTTGGTAGCACAGCGATGCAGCACTTTGCGCCGTGGGAACACAGAGAACCGGAAAACAGCGCAAACACATGTTGCTCCTTATCATCATCTTGCTTCCCTTGGTACCGTTTGGTCCTCGCCAACACCTGTCTCAAGCCACTCGAGGCGGCCCCGCCACACCGTGCCTGGTCTGCCCTCCGTGACTGGTCCGCGCCGTGTCGGAATCAACGTCACCAAGTGTGTCTGCTAAGAACTCAATTGAACACTAACTTGTTCTGCTGCCTGTGCTACTTCTCAGTTCTTGTGCAATTCACCGCCTCATACTGCTTTGAAGCTCTAGCGTCGGATCAGTGCGCATTTGCACCTCAATTCATGTTGCACAGTATTGTATTGTACACTTCTAATCAGCTGCCCCTGTTCTCGGCCGGAGCCGTGGTATACAAAAAGAAGGAAAAATATGCTCGCTATACCAATATGATACACATTGCCAAATAACAATGGCCAATTCTCCTATGCGGAGCCAAATCCAACATTCTGTGCCATGGATTGAGGTCGCAAAATCAGCTGGCTTCTCCAATGCATCGCCAACTCGCGATCCAATCCCGCAACTTGTGCCGCAGCATTTCTCTGACCGTAGGACACCCGCGATCTGTCGATAGTCTTGGCAGGCTGCTTCACTTCTTCATACTTTTCAACCGGCTGCTCCCGATTTGGCATCAGCATGCCAAATTGTCGGCTCAGCTTCTCCGATAGTTCCAAGGCCGACTCGCCAATGTGAACAGCGCAGGTTTCGCGAAACTCTTGCGCATGATCGGCGTTCAGCAGCTTGCTCTCAATTGCTGTTGTAACCTTCCGCACCTTGACGTATTCCTTCCAGAGACTCTCCAGCTGCAAAAGTCTGCTTTTGCTCGCGTCGTGTCTGTGCATGAAACTGCTGGGCTCCAGGAGGATGCCGGTGCTGTCCAAAGTGTTCATCAAGCTGGAAAGGCAAGCTTCAGAAATTTGCAGGCGGTTGGCAGCAGAACATGATAGTAGTCCACGTGCACTGATTCCACACATATCCAACAGCACATGCACCCGATTAACCAGGTACTGACCATCTTCGCCACTCTCGAGCATCAATTCTCGCCACTGTTGCCCAAATTCGCCCATGCCGCGTAGCAGTTGCACGCTGGCCGACCAATCCAACGCATATATGCATTCGTCAAGCAGCTGCCGAATCATCTTGGTTCCCAAGGCAACTCCAGACTTCAGACAGCCGACGAAGAGAACAGCTGCTTGCTCGAACAACTTGAAGTGCAGTAGACCCCTCATCATTTCTTCGACTAATTCCGTATTGAGTGGCATATTTTCCATGATATACCCGCCAGTTTTCGTTTTCGACGCTCGATTTGTCATTGCCCAGACCTTTTCGGCATTGCGTTGCAACGAGTCTTCGTGTCTTCGTCGCACTTTGGCGCCAGTCCTATCGTCCAAGCCTGTTATGCGCGCCACATTAAGTAAAAACTGCCCTGGCCTGTTCATGAGCTTGTTGTGGTTGAGAATGGCGACAAAGGTCGATTCTGTAGGTCGAATGTAGCGTCCATAGAAAAAGGAGTAGATGACATGATCTGACAAGGCAGAAAGACCATACTGGTCGAATCCGGCGATCAAGGTGTTGTATGTGTGTATGTCCGGTACATGCGACGAAGCCATCAAATTGTAACAAAGGCGACCGACTTTTTCTTTTGGAGACATGGGAGTAGCAAGAATTTTGCGAAGGCTCTCGTTAAGCGTCTTTGTCATGTTTCGCGCAGCTTCCGGATCCAGCGATCTGAAAGTATAACCGGCGTGATTATTGCAGAGCATATTTTTGGCCTGCTTGAAGCTCCTGCTCTTCTTGTTTGTTCGGTCCATTCGATCTGCCTCCTTGAGGAGGGCGTTGACCAGGCTCAGGAATCGTGAGGTTTCGTGTCGGAGATGTGTCTCGGTCCGCGCTCCGTAGGCCGTACA
Source organism: Akanthomyces uredinophilus (assembly GCA_030778065.1). Lineage (NCBI taxonomy): Eukaryota > Fungi > Ascomycota > Sordariomycetes > Hypocreales > Cordycipitaceae > Akanthomyces > Akanthomyces uredinophilus. The sequence goes on along the minus strand of JAPFRW010000073.1, from coordinate 41,676 downwards.
TTGCTCGCTTTCATTCAAAATTGCTTGCTCTAGGGCTTCATAGTCGATATGCCGGCCTTTTCGGAGCCGGGTTTCGCTTGGGCAATCGTAATAGTCCTTTATTAGACAGTCCGTGACGCTGGACGCTGTTACAGTGGCCGGGTAGCGAATGTTTTTTCTGTAAGGGCGCTCGTTGTATATTTGCTTCATAGCCTTCCACAGCACTTCCATCTGCTTGGGGGTGAGTCCGTCGGGATTTGTGCCGTCCAGCGAAGGGAGAAATTTGCCCTGCTCCTTCAGTGCAGCGAGCTCTTGCTTCGCCTCGTTCAATTGCTTGTCCAATTCTTTTCGTCTCTCGTCCTTTCTCATCGAATCAATGATGGCGGCAGATGCAAACATGGAGCTGTAGCATGCTGTAAAGATTTCGGCAAAAGTTGCTTTGCGGCGACCGGCTGCTGTAGTTGTTCTTCTGCCCATGGCATTCACCGCCGTGCTGCACGCGCGGCAGCCACAGCGGTGAGCCTGACTGGCCCTGTTCCACAAAGACTGCATTGCAGCCACATGGGACGGCGAATTGGCTACAGAGAAGTGCTATCAGTGCGGCGTGACGATTTATCTGGTGTCTAAATTGCATGGGCCGAGGAAAGACTCCAAATGGCGCGAGGTCAGCGAGAGAGTCACGTGACCCCATGAGATACAAAGTACTTTGCACGAACCCCACCATAACCGAAGGCGACAGCATTTGAGCTCTCAGCACGGATCTATCTTTAACAAAAAAAAAAGCCGCCCAAAGAAAAGAACGTTTCGAAGACCTCTTGAAAGTACTGCTAAACCCTCATCATGTTTACACTTCTTCTGACTGCGGAGCTTACGGGGTAGGTGACACAATTCAGCGTCCAGACGACATCATTACTTACACATCAAAGCGTCACGAACCTGCGTCCTCAAGACACCGAGGAAAATCCGTTCTGGTACATGTTCAGAGTTCAGTGCACGTCTTGTCGGGAGATTCATAACAACTATGTCGGCGTCAACCGATTTGTAAGCTTAACGGTGTATTACCACTACAAATCAGCTAACGAAAAGGATAGGAAATGAACGAGATGAGTGGTAGCCGCGGCGAGGCCAACTTTGTATGGAGATGCAAGAACTGCAAAGTGAGACTACTCGGAGCCACATTTTGAACGATTTACTGATTGCTACGTTAGAGAGAGAGCACCGCCACTGTCAAAGCCGCTGCCATCCCCTACCAGCAGCACGAGCCTGCCAAGGCACAAAAAGTCATTGAGTTTGACTGCCGAGGGCTCGAATTTACAGAGTTTAAAGCAGAGGCGAGTACAATATTTCTTTGCTTCCCAAATTGATCACTGTATGACGCACTTGCTGACCTTTTCTAGGGCGAATGGCTGGCAGATGGCATCGATTCAGGCTCCAAGTTCAGCGGCATCGAGCTGATTGATGGGGAGTGGTACGACTACGATGAAAAGGCAGGAGAAGAAGTCAGTATCAAGGACATCACATGGGAAATCCGCAGAGCATGACTTTCCAGTAATCAGCATTGTAGAGGCGTTTTGGAGGCGGGTTGTTAGGTATGGTAGGCGTTGAATTGACCTGGTGATAAAAACACCCCACATTGACTGCGCCCACCCCCTAATTTCTGGCGGCTTCAGAATCTCGAGCAAGATTTATCGGTTTCCAGCTACAGGCTTGCGTAACCAGCATCAGTATGGCGGCAGCAGACACTCAACTAAGGACGAATTTTCTATCTGATGCAGCTCACATTCTAAGAGATGCTGCGCCAGAGACGTCTGCGTACTTGATGAGCGAATGTGCTGAACATCTCGCTCGGCACGGCACCTCTGTGTCCGACATTTATCGACAACATGTCTGCACAGCTTGCGGTCACATCATGGTCCCAGGCCATTCGACAACACTGAAACTCGAAACTCGAAAGATCTCCCGCAAGAAAACCACGTCCACTACCTCTCGTGCAGCAAATGCAGCTGCTTCGCCAGCAGGGCCATCCAAAATTCTGACTTGCGGCCATTGCCAAAGCATCACGAGAGTTACGCTGCCTGCGCCGGCAAAGGCAATACACTCAAAAGCGCCGGAAAGGAGGATCGAAATTCCTTCAAAGACGGCCATCGAGAAACCAAAGCCTGCTGTGAATGCGAACGCCAGCAGCAAGAAGCGCGCGAAGAATCGCAAGGCTGGCCTGCAAGCGCTACTGTCGTCGCAGCAGAAGCCCTCGGGCGGGCTGAGTTTGGCCAGTTTCATGAAGTGAACCTATCCGAATTCCCACAGGCTTTTGTCATATTCCGATCAACTTTGGCCTCTCCCGAAGTACTGGTCGACAACCACAAATTGATAGCTGGCAGCCCGAATCTTCTAGGCGCAACCAGCTGCTAAAAATCTGGGGTCCAGTGGCACCATGACATAACCCGGCCGCCAAAAATTGCCCCTCCAAAAAAATTCAGAACCCCTCCATCACCAATTAGTCAGTTGCGACAGCAGCGATTTAATTCTACAACATTTCCCGAATTCGCAAAGACTTGAAAATGGCCGAAGAGTTAAAGGTCCAGGACCCTTCCGAGTTCTTCCAGTCCATCGGCAGCAAGGTCGAGGGCTTTGCGCCCACGACGAATGGCGAGGCCGAGGAGGACTTCAAGCCAGTCGACGAAATTGAGTCGCTTTGCATGAACTGCCACGAAAATGTGAGTTCCGTTACCTACGTCCTGAGCTATTTTCGTATACTTACAGCTCAAAGGGCATGACCAGGATTCTCCTTACTTCGATCCCGTACTTCCGTGAAGTCGTCATCATGTCTTTCAGCTGCGAGCACTGTGGCTTTCACAACAACGAGATCCAACCGGCCGGCACGATCCAGCCCAAGGGCACGCACTACGAATTGCGACTCACAGTACTCCCCGATTTTGGACGTCAGGTTATCAAATCCGACTCCGCTGTTGTAAAATTCATCGAGCTTGACCTCGAGATTCCCGCTGGTCGCGGTCAGCTCAGCAACGTTGAGGGTCTCCTCACAACCGTTCTCGACGATCTCGAGATGGGCCAGGAGGCACGCAAGGAGCAGGCACCCGAGGTGCACACAAAAATTGCCGAACTTATTGTCAAGGGCCGTGCTATGCTCGCTGGCGAGGCTTTTCCCTTCCGCGTCTACGTTGACGACCCTGCCGGCAACTCGTTCATTGCGCCCGACCTGAAGGACGGTGTCGGCAAGTGGGAGAAGCGCGAGTACCCCCGTACATCTGAGCAGAATGCTGCTCTTGGTCTCGCTGACAGCGACGTCAGCGCTGCTATCGCCGCCAAGGACGCCGGCTCCGGCAGCGGTGGTTACCCTGGTCTGACCAACGATGGCGAAATCATCCCCGATGAGGTTTATGACTTCCCCGCTACTTGCCCAGGATGCATGCACGCGTGTGTCACCCACATGAAGATGGTCGAAATCCCACACTTTAAGCAGGTTGTCCTCATGTCTACGGTCTGTGACGACTGCGGCTACCGCTCAAATGACGTCAAGACCGGCGGCGAGATCCCTGAGCAGGGCGAGATTATCAGACTTACCGTTGAAGACAATATTGATCTTGCGCGCGACATTCTCAAGAGCGAGACATGTGGCCTTGAATGCCCGGAGCTGCAACTGCAGGTCAACCCTGGCACGCTTGGCGGTCGCTTCACCACCGTCGAAGGCCTTTTGACACAGGTCCGCGGCGATCTCCACGGTCAAATCTACTCAAACGCCCAGACCGGGCAGGGTGGCGACTCGCTGGCTTCTGGCGATAAGACACAATGGGATAGCTTCTTTGAGGGTCTCGATGCGGCTATCCGCGGCGATAAGAAGTTTACCGTCATCCTCACTGATCCATTTGCGAGCAGCTTTGTCCAGCCATTGGTGGACCCTCCGGCACCTGACCCCAAGATCACACGCACCAACTATCAGCGCACGGCGGAAGAAGAAGAGGAGTTGGGGCTTGGGGACATGAAAACTGAAGGATACGAAGCGGAGGCGCCTCAGAATGGCGCCAACGGCGAGGCCAAGGAGTAAATGTCGTTATCAAAAGTTTTATATGAAGTCACGAAAAGGTCCGGGAAATGAAGGGTAACGTTTTATAAGTGAACATTTTCTGTTGATATCCTAGAGCGGCGTTGTTGTGATATAGATAGAGGTGGGAGGTTAGGCTACTGAGCAGCACACTGAATATCAAAAGTATATATCAAGACGGACTTGTAGACATGGCCTGATCAACAAGAAAAGACGTGCAAGGTGAAATTAATTCAGTCTTGAATTATAATGTTTTCTAGAGCAAAGGCTAAATGATGACTAGAAAGAAGTATGGAACCTTCAATGACAATAGCCGAAAGCAACCCAAACTGCCTGGCGTTGAAAAAGATCTCATCTCAACAAGAACGCATTCTGGTGGTGGAAAGAAGAGTAAAGAAAAATAAAGCACTCTTTGGGAAACGTCGTTCGATCTGCAGTCCTTGGTATATATCCCCATTCCTTTCCCCATCCTCTTCCACAGTTTGACCATTGCAGCTGTACGCCATTGCCCAGTGGGAGCAATGAGAGAGAAAGAAGGACAAAAAACATGAGTTGGGCAAACACAAGCCTGTAATATCAATCTTTTTTTCGACAAGTACCAGAAGAAAAGGGAATAGGGAGACCTGCAAAGTATCTCAATACTCTGTTGTAAAAGATAAAGAAAAAAGAAGAAAAGCCAATACTACGCCAGAGATGAAGAAAAGATACTCATGCAAAATCGCTGAAAATTTCAAAAAAAAAAAAAAGAAACCCCCCAAACAAACCCGCCACGTGTTTGGTTTCCTCTTCCTTGCCCCTTTTCAGAAAAAGGATGGCTTGGTGAGCACGCGGTACTCGACATAGTCCTCGCCGTCAATCGTGATGATGGTGCCCTGCGACACGAGCTTTCCCATAAACGGCCCGGTGCCCTTGCGCTCGTACTTGACGCCGTCGTAGACCTTGGCGTCCTCGGAGCCGCCGCGCAGCCGCAGCGACTCCTGCGCGGCCCAGACGCGGTTGAGGCGCTCAATGTCCTCGGACTCGTGGAACAGCCCGCGCGAGGCGGCGGCGGCACCGTTGGTCAGAGGCGGGCTGCTCGTCGTCGCTGCGGCCGCCGCCGCCGCGGCGTCGGCGGCCTGACTGGCGCGCTCGCGGTGCACGGCGTGGCGGTCGGCGCGGCCCTGCGCGGCCTCGACCCGGGCAATCTCGCGCCGGGCGAGGGCGTTGGCGCGCTCGATGAGCGCATCGCCGCTCTGCACGCTGCGCGGGGTGCTGCCGCTGCTGCCGCCATTGGTCGTCGTTGTCGTGATGCCCGCCGGCTCGAGGTCGCCGAGCGAGTGCCGGGCGGGCCTGGCGTCGGCGGCAGCGCGGCGCAGCTGGCGCAGCTCGTGGCCACCTGAAGCACGACCGCCGCCGTCCTCGGCAGCGGCTCCATCCGCTTCGGCGTGCTGCGGATAAGACTTGATCGCAGCGGTGGTGGTGGCGCCCTGCAGGTGGTGCGTGGGGAGGTAGGCGGTGGCGCGAGCGCGGGCCTCGTCGGCGGCGCGCAGCTCGTTGGCGCGGCGCTCGCCGACCGTCTCGCCGCGGTCGAGCTGGTGCTGGCGGATGCGGCAGTACTCCTTGATCTCGGGCCGCGAGAGGCTCTTGATGTGCGGCTCAAACTCGACCTCGTCGTAGTGGATCCAGAGCGCGCCGGCGCCCGAGGGAAAGTTGCCGTCGACGTAGCGGCCGTCGCGCGTCTCGCGGACGACCTTGACGCGGAACATGTCGTTTTGCCCGAGGATGCCGTAGACGGCGTGGCGGTCGAGGGGGGCCGCCTCGCTGGAGCCGCGCCAGAAGCCGAGCACGATGCGCGTCGGCCGCGTGCCGTGCAGGGGGTCGAGCGCGAGCGGGTGGTGCTGGGCAGACGCGACGCCTGCTGCGTCGGCGTCTTGCGGCGCGATGGCGACAAAGGAGGAGCTGGTCCGTCGTCGCTTGGTGTCAATGGCTGCCGGGTTGCCGCTGGCGTCGAGGGGGATGGCGCCGTGCGCGATCAGAGGGGCGACGACAGGATTCTCACTCTGCAGCAGCTCTCTCCCTCGGATGGTGGCCAGCTTGACGGCCTCGGCCTCGGCGGCGAGGCGCTCCTCGTCCGTGTCCTCGACGGCGGCGGCGCGCATGCGGACGTACTCCTTGACCTGGAAGTGGTCGAGGCCGACGAGGTGGTCGGAAAAGTAGATGCGGTCAAAGGTGACCCAGCTGCCGCCGGGGCCCGGCGGCAGCGGATACTCGTACGAGATGGTCTCGCCGTCCTTGTTGATGGGCTGGATGCGGGTGCGCAGCCGGTCGCGGACGTCGATAAAGCCGATGACGGCATGCTTGTTCTCGAGCTGCGGCACCTGCGAATCGCGCCAGTGGCCGACCAGGACGCCCTTGACGCCGCCGAGGCTGTTGCGCGGCTTGGGCTTGCCGGACGTGACGGGCAGGGCTGTGCGTTCCAGCCGCTCGGCGCGGATGGAGGTGGGAATCTCAATTTTGCTTTCGCTGAGGTCGTTGAAGATGGATGTGCGCTTCCGCTTGGGATAGTGAGATGTCGCGGGCTCCTCATCGGCATCCGCCATGGCCGCGTCCCCGTCCTTGTCAGCCTGCGTCGGTGTTCTGTTGTCCTTTGCCCCTACGACTATTTCGTCCTCCAATCTAGTTCCGCTTGGGGGTGTCCGGACGGTGCTGTCCGGGTCGCTGAGCTCACTATCTTGCTCGTTGTCCGGAGCAGCTGGTCTGTCACCCACCGGTCTGGGGGTCATGTTAGCTACCGCGTCGGCCAGTCGCTTGCAAAAACCAGGCAGGCCGGGTTATGAACGCTAGAAACAACGCTAAAAGCACCCTAAGAACATTCGCAGTTTGCCCTGTTGCGAGGATAGTGTTTGAAGGCAAGACAAGTCCTGATCGAGGTGGCAAAGGGGGTATAAGCCACTAGGCTTAGACCCGTCATCCACCAAATCAGACTTGGCTAAACCAGACGAAACGAAAAGTTGAATAATAACTAGCCGGCGCGAGTAGCAGCTAGAGATTTGCTTTACCCGCACAGCCCATATCACCACGAATTGTCGGGCTTTGCCAAGAATCCAGGGCGATGATGCGTTTGCTCAGCCGCGCAGTCAACTCGGCTGTAGCAAGACAACGCCGTTGGAGGACGGCGTGGGTTGCAAAAGTAGAAAACAGAAAGATGCGGCAGGAAAACAAAAGCTCATATCAAAATACAAACGTAATGTTGTACTGCTGTGCAAGCAAATGCAGAGTTCCCCGTGCGCTTGACAAAAAAAAACTCACGTTACATGAATCAGGTATACAATGCCTGATCGTGTTTCATCAATTGCAGTAGCGTGGAGGGCACTCGCCGGCAGATTAGGGTGCAGAAAGAGAGCAAGTTTGTGAATTGGCGTCGACGAGGAAGAAAGTGCCGCCGCGTAGGTCGCAATGGGTGGTTGACGAACACGACACGTTGTGGTGCAGCGGTTTGTCTCGGGCTGAGTTTGTAGTCACGAGATTTGCCTCGCTCTGCCGGGGTGGGCAACAGAGTTTGTTTGCAACCAGAAACACGGCCTTGAAAAATGGGCAATCGACAGCTGCGCGGAAGGGAGGAAAATAAAACCAAAGAAAGAAGGAAAAGAGAAGCTAAGAACGAGATTGCCACCTACCCAGGTCGTGTCTCGGCGCCAGGCTCCTCGGATACTGGCGTGGGGGGCATGCGGTCTGCCTCTGATTGCGCAGGTGGTGGTGGTGGTGGTTGCGCGGCGATGGCATCTGGCAAAGGCTCGTCGGCAGGTGCTGCTGAAAAGGGCGCCTCTGCTGGGTGAAAGGGAGTTTCTGCAGGCGGTGGCAGGGAAACTTCTGCGATGGAAGTCGTCATGCTGATGTCTGGAGCAGCAACGTCGGCCATCCTGGCGGATGATGTTTAGGTGAGATGTTGCCAAAAGCCCACTCGCGGCGTTGTTACGACGAGATGTTTGCCCAATATGCAAGGCAAAGGCGGCGGCGTTGCGCAAGAGCGAGATACGATGGTGATGAGTCGTCGAAAAGAGACGTGCACAATCTGGGCTTGGTGTGGTTTTTTTTTTCTTCTCTTTTCGTGGCTCTTGCAGTGTGCAGGTTACACTTGTGGCGTGATATGAGACTGATGAAATAGTCAGATGCCTGACCCGTCACGAAAATGGGTGGTGTGATGTGGGAATGTAGAAAATAGATGGAAACAGCCGAGGGGACGAGATAACATGGCAGAGAAAAATGCCAAGCGAGACACAAGAAACGAAAGTCGCCGATGCGCAACAGAAAATGAAGTGGTGTTGAGGCCGAAAAGGTTCAAGGAGAATCGAGTTGATGAAGAGGGTTCAAGGATGCGAGACCACAGCTAGCCGAAAGTATGCAAAAGGACTAATTATAATAATACGTACTCTCAGTCTATAATGAATGAATGGATGGCGGAATACGGGACGAAGCCGAGCGACCAGTGAGTGGTGCGCCACACAGAGAGAGACCAGAGACAGAAAGGAGGGGAATAGATAGGTAGACAGCTGGGTAGGGATCGCTCTGCGCTGGTCGCTGCAAGCAATCATGTCCATCTGAAAAGGTCATGCAAGTGTTTATCTAAAGCAGCTCGGGTTTGTTGCAAGTTTGTTTCGAATTCCCTGTTGCGTTGTAGCCTCGGAATAATTATAGCCATCTCATTATCAAGTTGGCGGTCCAAGGCGAAATGAAACCAAAAGGGCCCAACGTGGCCCAGACACGCCACGGCAGGCGATTGACTGCGTGGCGCCTGAGCGGGGCTCAGAGTAATGCTGGACCAGGTAATCTGTAATTACAAGTACCGATCATGTATTACTGGTACTTTGATATGACTAGTCGCAGTGGAAAGACAGAGTGCTTTGCCCGCTGAGGGAGGCTTGGCGAGGCTGTCGAGTTGCCAATTTCCTGTCCGAGCCCGAACGTCGATGACTTTCAGCTGCAACAATTTCTCTCTCTCTCTCTCTCTCTCTCTCTCTCTCTCTCTCTCTCTTTCTCATTCTCTTTCCCTCAGAGTGTGCTGTGATTGACATCCCTACTAGTGGTTTGGTGGGCGCGACTCACAGTACACATGTACTCAGCACGCTGTCATCGCTGGTGTCGCGCGCCGCGGACGCACCGCAGAGCAGAAAATTCAGCTTAAACACTGACTTTTTAGGTCACAAGTAGAATTGATGATAAGGGGGGTGGACAGCCGCTGCAGACGAGGGCTTTGCTTCGACCGACGGACAAGACTGACGAACGAAAACACAAGGCTGTCGTCATTGCCCGTACACGAAACGACTAATAACTAATAACGAGACTCCGAACTAACTTAGGGTTGCCGGGGGGTGTTGCCGCGTGGGGAACCAAAAGGTCTGAGAGAAATTCAGACGAATCTGGACCCAACTTCAGCGCATTGTCAGGCAATAACTTGGTGGCCATAGTACTGCGGTGAGCAATCCTCTCGGACGACAGCACCTATATTGAACAAGCCTGTCCCACAACAGCACGACGCCATGCACTGACGGAGCAAGCGCTACCTGCCCAACTACTCAGTCATCTCACCTGGCAACACCGAATCAGAAACCTATTAGTTGCATCCTGGGCCACCAAAGCAGCGTTAGCGCTGGTGCAGCAACGCAGCACGCCCATATACCCAGTGTTTCCTACTAGCCACGCCGTACTTGTTTGCTTGTTCACGACCAAAAGTACCATGGGCTTCTTGCATGGTTTCTGGTGGACAAGAGAAAAGAGCTCATCACTCAACGTCGGCGACGCGGGAAAGCAGTAAAACGAAAAAAAGTCCACACCTACCCTTCTTGCCTTCCTCCTTTTCCCCTGCCATGCCGGGGCAAGCCGAGAAGCCGCAAGTTGATTGGCCCCGGAGTTTCAATAAATGCAATAACAACGCCCAAGTAAAATTAAGACGCGGACCCCTAGCTCAAGTCGACAAAAAAGCCAGCTGTCCTTGCTGTCTGTCACGACACTTTGAGCATCCCGTCACCTACTTTTGGCAAGGATTCCGGACCTGGGTCCAGGTCCCATCCCGCAACTCTAGCGCAAGTAGTCCCGCCGGCCGGCGAGCCTCGCCTCGCGCTGTTGAATCAGAAGATTACCGTCGACGATCTAATGATCGGTCTCTGTTCTGCCTCGATGGACAGCATCGAAATGCCCCCTCTCCGTTCAGTCTGTCGTCGTCTCCAGCGCCTGCACCCTCTGGCTAGCTATTTAATTCCCTGCCGCTGTTTCCGTTGAGCCCCATGACCTATCCATCTACTTGGCTCGAACCCTGGTTCCTTTGTCTGAGTTGACCAACCGGACCTCTTTTGGTACCATACAAGCCGAGTGTTGTCGCCGCAGTTCCTTGACCCCCTTTCCTGCCGCTTCCCGTTGCTGCTCATGTACACCGTAGTCAAGGCTCTGCAACGTAGACGTTTGCGACGAGTTTCTGGTGTGAACAAGTTGCAATGCCATAAAGCCAGCACGTGGCAAGCTTCTGGTCGGCAATCACTTTGGCGTCCATGCCCATCTCTCAAGGTCGAGAGTTTTGCCACGGCACGGCGCTCTTCAGTGCAGTCGGCTCAGAAACAGAAAGCTGCGCAGCCTGGTCGGCAAGGGACCATCGCAATGATGGCCATTCTCAGCCGTGTGCGCTGTGGCGGTGGCGTCCTGCGCTCAAGCTGAAGAGATGGGCGTGTTGCGCTGGCTAGCAGCGCCGTCCGACTCTTTTCTATGACCAGACAGCAACTTGGCAACACGCCTCCAGTTCCGTAGCCTCGTTTCATAATTATTCACATAAAAATTGAATCAGTAACGCGACTGTGTTTTCAACCATTCTAAAAACTTATTAGCGGGCGCGTCTCAACAAGCCTGTGGCTGGATACCGTCCGCACGTTTATGCATGCGTGTCATACCAGCCAGCCTGCGCTCAATTCTAACAGCAGCCTGATTCTCCCGCCAAGGCCTCGTTGATTGTAACGAATCCTGGCCAGCATGGCATCCGACCAAAAATGGCATTTGAATGTCCACTCCAAAATGCATCTTTAATAGATACTCTCATTACAGCTGCTGCCAACACGGTGAAAAATTCAGCTATCCTTTCATTCTTGGACGGCATCATTTGAGCCATGCTTCAAGTATCATACAGCTGGCACTGTGCGCGATGTAGTAGTGCTAGCGAGACATTATCTGAGGGTATTTTGAGGCTTCGGCTCCGACAGTCCATCAGCCGTCTGATCCCTCGGCACATGTCATGGGCTCATCTCAAATCGTTAGGCTCATCACAATGAGACGATGATGATTAGACAAGACCTCCCCGTATACAAGGCGACCACTTCCACATCCATTCACGGAGCGCCGTATCGAGATACAAAAGGCTCGCTGATTCTATTCTAGGTCCACACGATTACTATGCGGACATGATGCGACCTCGACACTGTATGCATGCTGCTCTTGAAGTGTGCGCGACTTGGATTTAGGATTGCACGTCTCGAACTAGGTTTGTGTGACACTCTGGTAATCTGTGGCCGCAGCGCAGTGACGGCCAAGCAATCATCCCACATAACTAGAGGGGGGGGTATGGGCGGAGCAAAGCGAACTATATCGATTACTTTGTGCATGCCGCCAGTCTCAACGAGGAGAGCTGTAGGACTGCCCGAGCTTAGCTGGTGCAGCTGGTGTCGTTGGAGATCTGCAAGGCCCTCGGTATATACTGTAAAGAGGAGAGAGCCTTCCCCCTTGGCTCGTTTCTTAAAGAGGTATCAACTTGTACAGAATGGATTTGTTTTGTTTTACACTGGAAAAAAAGAGGATTTTAGACTGAGTAGTGAGCAACCGAAATATATCTGCAAGGCTGGACCTCGGAGATGGAGTTCATCACCCAACTGGAAGTTGGAACTAGCCAAACTAAGGCTTCAACTCAACTCGGAGTCCTTTGACGTTGCATGCCTCCACTTCCGTACATGCCGTACGAAGAAAACACCTGTCCCCTTTTCGAAGCCCTGATGCGCTGAGGGGAGCGGTCGTATGTTGTGTTTCTATTTCTAGGAGGGAGAAAAGGGGTGTGCTCGTACGTGTGGTGGCGGTCGGATGTGCGACAGCAAAAGCTGTGAAATGGCGTGCCTAACAAGCACGGCGCCGTTTGCTTGAGATGCAACAAAGGCAACATTACTCACCGCCACACATTTCCCAACAATCTCGGACAGTTGAGTGACCTTGCGGCACACAGACACACAGTTGCTGACGTGGGAACAAAGCGAGTCCAATCGCTTTCGACGCCTGGCACTTACTGTTACCGATGAATAATTTGGGAACTTCTGGCAAGCATTTAGTTCTAAAGTCGTTCTTGCACACTTTCGCCAGGGGATGCAGCTTCCAAAAGACCTGAAGTTCGGCTACTTGGAACAGACAATGGAATCATGTCTTCCGCCAGGTAGGCCAAGAATGGCTGCAGGCTGCAATATAGGAACATGATTGGCCATGGGTTATGCACCCCGTTCGTGTCGGCACGCAGCTTGTGAGATGGCTTTTTGATTTCACGATACCGGATTCTTTTCGCAAAATGTTTTCTTCTGCATGCTCATTCAATGGTACAGCGGCCAGCTCGGTTCATGTGGCTGTTCTCTGAACTTCACGGAAACTCCCACCGCTGGCAGATGCTCTGGCGTTCGCCGCAACACTCCCTCTTTAACGCCTAGTCACCACTGGCGGCGCCGGCTTTAGACAAGCATGGAATCACATCCATCAAACCATAGGAGTGCTAGGAGAGCATTCGGTCAACGGGCTGTACGGTGATGCATTTGTAGTTTGGCTTGCACCAAAATCCCCATGTTTGGTTCTGGTCATGCTTCGATTCTACAGGGACGTCGTGTCAAGCTTATTGTACAGCCGTTATTAGGATGTATTCCGTGAGCACAAATATACAGATACAAAGTCCCCATTCACCTCCCTCTCCCGCGTCCTCTGCCGCCACGACCTCGTCCCCGTCCTCCCCTCTTCCCGCCGCCGCCGCCGCCGCCGCCCCGGCCACCCCTCCTCGCGTCGTGCCTCTCGTAGAGCCTCTCCTCGCCAAACGCGCCCTCGCCGAAGCGCATGTAGTTGACCAGCCCGCGGTCCACCACCGCCACCAGCACGTTGCGGTGCCCGTGCTTGAGCCGCTGGTACAGCCGCCCGGGGCCCTTCCACGCCGGGTTGGCGCCCGGCTCGTCCAGCGGCGTCGACGCGAGCAGCGCCGACACCTCGTCGATCGTGGGCACGCCGTGCAAGCCCGTGTCGGAGACGGCGATGCGAAAGTGCGGCGTCGGCGGGCTGCGCTTGGAAAAGGGCGCGCCGCCCGACTTCCAGACGTGGAAGAAGACCTTGTAGGGGCTCTGCGGCGACGCAGGCGGCGTGCTTGCTTGCGCAGCAGTGATGCACCGGGGCTGGTGTCGTGGCAGCAGGCTGAGCTGCTCGTATACGGGCTTGTACGCCCGGTAGAGGCCCGGTGACACCAGCGGGCCAAAGGAGTGCTTCTTGGGCTCTCTTTGCTGTTGCCGCGCGTCGCTGCCCCATCCCACGAGTGAGAAGAGCCACTGGATCAGTGATGCGCCTGTCGTGTTTGATGTGTCTGCAGCGTCGGTGAGGGCTTGCTCCTCTGGGGCTCGCAGCACGTGGAATCCTCCTCGTTTCAAGTGGGTAAAGACCTGGTATCTAGGCAGCGAGACTCTCCCTAGCTCGCCGTCTTCACCCAGGAGCAGAGAGTAGGCTGCTTCCAGGCTGAGAGGCACACCCACGTCGTAGTCATCGGGGCCTCTCTCCGCGCCGGGTGCTAGGAGCTCGTCCAGGTCCTTGTACGGCCACCAGAGATCCAACGTGCCGCGCTCAACCATGTGCAGCGCCTCCTCCGGCAGTAGCCACAGTCTGCCCACGCCGGCCTTTTGTGTCTCTGTCTTGCTGATGCCCGCAGGCACCGACCGCCCAATGTCCTTCATCCAGCTGCCGCGCTCGTGCTCCACGACAACCACGCGATTCCTGAGCGACAGGCGTCCGTCGTCCTGCCGGGGATCTAGTAGGCCAACCTCTGCGCCCTCTGCGCTCCAAAAGTCAGGCACGTACCACCCGCGTACCCACCCGTCGCCGCGATGAATGCGCGTGTAGCTGAGGACGTCCTCGAGCGCGCGGCGGCTCGTTTCTAGCACGCTGTCCTGTGCGCGTGTTCCGTGTGATTCAAAATCCTTCTCGCCCTTGCGGATGCTCTTGCTCGATACGCCTCTCTTGTCAAACATGCTCATGAAGAGCTTGTAGTCGGGCATCTCATCCTCCATTGCATCCTCAGCGGCCGCCGCGCCATCAACACCGCCGGCGCTGGGTGGTCCGGCGACGATATTTGGGTTATCATCATCATCGAAAGGCATCTCGCTGTGCCTTTCTCTCCTGCCCAGTGCTGACTGTCGTTGTAGTTCTCGCTAGTCGTTTCAGCAACTTGAAGCTGGCTGTGAAGCTAAAACTTTTTGATGTGCACCACGACGCCCAGCTCAGTCGTCTTCGACTCGAAAGTTGCAGATACGAGCACCGATATGTCCCGAAATCTCGGCGGCTTATTGGCCTTGCAAATTGGCAGTGAAATCTTTGGAGTGAAAGTTTCTGGCAAACATGAAAGCTTCAAGAGTCACTCACGTCGCAAAACTAAAAAGTGGACTCGGTCGCTGTCACCAGCAGTTCTCAGCGAATGAAATTGTACACATGTATAGTGATGAATAAGTCCCTTCTGGACCAATGTCGCGAGTCTGGCCGAGTGGTTAAGGCGTTGTGTTTAGGACAGTCTGTTTCCCCTGTGGAGAGACGATAGAATATCCAAAACCGCAATGGGCATCGCCCGCGTAGGTTCGATCCCTACGGCTCGCACAAAAGATGAATTTTTTTGGCCAAATTTTGGTTCAGAGCAGACGAACTTTTAGAGAGGCATTCTCCGGCTGCTGTGGATTTTTTTAGAGTAAGCCACTAACTCTGCTATGGTCTTCAGCCATCGCAAGATAATTTGCCATCGAAAGTCATACTGTTGAAAGACTCAGTCATCCAAGAGCGCCGCTGCTAAGATGAGAGAAGAATAACAAAAATGGAAACAACGACATGCGGTATTTATCCTTGTGGCCAACTCAGTCTTGTGTGAATTATCTTATTACTTCGATGCAAATTAGATTGGCGCCCGCTTGTGTCTGTGTCGCCAATGCGGAATAGTCTTGCGACCAGAGTGTAGTTGTGATGCTCCATCTCCGGTCGAAACTGGTAGCTGCCCAGGAATGAGTCTAATTGAAATGCTCTGTTCCCTGTGGAAGCTCGTAGCTGCCCATGAGTGGAGTTTTATTGCAACGCCATCCCCGGTCGGTATTGCTCTTTCAATCACGACGCCAAAGAAAGCAGGGGAAATGGCCGAGGCTACGCTCTCGTGCCATTCAGCTCTTGATCGCAGATCATAACACGGTGAGCTGCTGTACATGGCCCTTTCTGATACCGATATTGGATTCCATGGATATTTCCATTACTGCGATGCAATTTAGCATTTATATAGGCGCTCGCATGTGCAGCTTGTGCGAAAATAGTCATGCGGCCCTGTTTCAGCCGCGCTACCCTAAATGCCGCGCTGTGCTGTCTGGCGCGCCAACATCCGTCTCAAAATGAGAGAGCCAGAGCACATGTGCTGTAAACGCCGTAACCCAATGCCCAATCCAAACGCTGTTCGCCAAAGTTGTGCAATTTCCGCAACGCCGCCAAATGTGTGTTGTTGTATATGTACGGGAGTAGCTGGCCCGAGTTCAAGTTTGTCTGGACACGTAGATCATGAAAAGTACATTCATCACGTACGGCCAGGTTATTCAATAAATGGCTTCTTTTGCCCGCCGACTGTGCATAGACCAATCGCACGAATCGAATCGCGGTCGTTTGCCAGTATGATGGTGCCCGCCGGAAGCATGGGGTTGTTGGGATCGACGTGTGACGCATCTTTGGCCGCTTGCTCAATCGCATCCATCTCCTCCTTGCAGGCTTGCTGGTCCAGGGGGCAAATGACGATGGGCTGTCGAAGAATAATATCGCGCGCGCCGCTTAATTGAACCTTTATTTGCCGAGTTAGAAATAACGGGCCAGCAAACGTTCGTTGAGGCGTCACATACCTTGATGTTCAAGAAAAACTCAATCTTGTAGAGTGTTGATTGTGTAGTAAATGTGGACAACTCGTACTGGGGAAAGGCCGGCTTTCCCCTCTTGATGATTCCGTCGGGATCACGCAGGTCCTTGGAAGGAAAGCAGAGGCCAATATTTGTAGCATAGCCGGCCTCGGGCATCTTTGTTTTGACGACCTGGACCTGCTTGGACAGCTTGTTGACCTTTCTCGTGGGTTCGTCTCCTTCAGGGTTAAACGTAATCTCTTCCTCCACCACCAGCGTGATTTTGTCTATCGAGACCTTTTTGGCCTTTGCTGTCCAGTCCATATTCGGGGACACTTTTATATAAACAGTGATGGGGTCACCTGGCCCATAACTCCATTTCGGTAGACTGATTCCGAGGTGCACAAGGTTATCCGAGGTGACGAGTTTTGATTCAGGCTTGTTATACATGCCGAAAGTCGAGAGAGTGTCGTAGCGTTGCAGAGGCATGGGGAATGTGTATTTGTACTGGTTGCTGTGGCCTTGCTGCACGGTGACGACAATCTCGTAAAAGGTCTCGGCTGTCCTGTTGGAGAGCTGAAGCGAGGCGGGCGGTATCCGTCGATTTGTCTCTTCGCCGCCCCTTCCAAAGGGGATAAAGAGGACAAAGGGGAGGTCCATGGCGACGACGCTCTCCGCTTCCTTGCCCGATGAGCAGCGAAACAGTAGCACTTCTTTGCCGACGACGTCGGTGGTCTCCTTTCGGGCGGCGCCAAGATGCCGCTTGGCGAGATTGTCGGCATCAGGATGTATCGTTTCGCGGCGTTGTAATGATATTCGGACGAGCGAAACCGGGACTGGCATGGAGTAGCTCTGACCAGGGCGAATCTCGACCTTGCCTTCGACGCGGGGCTAGCTCGGGGGAAAGGTTCCAGGTCAGCGCTGTGCCGGGCAGCATGTCAGGAGCAGAGGGAAGTGTGCGCAGTGCTTGACTTACCAGCGTTGCAGAAATCCCAGGATAGCCCACCAGGAAGCCGCTATTCGGAGGCCCGGAAACCCTCACACTCGCCGGAGCGGTCGCCATGGTGTCATGCGGGCGTCCACCACGGCTGGAGCGCAGAGGGGGAGAGGGCGGCGCGTGTTGCAGAGGAGAGGGAGGAGCGTTCCTGGTATCATGTATGTCTCTCGGCGGCTCGCTGTTAGGATGGCGCACTCGGACCGGGGAACGAGCTTTACGGGAGACGCAAGCTTCAGACGGGATGGGTGGGGGTTGGCACCGGAAGCTCAGGAAGCGTGCTAGATCCGGTACGGAATGGAGCCCAGTCGGTATGTAGAGTCCCGTGCGTTTGCTCCTGGTCTGCGGAAAGGCGACACAGTTGAGAGAGTCGCAGAAGCGAGCGAAGAAGGCAGAGGTCGATGATATGGCGGCGAGGATGAAGCAAGACAAGGCGACGGAAGGGAAACGGTTGAGGCAGGCGTCAAGCTGAGAAAGGTTCCAGTTAGCGGCTCATCTCGCTGGGGGGGGCCTTGACGTTGCGACCGGGGCGAGGCCGCTGGCACTGGCACTGCCTTCTGAAGTCGCTGGGTCTCGGCGCACTGCCTTGCTTGTAATAGCAGCAGCAAAATACCGTTGTCCGTCTTACCTTGGGTATTTCAAATGGACTTCAGCGGCCGGGGTGTCTTGTCTCCGAGCCTTGGCCAGGCTGTCTTTGAATGTGCAGGGCTTCCAGATCGGGCCTCGTAGCGCGTGTCCAGCTGGAGCTCAGGCTGACGCAGCGGACAGGGCTGCTGGCGGACTGCTGTTGGCTTGTTCAACGAGAAACACCAGCGTAGAAAGAGAGAGAGAGAGAGAGAGAGAAAAAATAGCCGGATGCTGGGAAAAGCAACTTGGCCGTCGCAACGTCTGCGAGTCGTGCGTATGTTGTGTATATGAGAGAGTTGAGGAAAAGGTAAACAAGGCGCATGCTGAGCATCCAATTACGCTTGTTTGGCGGGGAAGCAACTCAGAACCAGCCCGGGGCTCATCAGTAGCCAGCACGTCTCTTGTTCCACACACTGATCGTCGCACGGAAACCAGCCCAGCAAACCTGTTGCTTGCCAAGCACACAGTACCGCCGTTTGTGACTGTCACCCGAGTGCCTGGCATGAACATACGGGCAGGCTGGTGCCATCGCACTGTCACCGCCAATATCGCAGCCTTGTAATGTGCCGAGCCCGCAGCCTTACCCGCCCGCGGTCTCACCCAAGGCGGCCTTGACAGCCACAGGCTGACTGCCAGTTGCAACGCTTTTGACATGTTTCTTTCCTTCTCTCGCAGTGTGAGCGAGCGACTTGGCTTCCCAGATATCCGCAACGCACCTTTGCGTTATCTATGACTTCTCGGATGATGAGGCCTACGAGTTCTTTTCAAACCGCAGAAGCGCTTCGGATCGGAGACGACCACTACGCCTGTGAATATCTCGATATCAGGTGGCCTCGGCACTTGAGTTCTGGTAGATTATAAAAACTCTTTCAACAAGTCAAGGTTTCAACTCTGATTCTCTTCGTCTTCTAAATAATGATTAAGCACTTGGAACAAATAAGCTCACATTTCGCTGCGCTCTAATGCTCTCTTTGCCGTCTCTCCCTTGCCTGAGTGACCCAAAGTACCCTAGTTGGGTAGGTACCTAGGTACAGTGGGTATAGGTACCTGGCTCCAGTGCTGTACAGTGGAGATCTGCCACCCAACAACCGCTACACTCGCATCCGGTAGTCGCTAACAAAATGCAACGCGTGAGCTTGACTGCCAGCTTGACTGCCCCTCCAAAACGTTTTGCCTCTGCCAGAGTTCGTCGCCAACGACTGCTTCCGCGACACACAATTGAGCCGGCGCAATGTCCGTCACGCTACACACTTCCCTGGGCGACCTCAAAATCGAAGTATTTTGCGAGAGCGTGCCCAAAACCGCCGAGGTACGACCCTCTCTCGTCCGCACACTCACCCACCGCCTCGCCATCAACTGACGTTTTGCAACCGCACCCCCAAACAGAACTTTCTCGCCCTCTGCGCGTCCGGCTACTACGACGAGTCGCCCTTTCACCGGCTCATCCCCAAGTTCATGGCCCAGACCGGCGCGCCCGCGCGGCCCGACCCCCCCGACAACCCCAAGGGCGGACGCTCCGTCTGGGGCGTCGGCGGCTTCGACGACGAGATCCGCCCGGCGCTGCGGCACGCCGACCGCGGCATCGTGAGCATGGCCAACAAGGGGCCCGGCACCAACGGCTCGCAGTTCTTCCTCCTCTTCGACAAGGCGCCGCACCTCGACGGGCTCAACACCGTCTTTGGCCGCGTCATTGGCGACGACGGCCTCGCCACGCTCGCCAGGATGGAGGCCGTCGAGGTGGACAAGAAGAACCGCCCGCGCGCGCCGTTTTGCATCGAGCGCGTGACGATTCACGCCAATCCGCTGGCGGACTGAGAGAGTGAGAGAAAGAAAGAGAGAGCGACCAAAGAAACACTACTCTGCAGAAAGGGACCTGGAAAAAACCAAAGGACAATATCCGTAACGGCCGCGGCCACGGAACCCCCCAGGGCAGCAATGTGAAGTGCTTGCTGTACCGCGATGCACAAAACTCACAGCACATGCCCATCAGCTCTAAAGCTCAGCCTTCTGGGCGGGACTACA
Organism: Akanthomyces uredinophilus; assembly: GCA_030778065.1. NCBI lineage: Eukaryota > Fungi > Ascomycota > Sordariomycetes > Hypocreales > Cordycipitaceae > Akanthomyces > Akanthomyces uredinophilus. Next base: position 21,854 of record JAPFRW010000073.1, on the reverse strand, counting down.
TGCTCGGAGGGAAATGATGACTCTGACGGCCAATGCAAGCCGTACTGGAGTTCACAGGCTTCACAGTGATAACACATTCACGATATGGAACCCCAAACAAGAATTCGTATAAGTGTAAAATTGTATGTAAGAACAGAAATAGAAACCGGCTGCCTACCATGGCTGCCTTATCATGAAAACGCTCCAAACCTGTGCCGAACTTCTTTTGTATAAGAAAAGACCCATGATCCGCCCGCATCTCCGGCAAGCAAAAACACCTCGTCACAGATTTAAAAAAAAAAAAAAAGCCATTCATCCCAAAAGAGCACCCTGTGAACAAACATCACAAGCGCAAAGTCGTCTAATCCCGTAACAGCTCGGATCGATGGATATTAGAAAGAAAAACAGGCGAGAAGAAAGTAGGGGCCGTAAGGTGATTCGTCGTCATAAAACTAGGTCTTGCGCTGGCGCTTAGAGTCTCTGGCGGGACTATTCAAGTCATTGCGTTCAATCTCTTCGGTCCCTGTAGGACTCGGCGTGTCGTTTCTCTTCTGCTGCTCAGCGGCTGCGGCCGCCGCGGCAGCCTCCGCATCCAGGTTAAAGTTGAAGTCGCTGCCGTCGCCAAAGTTGCCGTCGTGAAGGAATGCGTCGCTGTTAAAGTACTGATCTAGGTCCACGTTGGGAGCGTCAAAGAAGCCGTCTGACCCGTCCAACCCCGGGATGCGGCCCGACGGGCTTAGAGGACCCAGCATCTCGCCCAGCTCGCTAATCTTGGCGTCTTGGTCGCTCTGCAGGCGCTGCAGGCGCTCCAGCTCCTCCTGGTTGGCGCTAATGTGGCTGAGTGACGGCGCGGGCATCACAGGCGACCGCATTATCGGCGACAGAGATGGTGGCGATGGCTTGCCGGTGGTGTCAGGCTGCGGCGTGGCCGAGGCCGAGGGCGGCTGCGTCGTGCGGGCGCGACTGGGTGGTGTCGCCGATGAACCGGGTGGTGATTGGCCGGCCATAAAGTTGACGAGCTGGCTGCGCTGGTCGTTGTTCAGCGTGTTGGGCGCGTTGGCGACGAGTTCCGCCGCGCCTGGATCCAAAGCTGTCGGGGTGCTGGTGGCATTGTGGTCGTTGATAATCTTCATCATCCGCTCCTGCGGATTGTTCTCGAGCTCTTGGCGTAGCGAAGGCGGTGTGTCGTTGTCCAGAAGCTCCGTGACATGGCCCATTTCAGGGTTATGCACATTCCCAGACTGGTAGTTGGGGACAGAGGGGGATCGGCTCGACTGAGCCGGAGCCTGTTGGCCCGGAATGGGCGGCAGCAGGCCTCTAGTACGCTTGCCCATATGGCCACCGTGCGAATTCGAAGCATCCATCTGAGATTGAATATAGTCGCCCAGGTCCACTACGCTACCGTGTCCCTGCTGGCCCTGGTTTTGCAACATGCTGGAAATGATTTCGCCGACGTTGGACGAGCCGCTCTGATCCTCGAGAGTTTTTCTAAAGACATTGGCGAGGAAGTTGAGAATGGCGTTGATGGAGTTCTGATGTCGGTCGTGCTGGCTCTGGAACATGATTGCCTGGTTGTACAACTCATGATTGTTACGTTGCAGGGCGCTGATAGCTCCGCGGATTAGTTTTTGCTGCTCGCGCAAGTTTTGAATTTCCTCCTTAATCACAGCTATTTCCTGCTTGGGTGGAGCGGCGCTCTCTGTCGACGGCAATGTGCGACCAGCGGGGATATGAACGCTGCTTGGCCCGGGTTGGTTGGCGCTGTCCTCGTTGGTTTGCTCATCATCGCTCCCCGCTTGGCCGGACGCGTTCTTGGCGGTTTCTTTTTTCCCTTTGGGCTTGTTGATGAGCCACAGTAGGTTGGGGTGCCCTCTTCGAAAGTAGGGGTTCTTGTATTCACTAGGGCTCTTATTCTTCCTCTCGCTGGCGCGCATCGAGTTATCGGAAAGACCAACGCACTTGTGGAAGCCGTACATGTTCAGCTGCCGAACAAAAGAGGCGTAGTTGTTGTGCTTGAAAAGTTCGGGAATTAATGTCTTAGCAAACTCATCCTCATCCAACACTATAAATGAGTCGCCCTTTTCCGACCAGCGGATAAGATCTTCATTTTTGCGCTCTTCTAGAAAACTGCGTACAATTTAGTGGGCGTGTGCCAGAGAAAGCAGTGAGAAATCGAACAAACCTGCTGAGTTTCTGCACAAACGGCGGAATCTGTTTGCGTTTGGTGTGCGCCTCTCGCTTCGCTTTGGCTGCCAGCTCTTCCAGCTTCTCCACGCTTTCTTCCTCAGGGTTGCCCTCGCCGTTGGTCTGCTGCACCAGCGCGCCCTCGACATCAGCAAAGCTGCCCCAAGGATCTGTATTTGCGTCGAATGCGGTTCGCTGGTTTGTTGGCAACAACGTCTGGTTCATCTGGCGGCGAGCCACAACGTTGGACGGCCCTGGGACGGGCTGCTGAAATTGGCCAGCGGTGGGCAACATAGCGTATGGATTCGCGGCGTAGTCGTTGTTATCGAGAAATGCGGTCGGGTCGGGAGTGCCGTTCCAGCGCGTCATCGCATCGGACATGGTGTCGGCTGTAAATGGTTGCTGCAGGTTTTGCTGGACAGGCATAGCTGGGGACGCGCCAGGCGCCGCACGCTTCCTGGAATTGTGTGTAGACATTGTCCCGCTCCCGCAACGACTGAAAGGCGACTAGTGAGTGTAGATTGGCGGCTCAAGATGTAGTTTCGGAACGTCTTCTGAGAAGTGGATATATGCGTCGCGTTGCCGAACAGCCAAGCCAGTAGGAAGTTGCTCAGAGGTCGATCGTGATAAGAATAGCAAAGACAAGTGCACGCTGGGTATGGCTCGCCCTCAGAGTCCGCCGTATCCGGGGCGTATCGCGGTTCTGAGTTCGAGGTGTGAAAGGAGGTAGAGCGCGTTGGGCGCAGCAGCAAAGCGGTGTCGACGGAGGTTGGCACTCAACGGCCGACAAGTAGCGTTACGCGGCGGAGATCAAGCAGCAGAATACCGATATGACGACGATATGCGCGGCTTCTGTGCAATGTCGGCCAGTCACCCTGCAAGCAAGTCCGCGGTGAGGCAGCGGAACAGTATGGTCAAGCTCCGCTGAGGGTTGGCAGTCGCAGTGAGGTGCGTCGGGGATCCGCTTAGGAAACTTTTACCAGATCCGTCGCTGCAGCGGGGGAAAAGGGGCGCGCTTTCGAGTGCAGCGGTCGTGATAATTGGTCGCGGGGAAATGTATAGTCGGTAGATGCTAGTCAGGCAAATCTTTTTATCGCTGAAGCTCTGTCTCCCCAGGGAGCCGCCAAAAACACTTCGAGTTGATATGCAGAGCCAAAAGTTGGACTAAAAAAACACCACGTTAGCGGGCAGATTGACAACGATAGCAGCGCCAGGCCCCGAGTTCAGCCAATCACAGCTGCTACTGATAGCTCGCGATACGCAAAAGTGAGCCTGCTACGCCTGCACGTGACTTTGGCGGGGCGGACTTCCACCTACAAGGCTGTATGACGTTTCTGTCAATACACACTGTTATACGCATTGGTTAATATTCGTGTTATTGTGAATTGCGTCCGCTTGAACTTGTCAGCTTTTCTTTCTGTAATTTGGCTATGTTTGGACTTGGACAAGTGGAGTAATAATAGACAATCGACCGATCCACCGCATAGGGACTCTGGCACCTGGCTCAGCATGACCGCTGCTCTGTGCACCAGAGCGGACTAACAATAGCAAGCCTCGTCGTCTATAATGCTACCGATGCAAGAGCTTGTACACCCTTGCACGAAAGTTGGTGAGCGGCTTCTACTCACTTGGGACTCCACAATGGTAGACTGCTCTGGCGAATTTCAAAGGTATCGATTGTATATATGCTCTCTCTTTTATTTGGCGCCCCGGCCCGCCAACGATGCCGCCTGTGACAGTCGAGCATTCCTGGCCTGGTCCCGCCGTTGATCCCATTCACGCCCAGACCCTCCAGATCGGGCGTCCCGCTTTGCTCGTTTGTCTTCACGCATCGACTGCTCTTTGCTCCGAGGGTCAATGACCACCAGCTCCTCCTCTGCCTTTTTACGATTGCGCAAATCTTTGCCCAGCTTGTCAGCAGCGAATGACAGCTGGTGAGACATCCAGCCCTCGTCGTCACTCTCCTCCTTCTCCTGCTTGTCCCACGATGTGCAGCTCTGGCAGTTTGCGATGAAATGCAAATCGCAAAGCTCTGCCTCCTCGTCTCCCGTTTCGCTCTCCTTCACCTCGCCATCGTCCTCGGCGTCTTTGGCAAGCACCTTTTCGGGCGCTGCCTTGTCAAGCCGTGATTGGAAGCCCTTGAGCATTTTCAACGTGGCTTGGTCATCCGAAGAGACAGCACTTGAACCACCAGCATGCCTCTTGCGCGCTCCGCGAATTGACGTCTCCGGAATCATGGATGCCAAGCTCGATTTCTTTCGAGGTTCGTCCTCCTTTGCAGTGTGAATGGTTCTTCTCATGGAAGCTTTCAGGGCAGCCATTTCTTCATTGGCTATTTGTAAAGCAGTCTTCTTTGGCTCCTTGGGGTAGTCCTCTACCGTCTCGTCGCTGTCCTCCTCTTTGAGTGGCGCTTCTGTTTCCGCGAGCTGTGCTGCTGGCTCTGTTGTGTTTGCCTCGTCTCCATCACCCTCAATTTTTGGCGTAGTCGTCTTCTTCTTCTTTTCTGTTTTCGATCTTGTAGATTTTTCCTTGGCTGGCTGCTCGTCGTATCCGTCGTCCATGACTATGCGGGTGTCGAATTTTGCTTTTTTGGGCAGCGAAGGCACTTCTTCGGCGCCCTCTTCATCGCCGAAACTGAGAAGCTGCTTGCCAGCCTTGCGCTTCTTCTTCTTTTCCTTTTCTGCCGGTTTCCTCTGGGTATGTGTGGCCACGCGTGTACGCTTCTTCATGTCCTCAAAGGGGTTTACCAGGATCTCGATGCGCTCGATCTTGACCGAATACATCGGTCGGTCTGTGCCCTCTTCTACCTCGGATTCGCCAATTTTCGCCAGATTGTATATGGTATCGCCTGCGACGCGGCCAAAGAGCGTATTCTTGCCATTCAGCTCCTCCGTCTTGTCGAGTGTGAAGAAGAATTGGCTTCCGTTGGTGTCGACGTGGCCTTCGTTCGCCATCGCTAGCAGGCCGCGCCTGTTGAACTTTAGACGCGAGTGGAATTCGTCTCTAAAGTTGATGCCCGTCGGTCCAGCATTCTTGCCACGGCGTTGGTCCATTGGCCAGGCGTCCAGGTCGCCACCGAATGCGCCGCCGTCGTATATAGATTCGCCGCCATTTCCAGTGCCGGTGGGGTCGCCTCCTTGTAAGATGAACTTCGGCACCAGGCGGTGGAAGATTGTACCATCGTAGTAGCCGTCGAGACTGAGCTGAAGAAAGTTGCGACAGGTCAGTGGCGTTTGCTTCGCGAATAGCTCGACAAGAATCTCGCCGAGTGTAGTGTGAATAATGGCGGACGCCGTGGGCTGAGGCTCAAGATTATAAATGGCCGACATGATGGGCCTGCTGTGCCCCGAGAGAGTGTTCGCCGGTGTTGTGCTATCATCGGCACTGCAAAAAAAGTGACGTTGCCCAAGATTTTGGCGGCTCGTCGCGCCCCACACAAGAAAGGCACAGGCCAGGACTTATAGTTGAACCTCACGGACACATTAACAAGGTGACTGCGATCAATTTTACAAATTTGCTATATCCGAGGGAACCTGCCATCGACTAGGATATCCTTCAATTCGAACTTGTTCCATCGTCTTGACGGGTTTTTCGAATTAGGAACCGGCGTCGAAAGGCAGCACTCGGAACGCGTCGAGCGCGTTGGCTCTCGCCGGTCCACGCCGTTCATCAATTTGACAACACTATGAGTCGGCAAATCGAGTTGGCGCTGATATCTTTGATGCCGTCATATGGCACGGATATACCGCCATCACTTGTCCAACTCGCAAGCTCATTGCTTGCGCAGTCACGGAACCAATCAAGCACCCTCAAGGCCGAGGAGGAGATTGCCCGCATGTACGCATGTGCGAACATTGCGTGTGATCGTTTAAAGATACAGCTCGATTTACCGCCGATTGAGCCTCGACCACCTGTACCACCCAGGATATACAAACGACTATACGCTCATCTAGACAACATTTTAGCTACCTCTGCGAGTGGCGGGCGGCGCAGCTCGGGCCGTGCTCGCACGCAAGTGACCAAATTTGGGACGGAGGACAGCACTACCAATTCACCGTCGCGACCAGTACCATCCCGCGGAACACCAACGAAGGACCAGAGCTTAAGCCAATTCCGCAAAAACACAACGCCCATATACAAGGCTACCGGGACCGGGCCCAATGGCGAAAGCGAGAGAGCAGGGCTACCACCTTGGATCGCGCCGGTGATTCGGTTCTTCTGTACTGAGACAGGCAGTAAAAAGTTGGCGCCTACTATGTTGGCAGGCATCGAATCTGTTTTGTTCCCCGAAGGTCAAAAGCTGGAGGAGGAATGGGCAAAAGGCCAGACGACGGAAGTGGTAGCTGCTGTTCTGTACCATGTCACGATAAGATTTCAGGCCATAACGGCCGGGGTGCCCATCGACATTGACAGCTACGCGCCTATTCGAAAAGAGATTCTCGGCATCCTCGGCAAAGCACGCAAAGAAGTCGTCTTTGTGGGTGCTGAGGACGCCGGAGCATGGGACGGGTGGACGACCGTTAAAGCCAAAGACTTTGATGCCATGGTTGAAGCAGCAAAGGAAAGCGAATGGTTGGAAAGCGACTGGTATCGAGGCATAAATGACGTGGTTCAGAATATCGGCGACGGCGATGTCAATATGGATGAAGGCGATGAAGGGACTCAGGAAGGTGGCGGGAGACGTGCTGACACAATGTTCCAAGATCGATATGATTTCCTGAGTGAGAGTCGAAGAGCTGACTACAAAACATGGAAGGAGGCACAGCTGGGCAGGATTGAAAAGTTGTTGGCGGCGCAAGGCGCCATGGAAATTGACACGCAATAGTATTACCAGAGGCAAACCTACAGAAAGATACAATCTGTCCATTGCAGACAATAACCGTCACTCGTGCGATTTCATCGGTACTGAAAGAGCCATTTCTATCTATACAACATATATCTATGCCATCTTTCCAAGTACATATGGATGACCAGCACTCAACCCTCCGTCCACGGCCCAAGCCTGGCCGTTGACGTAGCTCGATTCGTCGCTCCCCAAGAACAACGCAACACGCGCCACCTCGTCGGCATGGGCACCGCGCCGCAGAGGGTTGATCTGCCCAATCTTCTTCTCGGTGCCACGCGAGCGCGCGGCCTCGTATACGGGCGCCGTCATGCCCGTCTCGATAATTCCAGGGCAAATGGCGTTGATGCGTACGTTGGTGCCGGTAAGCTGATACGCGATTGTCTGCGCAGCGTTGATGACGGCGGCCTTGGAGGCGGCGTACGGGGTTGTGCCCGCATTTGAACGAATGCCGGCAACGGAAGCTGTGGCAATGATGCTTCCGTTCGGCTCGGGCTTCTCTGCCGAGGTCTGTTGCATGGCCGGAGCGGCATGCTTGGCGGCAGCCACGACACTACAAGGATATCTTAGCATCATGATTGCGCTGAGACGAAAGAGAAACCACCTTACCTCCAAGAGTTTGTTCTCATAACTTCCATGAAATCCTTTTCCTCATAGTCGGAAAACATGCCATACTTGCCGATGATGCCTGCGTTGGCGAAAAAGATGTCCAAGCGCTTGTACTTGGCCAGCGCATCGTCGACGACGGCCTTGACCTTGTCCTCGTCACCAGCATCGAACTGGCGGACATGAATATCCACAGAGGGATAGGCAGCGCTGATTTGCTTCTTGTGGTTCTCCAAGTGAGTGCCGTCAAAGTCGCAAATGTAGATGGCCCTGGCGCCGCTCTCGGCGTACTGGTGAGCGGTGGCACGACCAATGCCCAGCGGCGAGTTGGCGCCTGGAGTGAGGCATTAGTAATTGCAGTCGGCCTGATTGGTACATCCGCGAGCCAGTGCCTACCGGTAATGATGGCGACCTTGCCCTCGAGACGAAGTCCATTGGACGGGCCGGCTTTGCGCTGGATGGGCGGCAGGCCAAGCTGCTTGCCCAGGGCCTCGATGCGTTCTTTTGCCTTGTCAGCCATTGCGATGCGGAATGGTTTGGCTGGGTCGCTACACAGCAGTGTATCAACTGATAATGCAGATGCGGGAGATGTCTTTTCTTTTAATCGCCGGGTTGATGCGAGCTCATCGTCAGCCTGAATGGGCCGCAAAGTCCGAACCTTGGCCTGCCGAGGTCCAGGACCAGCCAAATCTTGGGGTAATTGGACGACAGCGGCGCTAGCGACAGCGGGCTTGGCCGCTAATTTGCCCTGTCGTCGCCGGCCGGTCCACCCCCGAAGATCCGTCCGCAGACCTGTCGCCGCCGAACGACCAGAATTCCAGGTGCTACTTAGGTACCTATAATGCGCCGCCACGGAACGGACATTTCGGCCATTGTGGCTTACATACCTGCTCCACGACACGCGACAACTGTGAATGCCGTGTGACGGGTAAAACGGATGTAAAAGCGATTCGAATGATTCCGAGTGTACTTCATAATAAAAAAGACTGGTTTGGGGAAAATGATGAGGGGAGCAAGTCGAGAGTCGTCGCACGGAAACTCAAAGTAGACGTGGTTGCTTACCCGCCACCTGGGCTAGGTACCTTCGCTGACTCCGCCAGCCCTGTCCGCGCTCCATCGCCGTTTGCTTCCTCCTACACCACAAAGCAACGAGTGCGTCGACACTACTGGCCACGAGAATCGCTCGCCAATGGGTGTGATCGCGGCTCAAACCTGCATCTATAACTGTCGCTTCTTCGCTTTTCCTTGCGGGTCCGCTGTAGAACGCCGCCGTGGCCGATGCAGCACCAAACTCCAGCACTCATAGTTCAGCAATGAGACAGGTTCTACACGACCGCCTACGTGCTCCAAGACCTGACTTTTGCGGCTGACCTACAGAAAAGCGATTGCGAAATCAGGACAGGGCCAGCCGTGACCCCGAATGTACGACATCTGATCTAGACCAGGTAGTAGGGATCTCGAATGACACCCTCTCCTCCAATTGGGAATGACTTGCAGCTGCCTTTTGGCTATCAAGGCGCCTCTCCATTCAGCTTTACGCCTTTGCGGCGTGAATCTCACCTATTTGTATTTGCTTGGCTCAGGTCAATGCAGGGCAGTACGCATCGGAGCTCAGTTTGCGCCATGCCGTCTGGTGAAACAGTGCTCCAAGTCACTCACCTTATTACATCGGCCGGCGTCGCCTAAACAAAATACGTATGCGCTAGCTTTACAAGAGTCACGACTAGCCGGTCGACAAGTTTGCTCCGTACACAGATGTGGCTTGCTTGCTAACTCTTGCGCAAGCTGAGCAACAGGCACATGACAAGTCCGTACGAGTTATGTGGCTCCAAGCAAGCGAAGTCTAGACAACTCGACTGAGAATCCGCAGCGTCTTGGCTTTTTCGTTGCCTAGACTCTGGTGCTGATGGCTCCAGCAGGGCTCTAACAAGCCTCCAGCTGCGCCATGCTGTCAAATACGAGAAATTCATGCAGCCATTCAATTCTCTTTTGGAATGCAAATCTTCGATACTGCCAATCTACCTACCGACAAAAAAAGGGCTGCCAAGCTACAGCGTGATTTCCAAGTCTGACATACATCCTGCAGGATGTCCTGCATCAGGCCCTGGCGGGTCAGACGAGGCATCCCAAGTTTCGAAAGTGGACCGTCACATACAATCCTCTCACTTGTCTTGTAAGAAGTGTGTGAGAACTGTGCCCCGATTTCATGGAACCTGCTCTATCGGCAACCAGTAAAAAGAAAAGAAAGGGGGCCACACTATGTGCCGAGAGCAAAATAACGCCCATTGGCCCAGCACGATCTCTCTTGCTGTCGCCCACAGCATCCGGTCTACAACACGCCTTCAGGCTACGCTTAGGTCCGCGTCTTAAATGCGATCAACGTCAAGCGGACCGAGCTGTACTGCCGAAGTTTCTCACGATGCCAAGCGGAATACTGACTGACTAGTGTTAAATCCTGGCCCGGAAGAGATGAGAGGCAGGTCTCAACGGAGCCATGTGGCCGGTTTGAGTGATGGGACGTGTCATGGCCCCAGCCCGCTTCTGCCGCGCCTCAGTAGCAGATCCCACCACATTGTCTACCAGCCTGCAAATAACGGCACATATATCTCAAGCCGGCACGCCCCTGCTTCAACCCTTGCTCGACTATCTCCTGTATCTTGGGCATTTCGGACGGATGCGTTACGCAGCACCTCACAATAGCGGGCCGTTCTCAGATTCCACCAACGCTCGACTTTGTGTGCAGTACGACGCTGCAACGTTTTGCGCTCTCAAGCGAACCAACGATCCTCGTCCTGCATCTGCATCTCTCCAACATCACCGCCGACACTCTTTTCTTTATTGACACGGACACATATTGTCGAAAAGAACGAATGAGGACGCCACGCGCATTTACCCTCACCCGCGCTGAACCATACTAGAATACTCTGGCCATCATTGGGATTTTCTTTCGGGTTGGGTAGGAGGGATCTTTTGCAGCGCCTCATCAACGAGTCGGGGAACACAGAACACAGTGTTCCTCTTGAGTCGCAGGGCGACGTAGTTACCGAGCCAGCTCGTATCCTCTCTTCCAATCGAAGACTTGCGCCACCATCGCATCAAGCTCAGAGGTTTGGCTTGTCTATCACAAAGCAACCCATCTTGTCAAATTTTGACCAGTCCTTTCATCTATATCTTTACAACAGACCTCATGCATCTCATTCAGCAATACGAGTTGGCTGCAACCCTTTTGAAGACGGATATCGCACAAAACCTACGTACGCGGCACCGAGCTAGTCATGGAAGCGTGTGTTGGAAGTACATGGGGGGCCATCGCGGGCAATGTACAAGATCCGCCGGATTGCGTCAGAGGCTGCCGAGAGAGCCTGCGGCAGCTTCTCGCACCCAACGACGAGACCTATGCGAAATTTTGCAGCACACTTGTGCAACTTGACCCGCCTCAAATGGAAGATATGCTGCTCGGGCTGTACTGCTGCGACTCGCAGCTATGTGGCGTTGACAATATTGGACTCCCCGGGTTTGACCGTAAGCAGAAGCAACCTGGCCCCTTGCAATTATTCCTTATATAAACCTTGCAGTTGTCTTCATTGCACTAACAAATCTGCATAGCCAACGTCGACTTTTTAATCAACGTTTGTTCAAGGTAAGACGGACTCTTTTTATCCCGCAGCCATTATACTGCTGTGTCCAGGACTAAAACGAGCCAATAGTCTAGGTTTTGAACCGATTAGAGATCCTGGGCCACCACCAATAACGCATGTCTGCGTCAATACGTTGCTACCCAGCAGTGATATAGCTTGTTCACGGACGACGATTTTTCCGACAACGACCTCGGGCTCTTCGTCTTCGCAAAGAACGTCCCCCTCCACTACGTCTTTGCCCACTACGGATAGTTCAAGTCCGACGACCACAGACAGTTCAGCTTCGACAACCGAAAAGACGACAACTTCGACGTCAAACGGGAGTATATCCTCGACGACTACCCAGACTTCAACGTCAGCTACAGATTCTTCGAGCAGCACAACAACTACAAGTACCGTCATGACGAGTAGTAGTGGAACCGGGGCCGCACTACCCCGAATATCCTCATTGGAGGATCCGCGGCTAACGGAGAACATATCCGGGCCCAGAGATGATACCTCGGGCGGTTTATCCACGGCAGCAAAGATAATAATTGCTGCGGCTGTCGGTGGCGCGATACTAGTGGCAATAATTGCTGTCCTCTGGCATTGCCGATATCGCAGAAAGAACAGAGAGCCAGATCCATCCACAGAGAGAGAACCAAGCCTGATCCTGGTCCCGTCAATCTCTCCCACTTCTCCGTTCGCTTCTCCATCCCGCTCGTATCTAGGGCAAGATGGGACACCGCTTACACCACCACCGAGACTGAAGGAGAGACGACTTTTGCCCACGGGATCATCGGAGCAGCTCATCGAGAGGGGGCCGTCACGTTTACGCCAAGGGTTCCACCTTCCGACTGCGTCAAGAGCAGGCCTCAATTCTCCATATGGCTCGACTGTCGGTCCAGCTGTTGCTTTGAGCGCGGCTGCAGCTGGTGGGGCCCTGGCCGATTCAGACCGTCGACCCTCAGCGCCGCCTTCGCCAAACCGCGGACGAAGCCCTTATCTTAGCCCAACGCGAAGTCAATTCGCTTCGATATCTTACGCGTCATCGCTGGCTGACCCGGGCCCGCCGCCAGATCGGGAGCTCCCGAGTACACCTGTTCGCGCGGCAATGGCTCGATCCAGGAGCCGGTCACGCGCAGATGTATCGCCCAATGCGATTGGCGTAGCATTGGAGTTTCCCCCACAGGAGGACGACCTGTCTGCTCAAGTTAGTAATGAGAGCGGCGAGAGCACAGAATCCAAGATTATGACGGGACCCATGCGCGGACGCGGCAGCTGGGGCGATAGCTGGCTGGCATCCGATGATGAAGGACAGTCGCGATTGGTTCCGCGAGTGCCGGTAGCACAGCGCACAAGCCGCAGTCCCATCCTCGAAGAGCGCGAGCTTGCGAGGATGGCTGGAGAATATTGATCTGCAGAATCACACGTCGACCCCGGGGGACAGACGTGGAGGGACACTGCATGTACACATAACAAATACAGGCAGAGCTGTCTTGCACATATAGAGATAGACTAGACAAGGCACGGCAATGCATCGGGCCGGGGCATACAAGAATTAATATCAAGAATCCAATCTAGAATCTATCTGTACGTGCAAGACCCATTCCAGCTCCCTCGGTATCAACTCTAAATATCCAGCCCCTTGAGCGACGCCACCAAGTCGGTGATGCTCTTCTCCAGCGAAGTCCACTCGATGCCGAGCAGCTTGTTCGTCGCCGAGCTGTCAATCTGAAAGAGCTTCTCCGCCGGCGGGGCCTCGCCGCCCTTGACGTCGGGGCCGGGCACGGCGCCGCGGCGGTCGGGAAAGTTCCTGTAGACGACGTCGGCCACCTGCCGGTTGTCGAAGCGGCCGCCGACGATGAAGAGGCGCTTTCCGCCGGCGTCGGGCGTCTCGAGCGCGCGGACGTGCGCGGCGGCGACGTCGCGCACGTCGATCCAGAGCACCATGGTGCCCGTCTCGGGAATATCGGACCGCCAGTCGCCCCGCAGCAGCGCGACGACGCGCTCGTTGGACGTGTTGATGCTGTCGGGCGTCGCGAGGTGGTGCACGACGGGGCCAAAGACGAGCGGCGGGTTGACGGTCGCGAGGTCGAACGCGGGCCGCTCCGCGGCCACAAAGTCCCACGCGGCGCGCTCGGCGAGCGTCTTGGACACGCGGTAGCCGGCCATCTTGTTGGCGGCGGCGTCCTCGGCCGTGTTGGGGTTCCACGACGCCTCGGTGTAGACGACGTCGTGGTCGAGGGCCTTGCTGGCGTCGAGGATGGCGGCAAACGACGACGTGACGACGACGCGGCGCACGTGCGGCGCGTGCCGCTGGATGCCGCGCAGGATGCCGGTGGTGCCGTTGACGGCCGGGTCGATGAGCTCGGCCCGGGCGTCGGAGAAGTTGTAGTGGAACGGCGAGGCCGTGTGCAGGACGGCGGCGAGGGAGGCGCCGTGCCGCGCCAGGACGTCGTCAAAGGCCGTCGGCACGGCAATGTCGCCGACGGGCACGACCGTCAGGCGCCGCGAGGCCACGAGCTCCGGGTACGCGGCCGCGATGGTGTCGGCCTTGGACTGGCTGCGCACCGTGGTGATGACGGTGTGGCCCTTGGCGAGGAGCTGCTCGAGGATGTGGGCGGCGATGAAGCCGGAGCCACCTGGAAAAAGAAATAAGAGCGTCAGAACACAAGCCCTCCAGAAAGATGGAAAAGATTTATTAGTAACCGTGTAGCCCGACTTGAAGCTATCGCAAAGGCGGGGGCGGGGTTGGCTTACCGGTCAGTAGAATCGTCTCAGCTGCCATTGTGCTAGTGTGCATAGAGGTGTTGGGCTATGTGAAGAGAGATGTTCAAGAATGAGGGAAATGTAGTCTTTATAAATTGAGCTTGATTGGATTATAAATCCAGGCACTAAAGCCCGCGCAATCTGAAGCTTCTCCCGCCCTTCCGGCCCGTGGTCTTTAGCTATCGCCGCTCCCCCGCTCTCATCCCACCTACGGAGGTAAGAGAAAGCGGGCGGTGCGCTGCGCAAAAATAGCTGACGTCAATCAAGGGCCCCATCGCGTTACAATGCGCTGTGATGACATTGATTGATTCGATTCGGCAGACGCTAGCTGAGTAGCGGCCGCGGCCCAGCTTCTCCGTTTAGCGGCGACGGATCGCCCGAGTGGGAATTCGAGCACGCTTGAACTTTTTTTTTTTTGACATTATATAGCAATAGAGTATGTATATCAGTAGAGGCATGCACTGTGGCGCCCGCAGGATTGCATGGACCCCACGATTGAGTGCATGTACAACCAAGTTGCATACTGGTACCTACATTGCCGCCCTCAAGCGGCTGCGTGGACCACGGGGCATCAGGGTGCATCATGCGACAGGGGCCTGCATAAAAGCAGAACCAAAGTCTGCGAAGCTGGTTAGGAATGCAAGAGACATGAGCAAATCGTCGCATAGGATCTATCATGCCCGACTATAATAGTCTTTCCCGCAAGGCTTGACCGATACGGGAACCGTCAGACTTGGGCATCAACCATGGCCGTGTCAACGTGCAATCCATACACCTCTTGTTGCTGCATGTCCCGGTATGCTTGGGCTAGACCTGAGGTATGCATCTTAGGAGGAGGTACCGTTGGACTTTTCTGCCCTGCTGTATTGTCATACAGTGGAAAGCTGATGGAATGGTGTCGTGGTGTCCCTAAGTTGCGCCGCACTGCTACACTCTGCCCAGTCGCGGCACTTCCAAACAAAAATGAAAATGCATTGCTATCCTACTGGATATAGTGGTTATGATATCTGTTTGATGATTTCGTTTTTGGCGCCAATTGATAATGTACAAAAGCCGTCTCGGAGCCTTATGTGCTGCGCAATGCTTCAAGTCCCAGCTTGTCTAAATAGATCCGAATGAGCTGATGCTCCCCTCTCCGGCAACAAATGAAAATCCACAACGTCTCAACTCCGTTTTGTCCACTTCTCTTACACATCTGCATGTCTCTTGATGCCTTGGCAGTGAGAGGGGAACAGAAGTCAAAATGGCGAACAAAGCAAAGCAAGCCTACTCTTCGCTCATCATTCCGCGGCGGCAGGGGGGGCCGGTGATTCGGGTTCGGGATGAGGCACGCCGCCCAAGCCAGGAGGGGCAGGGGGTTCGGCCGGAACTGGCATCACCATGGGGCCGCGGGCAAGAACCGGTCTGCCAGGCAGAGACTCGCCACGGATAACAATCTCCACCTCTTCCTTATCCAGCGTCTCGTACTTGACCAGCGCCAAGGCAAGGAGGTCTAGTTCCTTGCGCTTCTCTGTCAAAAGCTTGCGCACATCCTCGTACGACTTCTTGAGACTCTTCTGCACCTCCGACTCGATAATGGCTCTGGTTTCCGAGCTTAGGTTTTCATAACGACGTCCGTATTCCATTGGACCCAGGACGTCGGACATGCCAAACTGCGCAACCATCATAAAGCCCAAATCCGTAGCGCGCTCCAAATCCTGTCAACTGACGTTAGCATGCCATTGAAGTCTGTCGGTTCAAATACGACTCACACTAGAGACTCCGGATGTGACCCTGTCATCGCCGTAGCGCATCTCCTCGGCCATCTTGCCACCGAGAAGCACACGGATGTTGGCAGTGTACTCGGCGGCGGTGGTGGAGTACTTGTCCATAGCCGGGACGTTGGCCGTATGGCCGAGCGATCCGCCCTTGGGCAGAATAGTCACCTTGTACAGCTTACTGTCACTCTCCTTATCATATAGCTGAACAAGGGCGTGACCAGCCTCGTGATACGCAGTCATTTCCTTTTCCTTTTCCGAAATAACCATTGACTTTTTGTCAGCACCCATGCTGACGCGGTCAAATGCCCATTCAAGGTCGCCCCTCGAGATGATGCTCGCCTTGGCGCGACTAGCGTGAAGCGCGGCAAAGTTGAGCATGTTCTCTAGTTCGGCGCCAGAGCGGCCTGGTGAACGAGCGGCGATTGCCTTGAGGTCGACATCTTGGGCCAACTTAATCTTCTTGGCGTGGTGTTCCAGAATGGCAATACGTCCGCGGACGTCAGGAAGACCTACGTCAATGTGACGGTCAAACCGACCTGGTCGGGTAAGAGCCTTATCCAGGAGCTTTGGCAAGTTGGTTGCAGCCATGATGATAATCTTGGTATCTTGATCGAATCCATCCAGCTCGGTCAGAAGCTGGTTCAGAGTCTGCTTGGAGTGGGCCTGGTCGCGAGGATTGCGCTTTCCACCGACTGCGTCAAGCTCGTCAATGAAAATGATGGCGGGGGACTTGGCCTTGGCGGCGGCAAAGAGTTCGCGAACGCGCTTGGCGCCGACGCCAACATAAATCTCATCGAATTCGGATCCAGACATGTAGAAGAATGGTACACCAGCCTCACCGGCCACGGCTCTGGCGAGAAGAGTCTTGCCGGTACCGGGCGGGCCAACGAGAAGGACGCCCTTGGGAAGTTTGGCGCCAAGATCAGAGAACTTCTCAGGGTTTTTGAGAAATTCGACAACCTCTTGGAGTTCCTCTTTGGCTTCGTCACATCCATGTACATCTGAAAATCGGGTGTTTTGATTCTCGGCCTTGACTTCGGAGTCTGTCTTGCCCCCAGCGCGGCGGAAAGAGCTGAGAAACTCGATGAGAATGGTGACGCCGACGAAGCACAGATAGGTAACAAGGAAAAAGGTAGCAAGGAATCGGGCCCAGCGGAAGATGAACATGCGCGTTGTCTCTTGAACCACAACATGAATAGGCTCGCCCTTTCCACCAGCAGAAGCACTGCCGAGACCTGCGTGGCCAACGGCAGCGTTGGCAATGGCAGCATCGGAGCCGTATCCAAGACGGCCAAGGGTGGCTCCCGACGTGGCGCCAGAGGTCATGTTGGTGCCGGCGTTCAGGGCCGCGAGCGCCTTCCTGTAGGCGTCCTCGGTGGCAGGGCTAGTGCCGAATCGGCCGGACTGGTAACGCTCGACGAGGATTCCGGGCATGTTGGCGCGCAGAAGAAGCTGGTAAAAGGCATTCTGCGCGTTGGCATTTCCGGGATTCCTGTTGGCAGATTCTTCCGCGCTGGCGAGCTGGTTCCTGGATATTTGATGCGATGAGGAGCCAAATAGTCGGCGGTAAGCCGAGGATGTGGTCCGAGGTCGGAGGGCGAGTGCACTCGAGGTCACTGCGTACTGCCGGTATGAAAACGGCGCAAGCGCAAGTCTTGATTGGGGCTTTCCAAATTGGCGCTGCGCGAACGACGTCGGAGAGAAGCGCAGCGATGCAGCTGGCTGAGCGGCGGCACGCAGTCCCAGTCGGGATAGCGACGCCGCGGCTCGGAGATCAGCCATGGCTGCAGCGATGCGAAAGAGACGCAAGAAGACCGCTGTCAATGAATCCCTTTGTGATAATGGATCGCTACTAAAGTTTGTAGATGGCTCGGGTGCGTTCGATCGGCGCTCGGACGGGGTAGTGTGCGATGCTCGTGATCAAAACCCCTTCGATGAGTGTTTCGTTGTCGCCGGTTGGAAAGGCCGAGGAATTGAAAATAGATGATGCCAGGGCAATTAACTGGCCGCGTACATTGTCAGAATCTCAGGCAGCCCGGTTTGTGTTGTCGTGGCGTGGCTGGCCTGATGCGAAGACAGGCTTGGTTGCTCATTCGCCCCAACAGGTTCCGAGAGGCAATCGTCAACGGGCGTGACGTTCCGTGCTTAGTCATGCGGCGAGTCTGTTCATTTTTGGCTCTGCCGCCTGGTGCGGGTGCACCGCCAGATCACCTGACAGAAGCCGCTAGAAATGGAAACCACCTTTTCGGCTGTCGGTATGGCGCGCCCAGCATTAGTTAGTTGCTGGTACTATTTATTACTGGAGTACCAACCCGCTGGTACGGCCGCGGTAGGGCCCGAACGCCCTTTGCAACGGTCAATTGGCGCTGCCCAGGATGGCCTGCCTGTGCTGTTGGCAATTTGCTCAAGATATAAAAATCGTCTTCATCAACGGCAGTCCGCCAGGCACACATCATGTCACAAATGATGCAGATAGGCCTCGTGCTCAAGGCCGAATTTCATTCCAAATTCTACCATGAGCCACACCCCTTCGGCAAGTCTGCTCCCGCTATTAGTCCCTATATCTGATGGCTATTATGGCCATCCCTCGCGCCAAGCACATCGTCTTTGGGCACGACAAAAAAGGTCCCAGTTTTCGGCAATCAGGAACAGGCATGGACGGCCAACTAGGCAAGCACGCAAGGATGCTGATGTCTACTCGTAATGTCGTTTAATCAGGAGCCCCCCCGCGGTGTCGCACCGTCGCCACACCAGGTGAGACCAAAAGAGAAGAATTTGCGCGCGTCCAGAACTGTGTGGAAGCGTATTCCACACGCCAAAACCCAGTAATAGTAATTTCAGCCACGAGATTTGATGATTGCTACAGAAGGATCATGTCTCACATACAAGGGGCACACTGGGCGGGGGGGAGGTGAGTGAAGTAGCAACGTAGGTGTTCAAAGTGTTGCTTCTTACGCAAAGCTACTGAATGCATTTTAGGGGCGTGGAAAGGCCTTTGCAGTACTTTTTTGTGATGTGTCAGATTAAACATGTGTGTAGACTATCAATAAAAGAAGCAAAAAAAAATAAGCCCCAATGGTAGCCACCCAGAAGCAGATGTTCCCGTTTAAATACTGGTTGGAGTCCTGGATTGAAAAAGGAAATAAACGGCGGCGCATTCTAAGAAAAGCAAAAGTGACCTCATCCAAAGAAAGCACCAAAAGGAAACAGATGACAAAAATTCAAGCGAGAAGCATGGAAAATTGCCAGTAATGTGTGCCACAAGGGATGTCAATTAAATCTAGAAATTTTCCCTATTCCTCATTATGGAGTCCAATCTGTAAGTGACCATACTCCAAAGGTAATAAATATTAAAAAATAAACACAATGTACAATAAAAAGTAGTTCAACCTCCAGACCCTTGGGCACTGCGGCTTGGTGCTGTAAAACCCGTTCCCATATGTTGGTATCTCATCCGACCGTATTAATGTGCTTTCGTATCGTTCATAATGATATATATCCTCGACCCAATTATTAATATATAGCTCTATTGTATTGTTGTACAAGAGCGATCATAGGCACAGACCACTCGAGGTTCCCGAGATTGTTGTCGCTCTAGATGGCAGCGATGCGGCTGCTGGGCAGCTGCATCGAAGGATCTTCAAACTCAATCTTGGGACCGCCGTAGAGGTCGTAGATGCCGGATCCGTAGGCGGGCAGCTGGCCGATGGTGGCGACCTCGACGGGAGCCTGGTACTGGTGGTACCACTGCTCAGACTCGGCCTGGGGAGAAGGGTAGTGCTCGGCAGGGGCCTGGGTCTGCTGAGGCATCGGCTGGGTGTAGTGGATCATGGGCTGCTGCTGGACGGCGGCGGCGTTGTGCATGGCGTACGAGTTCTCCTGCGAGGCGTGCGTGTAGAGACCGTCGCGGATGGTAGGGCTCTGGCCGGCGACGGGAGAGAACCCGGGGCTGCTGGTGATGGGCGTCGTCATGCCCTGGGTGGTGTAGGCCATCTCGACGACGCTGCTCTGTCGCTCGGGCTGGCCGCGAGGGACCTGGAAGGAGGGATGGATGTTGGTGTTCATGGTGGCGACGCCCGGGTTGCCCTGCTCGACGACGTAAAACGGTTGCTGGATGGAGTGGCTGCGCTGAAGCATGACGGGGTGCTGCTGGACAGAGTAGTCGCCGACGCTTTGCATGTTGTACTGGTGCATCTGCTGGTTGAAGTCGGGGAAAGAAGCGGCGCGGTGCATGACATGGTGGCCTTGGGGCATGGCCTGGCCAGGAACGACGGCAGAGACGGGCCAAGACATGGCAGTCTGGGTAGGAGTGGGAGGAGCCTCGCCCATGTCGGAGTCGGAGGAGCAGTCGTCCAGGATCTCGTTGGGGTGCAGGCCGCGCTGGTGAGAGCGGCGCTGGTGCTTGACCATGGTGGTCTTGCGGCAGAAGCTCTTGATGCAGCCGTCGTGGGCGCACTTGTAGGGGCGCTTGCCGGTGTGAATGCGGCGATGGCGGGCCAGAGATGAGGACTGATGAGGATGTTAGCGAGTGATCGAGAGATGGAAGAGGTTGGAATGTGTCGTACGTCGGAGAAGCGCTTGCCGCAACCCATGTGCTGGCACTGATGAGGCTTCTCGCCGGTGTGAGTGCGGATGTGGACAGTCAGGGCGCTGCGTTGGATGAAGCTCTTGCCACAGCCGGGAATAGAGCAAGAGTAGGGGCGCTCGTTGGTGTGGATTCTGTAATGGCGCTGAAGATCAGACTTGCGGTTGAAGCTCTGTTGGGAGAGGAGTTGTCAGCATTGGGAAAGGCTTTGAGTCGTCGGGCATCTTTGGAAGAGCTTACCTTGTTGCACGAGTCCCAGTCGCACTGGAAGGGACGAGTGGCAGGCTCATATTCGACAAGTTCGAGGAGCTCCATTGTGAGTGATGAAGGTGAGGTGGATGATGAATGAAGTTGTGAAGCAAACAAGAGGAAGAGGGGGAGGAGGAGATGTAGATATATGTATGATGTACAAGTCCAAGCAAGAGAAGGTAGTTCCTCGAAGTGATGATGGGTCTCAAGAGAGAGAGGCGCTCCGGTGAATATATGTCGGAAAGGCAAAGGCAGCCGGGGTATACAAGGTGTGGATCTGGTTCTGAATCAAGTGGGCTGTGACCGGGGGAGAAAAGACAGGTACTGACAAGCCCTGGCTTGGGAGTGTGGCACAGAACGAGCAGGGTCTGTTTATTCTCGGTCGGCTTCTGACCTTTGTGTACAGGGCCAAGAAAGTGGGTGCCGGAGTTGATGGGAGGTGCTCGAGCGTCCGGCAAGCAAGGATTATGAAGGCGGACTGCGTCAGGGTGTATCTGTAAAAAAACGGTTTGATGGATGTTGACGAAAGAAGGTGCGATTTCTTGTCAGTGAAGTGCTCGTGATCGAGAGCAGGGCCAACGGCGCGAAAAGAAGAAGAAGAATGGAACGAGTCGAAGCTGCAGTATGGATGCTTGTAGATGGTCGAGGCGAGACAATGGCAAGGGATGAACTGTTGGAGAGTACAATGTCTTGCAAGAGGGCGAAGTGAAGAAGCAAGCCTTTTCTTGCTTTCGAGTATAGATGTTGTAGACAGGAAGAGAGAGAGACGAAAGTGATCCCTTTGAAGATGTAGAGACGCAAGGAGTAATGAGAGATGAAGATGTGATTGACGAGAGACAAAAAGACGAGGTTGGGTCGAGAGGAAGCGAGGCTATATAGATGAATGTAGGGGACCAGAGAGACGGGTCGGTAGAGAGGTAAAAAGAAGCAACTCGGGCTTGGGAAAGAGGGAAAATGTGGAGATGGTAGTCGAGGCCGACAAGAGAAGATTGCGAAGTCCAGCTACTAGACAGCTAGAGTAAAAGCAAAAAGGAAAAAGAAACGAGGTTATTAGGTTCTCGCAGGTACATGGACGCAGGCCGGGACAGCAGTACTACGGTGGGCGCAGAGCAGCCCGCGAGAGGAGAATCCGCAGAAAAGGCACGCTCAGCAGGACGGCGGCGATGGAGCCGCCGATACAGACGTCGTTCAGAGATGGGCTAGTTTTTTAGTGTCCAAGGGGAGAAAGCTACCAGGAAAGTGGAAGAGGAGGGGAGGGG
>JAPFRW010000072.1:0-263493 GCA_030778065.1 Akanthomyces uredinophilus | reverse complement strand
CCCATAAACCCTGGCTTTTCGCTGCCACCGCTGCTGCTTCAACCGACGGGTAACGCTTTTGCCAATTTTTTTTCTGGAACCTCGTTTTGGTTGTTGGATTATATCCTGCGGTTGGTAGTTGAACCGGCTTGGCTCTTGGCTTGGCTCTTGGCTTGGCAAATTTTACAAGGCATAAAGGCATAAACTAACATGATTCGATGTCTAGACCAATTCTGAGGGAGACGGACTGGGGTGTATATCAAACACAGCATAAAAAGAATAAACGCCCCCAAAAAAAAATAAAAATTACAGCAGTCGCCGGAAGACTGCTAGATGAACTCTAAAAGAAACCACAAAATATGGACTTGGCATCATGATGTAACGATTATCAAACATGGGCATTCTCTCTCTCTTTCTCTTTCTCACTTATTTACTCCTCCGCACTCTGGTCCCGCTGTCTGCCATGTGCGGATTATCCGTAACAAGTGTCAGCCAACAAAAAGTCGACCCCCCCGAAAAAAAACCAATCTCGCGGGACTCGGCCTCAAAGAACACGGATGACAGCCCGCGCGTTCCGCTCCTTTACTTGGACCAAAAAGGAGGGGGGGTTCAATAAAAGAAAAAGATAGGGCGAGAGCCTCGGGAACGGGCGTCCCTCGCCTTCCGAACCCCCGTTCCATCATCCATCCCATAGCAAGACTGATATTCAAGGCTAATTACCCTGGCCTGCCTCCCAGGCGCGGCCGCTGTCATCGCCCATCGCCCATCGCCCATCGGCTGTCGCATCTCGCTCGCCCCCCTCCCCGCGGACATCTCGCCTATTGTATTTAATTTCCTTTTCTCTCTCTTTTTCTTGCGCTAGCTTCTCTGATCTGCCCGAGGTAGCCACGGCGAGAGATAACAAATCACAAAAAGACTACACATGTATGTCTTTGTTGTTGTCATGGGCGTGTCCGTCTTTTCGGCGGCTCTATTTTAGCTGCTTGGTTGCCTGCTGAGTTACTCCGAAGAGGCGTTTTTTGGTGTCTTGGCACTAACGACGAGGTCGCCCGCATACATTGGGCTATCGCTGGTACCGCCGATGCGGTCGGTGCCTGTGTACAAGCCTAGACGAATGCTACCCAGAGCGTGACATACAAAGCAGCAGCAGAGATAGATCTGCCCCTTGTCGGTTTTTTTGCGGGGTCTGGCACATCACCCAACGGGAAGCCGTTGACAAGCTGAACGTGATCCCGGGATCGCTTCTCGCCTTTTACCCCATGCTATAAGACATATGTTATGACATGTATCTTGCTATCTATTTCCGTTGAGTAATAGGATGATGGCGTATCCCGCACCTGCCGGGGAGTCCGGGAGAGGACAGCAGTCGTCACTGTCCCAGTCGGCCTTTTTTTTTTTTAAGGTTTGGGGCCGCGTTATGCAGAGCTAAACCAAACGATGGACGTTATTTCAGCTGGGCCAGGTAGCGTGATTATCTACCTGTCTTACTTGCTTTTCATGCACACCCCCTCCCCCCCTGCTCTCTTCCCCAACCGGGGTATCGAGATGAGTGAGCACCAGTTTCGTAGTGCCAGTCGACGAGCGGAGAACTTGGTTTCGGTGCATTGTGGCTGATGACTCCCGGGTCATTCTCGCACACCAACAGACATGCTGCTCGACATGATGCAATCGACCTCAGATTTGCATAAACACTCCAACGTCGGCGAGCCTGGTTGACGCTCCTTGTCTGGAATCGCATTTTCAATGCTAAATGCGAATAGGCCCGGTTGTTTTGCTTGATTTTGTAGTGCCGCATAATATTGTGCAAGGGCCGACATGGCAATGTCCAAGATGCCCGCTGTATTTGATTCTAATGCTTCTGAAAGGAGTAGCGCCAAATGGGCGTCGTCATAAAATCATGTCTTCTTCTCCCTTCTTCATCATGTACTTGTTAACGGTTACGTTGGGCGTGGTCCCGGCGTCGAGCGTCCTTGTCTCTCTCCTCGAAAAGCTTGACGCAATCCTCGAGCACTAATACAAATTGCCATGTCAGTGCACAAACTCTCCAAGTCGTCTGGCGCAACCAGCCTTTTTTGGGGGGTAGTAAATGACGCTTGTGCTTACATGATTCGATTTCATCCTCCCAAACACCGAACTGGTAGTCCACGAGGCCATGTCGCTCGATGCCGTCGCAGAGGCGAATCAGTTCGTCACCCATCCTTTTAACCATTCGTAATGATAAGGGCTGTAGCACTATGGTATCGCCCAACTCTTGCAGCATGTGCTGCTTCTGCTTAAAAACAAGCGCAATCCAGGCGTGGTTGAAGTCTTGCCATAGCTTCAGGCGGTCCTTATGAAGGTCTTCGTCGTCGTCGGTTAGGCCTGTAACATGATGACTATCAGCTAGCTATCCAAGAATAAGGTGCATGCGAGTTGGGTAGAGCATAACAACATGATCCAAATGTAAAATCAAACAAAATAAAAAGCCAACGCGGAGAAGGAGTTGCTGGACTATTGCAACTGACCTAGTTCTTCGACTCGGGATAAGAGCCAAAGGGAGACCCCCAAGAGGCCATCGGCTGCCCGATCTAGAGTCCCGTTGGTAATGTCTTGGAAGACGTTGGCTAGGCGCCGCTGATAGTCTTTCCACTTTTCCTCAAACTCAGCCGTCCTATCCGGTGCGGAAATCTCCGCCATCGCGGCAGAACTATCGACGGCTGGATCGTCAAGATGGTAGAAGCTTTCTGCCCCGGTGAGTCCGCTGGTGCCACTGACACTGTCACCACTGCTTCCTGGGGCTGCGCCAGCTGCGTAGTGGAATGTGGCAGGAATACCTTGGTAGTATGCCGTCGTCGATGTGCTGGTGGCGGCGGGGTCTAGCGACGTAGTCCCAGGAGAAACCTCTGCCGCCTCAAAATAAGAAGGATTTACGTTTGGTTGATTGGATAATAGTGCTGTGGATGCCATGGGATCATCCCTCGAGGACAGTGAGGTGGCGTACTGCGAGGTGTTATAAATCGAGGTTTGCGTATTCGTTTGCGGTACGCTGTACATCATCATGCTTGCGTTGTAGCTGCCAAACCCTGCTGTTTGCTGCTGTTGTCGCGCTCCAGCGCCATCACTGCCACTGGGGTCATAGCCCGATCCGTAAGACATCTGTGCGGCCGATAAATTTGTAGAACCGGAAAAGCTTGACATGGGATCAGAGTAATATTGGCTGTCACCACCTGTACTACTCTCGAGGGTGCGCGCCTGCGCGGCCAGCCCGAGCTGATGTTGTTGCTGCTGCCCATGGCGGTATCGGCCTGCCGCTACGCCAGAGAGCAGCTCGTTGTGCGAGCTAGATGACCCAACGGCTGAATAAATCGACTCCTGGGAGCTGCTCACGGTGTTTTGGCTGTACCGTCGGTCCTGGTTGTGCCCGTCCATATCCCCGGCAAATTCTCCACACGAAGCCTCGAGGAAACGAGCTTCGCGGCTGGCCGGGGACAAGGAAGCAGGCGAAGGGTAGAAATGCGCCACTGCGACGACAGCGGGTGATCAGGAAAAATGCAAAGTAAATCCTTCCCACTCGACACCGTCAGAGAGCCTTTGGAGGATACTGTTTGGGGTCAGAGATCACCGAGTTCTGGTCGATGTGTAATCGTATGCAAATTGAGATGTCGAAATTAAGTAACTGGAGCCTGCTCAGTAAGACTGGAATTCGACTTGGAAGATGATGGTAACGTAAGCGTCGAATAATCCGTGCCATTCAAGATCGTGAATGGTGTTGGCGTATCGTATTCTGTCAACGAAACGGGGAGAATGGTGAACCAGCAGCTCCTCGCAATTGGGGTCTCGACCAGCATAAAAACTTTTGAGTTCGTGATTGGCGGAATGTAAAGCCACAGATCGAGTAGTTCATGATTGACAGGATTGCACAACTGACAGACAACGGTAGGCCGGATCACTGCGGCTTGATGAAGGCAGAGCTTGTCGCTTGTTATTGGCGATGATGAAGATGATAAAATTGAAAATCAATAATCGTTGTCGGTTTGAGCTTGGCAGAATGCAACGTCACGAACAAAGAGCCCTTTGTAAAGCGCCACTGGGGCGATAGCTGCCCACCTTTTCGGTGCTGAGTCTCCCAGGGAGCGGATGGTGAGAACCAGCCCAGCCCGACGGAGCAACTATGTTGTCGAGGAGCCAAGAGCCCCTAGACCCGCCGATGGCGATGAGCAGACCAACGAGTGGATTTTCAAGGAAGAGGGGCTATACAAGAAAACTTGCGAGAGTAAAAAAAGAGGACGAATGGGGAGAAGCGGAGCCAAGTATATGCGGAAGGGGCTCGATCTCTTGCTGAGAGTAGGTGGAAGATGAAGTGTCTACGGCCCTTTAGCTCGAATGTGACCTATCTGTGTGAGAGGTGGGGGAGGCCGTCTTATATCATCGAGGCTAGAGAGTCATTGTTGCCCAATGGGAACGGCAACAATGACAGAGTTGTGGTGATTTGATAACTGTACAAGGAGGGACACTGCGGAAGCTACAGACACATGCATAGTAAACCAGACGAGTGTAGTGGACACGCAGGAGGGCTACCCGCGACGTCAGGTTTCTGTAAAGAAAATTTTGGGTGTCAAGTATGGGCAAGACGAGAGGTGAGCCATACTCTCGGGGATCAACCTGGCACGCAGGGGAGGGGGGTGTCTGCAAGGAATGGCAACAGTGGGAAGCTGATTTGAGTGAGAGATTCCAGGTCCAAAGGGGGAAAGGGGCCAGAATAGTTCGAAGACAAAGTTCTCGGCTGAGCATAGTCTGCCTGATCTGCATTAAAAAAAGCAGGCATTATGAGCTCTCTACTGAGTAGACGTATCTTGAGGATGGCCCCAGCCTAGAAGCAGAGACGTCGAGGCTCGACTGCAGCCACACCTGCAAAAAGCCTGTCCCAAGAAAAACGGGGGCTTAAATGCCCTGACATTCAAATACTCAAAAGGACCGAAGGAAATATTGCTGCTGGCAGCATGGGTAAGGGTTTTGGGGAAGGCGATGTGGAGGTAGCGGAACCCAGAAGCGTTTATGCGCGACTTGTCAACGACGGCGGCCATGGCTGATACCCACTCGAGTCAGTGAACAAGGGAAGGTGTCGGTGTCGAAGTTGTGACAAGGAGCAGTCAATGAACGAGGTCTCGGAGACAAGCCACTAGAGAGTGGATTCGTCCCAACAATGGCGAGCAGGCTGCCGATACCAATTCAACGGCCAATGAAGAAGGCATGGGCAATTGTGTAAGTGCAGCTGAAGACGGTTGCTGGTTTTCCTGTTTTGACAGGGAGACTTGCAGCTAGTGGCTGAGACTTGCATCAAGCTAGAGCGATGTAGGCGAGCAGGAGTTTGCTAGGGGGTTTGGCGTGCTTGACTCGAGGGGGCTGCGGCTTTGACCGAGCTGCAATGCATGGAATGCAATGTCGAATGCGACGTAAAAGTCAGGACGAGGCTTGTTTCATGAATATGGTCGAGCAGTGTTTTGCGAGCGAGGCGAGTTACAAGATCCGGCCGAAAGCTGCGTCTTGGCCGGGGCCGCAGGCTGCATGCACGGGCGATCCGGCAGCTCCAAGGATGGCAACTACCTAATTGGAGAACCATGAGTCCTGTCCTAGCCGAGAGGCCGTCTAGCGATGAGCGAGAGAGCACGCGGCCATGGATTGACCAGGTTGGCCTTGGCTGGAATAGGCCATGATTGGCAGTGTAGCGCCAGGTCCGAGGTGAGCGGGATGCTACACTGCGTACGAAGCGGCGAGAAGCCCACAGCGCCCGCCGGAGGGACGCGAGGATAAACTTTGTACTGGATTGCGTCGACGCAGCAGACAAGACCAGGCTGGGTTGTGGCTGACGTCTGCCTAGCAGCGACTCCCGCGCCAACGACACCCCCCCACGAGGGTATAAAGTTTACAGAACACAGGTGTGCGTGTCCCCGTCGGAGACAGGCGCCACCTACCCAAGCAGGCCTGTTCATTTCCTGACGAAATCGGCAGGTCCCCGTTTGCCTGTCACCTGTGTGTGGTTGATCGTTCTGCCACTGCTGTTGGCTTCTCGCGATACTGTCCCCCCAAAAGAGGCCAGTGTGTCCAGCGTCTCCGCGACGGCATGGACTCCAGACGACTGCCACAGACAGCCGCAGACAGAGGCCTTTCGAGGTGAAAAAGGGGCGAATTCGGGCTCAGAGCGAGTATACGACGTTACGCGAGCATCATCTAGTGGTCCGAGTGGCACGACGACTCAACGGGTGAAGGCACTTGGCGACAACCTGGCGTGAATGCATCCTGTGCTAACGCTGGCTCTAGACGGGTTGGGTCATGCGCCTTGTGGATGGACGCAACAAAAACCCAGAATGCATAGACGAAAGCAAAAGCCATTGTGGAAAGATTTGCAGTGCTGTGGAGGCCAATTGCTGTTGAGAGGAGGACAAGTCGCAGCGGCGGTGCAAGCCAGAGCGGCGGCCCAAGGCCGCTGCCTGACCATGGCGCACCCCAGGAACTGCCCAAGGGGGGAAGGTACCGCCTCGTGCGCCTGTAAATTCAGCAGGCTGCTTTTTAGCGGTGCTAGTGGACCAGGGCAGCGGAGTGGGAGCTTGTCACGGCCTGCCAATGTCAATGTCAACTGTCCGCTGGCTGGGTGTCTCGTCATGAATGCACAGGGCCTGGCTGCTGGGGCAGGTGGCTACCTACCTACCGTGCTACCTAGCGTGCCTAGGTAGGTAGCTAAGTGCTTTGTATTTGGAAACATTTCGCTACAAAACACATGCTACCTTATTACCACTGCCAACTACTCTAGGTACTCCGTAACACCTAGGTACCTACCAGAGGTATGTATCTAGCGTGCCTAGTCTAGGTAAGAAGGTACCTACCGTGCCACCTTAGCTGCCAGTTGTCAGTGCCAAATGACTCTCTGTCCGCTAAAAAAAAATGCCCGTCAACCCGCTAAGCTCTAGCTTACCTGATTCAATGCAACATCCACTGTCAGTACCTACCAGTACGCCCCGCCCCGCCCCGCCAGGCCCCGTGGGTTCGTGCGCATGCTTTACTTTGCTCGTCTGCCAAGCCCATTTTTCAAGCAGCGAGCACTCTCTCACAGGCTTCAAGGCAGCGCCCTCAGAATAGCACCGCATGACACGCTTCTCTATTCCTCAAACTTGCCAAACTAATACGGATCAATCTTTTTGTCATCTTCCCCGCCCTCACCTGAATCGGCTCTCCGTGGCCTCAATCAACTCGAATCAACGAAAGCTCAGGATGCCGCCGAGCCAAGCCCGTTTGTCCACCTACACGATCATGCAGCAGCCAGTCAGCCCGACGTTGGGCATCCTTATGCATGTTACGGAAATTACGGAACCGAGTGCAGCAGTTGCATTGATATCTCTGGAAGCTTTCACATGCTCAGTTCAATGCCTTTCCACTCTGTGACAGAACAATGATTCGGACAGGCGCTCGCGATGCTGATCGGGATCTTGGCGCTGCCTAACACGACCGGGGCTATAAAACAGATCCAAGAATCAATAACAAGCAACCAGTCTAGCTACAACTTACCAGTCAGTGGTGGATGATGCACACGAGGCTGTCGAGGCTGCTTCGGCCTACACATCACAAAGAGCAAACTCTAACTTACATGCTTGCTGCATCGAAATGATACATCATGCAATCAAAGCATTGCGGATCCGATGGCGGCGAAACCTAACTTGTAGCTGTTTGGCCGCAGACGTAATCATACTTAGTGACGACTTCGGGCCTCTTTGCAACTGGATACCCAGCGAGGAAACAACGTCGTTTTACAACCGAGCTTGCGCGACGAGCATTGAACGCCTGATTGATAATGCATCACGAAAATAAAACGGCATCCTTGCTGCATGACCCATGCATCACCACGTGGCCTGCTGAAGATTCCCTCCGCTCAAGGCCAGATTCTACCTTCGTTGCAAGGCAAAGACAAACAACTCGGACACTTCATACGCATCCAGACGCCACTGCCTGAATGGGATCATGGCTGATCATGAAACATTTCCCCGCGAAGTTAGTTCTATTTGAAACCTCGACTGTGCAATTCGTGACTACTAGGATACAGGTCTCAATCAGGACGATGGCTTACAGTAATAGTATGAGCCGAAAGTCGCAGGCAAAACGCACATTCAGGGCAAATGCCTGTATGGGGCCCCATAACTCCGCATGCCAAGGTCGAGGCGGCGCGTACTCGTACTCCCTCCCGTGTGAGGTTTGGTGTGCAAAGCTTAGTTTCAATCATCTTTCTCACTAAAGACCTTTTTGCTAGTTTGAAACTTCAAAAATTTACAGCATGAGGACAAGGCGACAGGATCGTCATTAAACGTTTGATACACGAGATCTGTTGCACTGCCTCAAATTTGCTGCTCTCCACGGACTAGCTGCAATTGGCGCTGCCATGTTCCGCTGTGAGGGGCTGAATTACCCTAACTAATAAGTAGATTTCAACGATTTTCGATCAACTTCCCGACCTGGCTAGCAAACAACTCTCAATATCGGTAGCTTGGTGGCGCTCAGCAAATTAGTTACCTACGTACCCCTGCAACATGCTAACTGCCGCGTTTCATTGACAGGGCCAAAATCGAAGAGACATCGCTTCGCTGCTCGAATGCCGGACACGCGTTGACGTGTTTTTATCCGTAGCCTTGTTTGCCAAATTTCGGCTGCAGACCTCTGTGTTGCCTTCGCGGACCGCTCCCCGTCGGCCCCGTCCACACATGACCCTAGGTCGAGGCTGTTTCCATTCTCCCCGCAACCGGGCAGCCTCGAAAATCCCGGACGCAATCTTTACACGTGTGAAGTACGGATAACAGTGTACTAATAATTAAGAATGGGAAACATCGTAGCAAGTACCCGTATGACAGCGAGGTTCAATTTCCACGCACCGACCCAGCGAATGAGATGTACCTCGGAATCACATTCCGCAGCTGAACTGGCGAGTTACAAGGTCCATCGAGTTTCTGATAGACATCACTCTGTGCACTCTTAGCGCTTTCCTGAGCGAACAATAGTAGGGAGGTATCACTAGCTTCTGAGACTATGAAAGCCCTTGCCGCACACCAACAAATTGATTGTTTACTCGAGTGCCTCAATTTGCTTAGGCTGCCTCACGGCAGAATGTGTCACATGGTAGCTTGTATATATCCCTGCCCGGGAGCCGTCTTCGCTCGAAATGAACGAGTTCGCGCACTGAAAAGCATCAATCGAGTTGCTGGCTGGGGCTCCGACCATGCAGATGCTTGTGCCGTGCCGGGTAAGTTGCCAAACTGGCAAGACTCTGTTGAGAGCCACATCGTCATGCCCGTCATTCTCCGCCATTAACTAATTAGATGCATGAGAAAGAAATGCGACCCATCAGTTTCCATAAATCATTTGAACAGAGATGTGTCCGCATGAGCGCCCCGTCCTGTTTATGCCGACAGTGGATGGCTGGACTGAAGACCCTGATTCAGATCGGGGTTATGTTAATCTGCAACATGACACCGACAGACTGGACTTCACACCCTCATCCTGCCAAGCTTGGGAACAGGCGTCGCATTCGCCGAGGCGTTTACCGTCGAATTGATTGCCGTTCCGTCGCCGAAAGACTGAGTTGGCAGGCACACGTCTTACACGAAAGCTTTATTCACGAGGTGCATTGATCTGCGCCAGGGATGGGGCACACTAATAAATAACTAGCAACTCACGGCGGCACTAACAAGGTTCATGCCACGAGCCCGGCCGTCGCTGGCTGGCTACCCAGACAAGCCAGAGTGAGACAAGATGCCAGTGCAGATACCAAATGCCCGGATGCGCTCGACACGTACTTAACGGCACGGGTTTATCGCTAGGCCGTGATATCCGCGAGGTAGGTGACATGTGAGTCTTTTATGCCGGTCGAGACCGAGGTCGCGCCGCTCTGAGGCCAGGCTTATTTACCTCTCCGCCTCCGCACATCTACGACGGTCGGGCCCTTTTTTTGTGTGTGATTGGGGTTTGAGCGGAGAACAGAACAAAAGGTTCGTTTCTACGGGATAATTTAGCCCATTTTTACATGGGCGTGACGGGACGCTGGCATGCTGTAGCACCCTGCTCTTCGGGAATTGGCACCCTGCTGTGCCGCACGCCACTCTGACTAGGTAGTTAGCCCAGTTATTAGCCTTGTCAGTCCTTGTGCTTGTTCAGCTTCTTCTTCGAGTGAGGCGCCTGCCGGTCGGTGTTTGCCCATCGATGAAGTCGAATTGACCTGCCCTTCCTCGCTTAGCACGAACGCGGGTGACTGAGCATGATAGCAGCCGGATGATGATTCGGCAGAGAAAACCTTGGGACGAGAAATCAACCCCCCTGCCCTCTCTTATCTCACGACTGGCTGCCTGAACCCCCGGTCGCCGGCTGGGCAGGAGCGGCATCGACCCCAGGCTAGGTCCATTTGCACATTATATTGCCGCAAGGCTTGAACTAGTTCGCATTCTACCCATCGACCGGCTTCATCCGACGGAGTGGGTGGCATTGTGGAGAGGGGGTGTATGATCATGATGTAAAGGAGAAAAAAGGAATCGCTTTCTTTGTTTAAAACTACACTGGATGGTGATGCATGTAGCGGAAATGATAATGTATATGGGTGCCAGGCGACTAAAGAGGCACTTCCGGTCGCATTGTGGCGTCCAGGGCAGCACCGAAAAGATGCGGCGAAGAATAACGCCAACTGCCTTGGTATGAACCGCATCGATTGGGAACAAAACGCCGTCCGGACATGTTTCGTCTTCTATCGCTTGACCCAGGCAGGGCTCTTGCGAGCCTTGACGTGACCGTGCAACTTTCTCTCTACCTTTCTGGGATCGCGCGTGATGCAGCCGGCTGCAAAAGGAAAAAGAACATGTTAGCAAATGAAAGCCTCTGAAGCGCGTCGTCGCGACGACACAAGCCGGGAGTGGATTGCTTACCTTTTCGTAGAGCGGGCTTGAGTGCTGGCTCGTGTGCCAACAGGCCCTTGGCCACGGCCATGGTCATGGCCTCGGCCTGACCGGTGGTGCCGCCTCCCTCCACCAGGGCCCAGATGTTGTACTTGTCGAGGCGGCCCGTGGACATGAGGGCCCAGACGGCGCTCTCGCGGTCGTGGACGCGGCCAAACGCCTCGCTCAGGGTCTTGCCGTTAACGAGGATCTCGCCGGTGCCCTCGACGACAAAGGCGCGGGCCGTCGACGTCTTTCTGCGGCCGACGCCGACGGCACGGCCGAAGCGGTCCACGGTGAGCGGGCGGGCGACGTTGAGCAGGGCGTTGACGGGCTTGGTGAAGCGGGCGACGGCGGCCCTGACCTCGTCGGGCGCCAGCGAGGGCTCGATGCAGTGCAGGCGGCGCACCACGCGCATCACCTGCGAAAAGTGCGACGCCTTGATGCTCTCGCCTAGCTCGCGCCGCATGGCCTCGAGCTTGAGCCACGGCATCTGCGCCGCCTCGGCCGACGGCAGCGTTGGCAGATGGTTGTGCCGCGCGAGGAGCCGCGCCAGCTGAATGTGCAGGTCGTTAAACTGCGGCGTCCGGGAAAAGTACGACGGCGTCGCGGGCACGGCGCGCGCGTGCGTCACGCCGCGATGCGGGATCCGGATGGCTTCCAGCTGCGACTTGAGGTCGGTGTTGTTATCGAAGCTCGAGGTGCTGTCTTCGCTGCTCGGCGTCGTCGTCGTCGTCGAGAGCGTTCTGACGGCTAGGGGTGTTGAAGGGGAAGCTCGTCTGGCCACGGCGGCGGGTAGCCATTGCGGACATAGAGCGGGCTTCTTGCACCGCAATTGGCGTAGGCTCGCGCTGACACTGGCCATTGTTGCGTCGGCTTTTGTATTTTGTGTAAAATTCGAGCCGCCGTTGCGCTCTTGCTCTCCCCAGGTTCAACAACTTGGAAGCCAGACGTTGCTCAAAAACCCTTTGTCTGGCTGGCCTAGCTTCGGCGCCACATCACGTGGAGATTAGATACCATACTTCAGGGCGGAGGTGTGTTCGCAGCCACTCATTAGCCACCGTTTTGTCGTTGCTGTAGGAGCCACCGCACGCGGGGCTAAAATTATCCCACCATAAAAATTTCCTCAACCTCTGCGGGTCGTGGGCAGCTTTTTCTCCTGAACGATTCCTCAGCTTCATTTCTCAACCACATCACCAGTCGTTGATCAACTGAGATATACAGTCAAAATGGCTTTCGGAACTCTTTTCGCCAGCGAGGTAAGACCAACTACTCGAATGATCTCTTTTCTCGCAAAATCTCGGGTCGCTGACAGCTCTGTTTCCTCCAGGGCAACCCCCGCTCCATCGCCATCAAGGCCGTCGCCAAGGCCAATGGCCTCGACGTCAAGGTCACGACCGTCGACCTCTCTCTTGCTCGCACTCCTGAGCACCTGACTGGAAGCCCCATCGGCCGCGTCCCTGCCTTCGTTGGCGAGGACGGCTTCACCCTCCACGAGGCTGTCGCTATTGCCATCTACTGTACGTGACTCAGACTTCATTCTTGCAAGCTCTTGCCCTTCTGCTTGTGGCCCAACTCGGGCGGCCCCTTTGTGTGATGACCTAGCCTTTTATTATACAGTTATCCCTGTCTGAAAAAACTTTTTCGTGTGGATATTGCCTAACTTCTGACATTTTGCTCTTCAAATACTCTGTTTGCTCGTTTCCATTCGCTGGAGCAGAAATACTAACATGAATCAGTCACCTCCCAGAACGAGAAGACCACTCTTCTCGGCAAGACCAAGCAGGACTACGCCTCCATCCTCAAGTGGATGTCCTTCTTCAACGCCGATCTCCTCAACGCCCTTTCTGGCCAGTACCTGCCCCTCCTCGGCCGTGCTACCTACAACAAGCAGGCTGTTGATGACGCCGCTAAGGAGTCCGAGAAGGTCGTTGCTGTCGTCGAGAAGTACCTCCTCGAGCACACCTACCTTGTGGGTGACCGTCTGACTCTCGCCGATCTCTTCTCCGCCGGCCTCATCAGCCGCGGCTTCGAGTTCTTCTACGACACCAAGTGGCGCCAGGCCCACCCTGCCACCACCCGTTGGTACGAGACCATTGTCAACCAGCCCATCTACTCCGACATTGTCGGCAAGGTTCAGCTCATTGACAAGGTCGCTCTCCCCAACGTTGCCCCTAAGAAGGCCGAGGCTCCCAAGGCCGCCCCCGCTGCTGCCGCTACCCCCGCTGCCCCCGCCGCCGCCGAGGATGCCCCTGCTCCTAAGCCCAAGCACCCTTGCGAGGCTCTCGGCAAGCCCAGCTTCGCCCTTGACGACCTCAAGCGCTACTACTCCAACAACGACACCCCGGTTGCCATGAAGTACTTCTGGGAGAACGTTCCCTTCGATGAGTTCTCCATCTGGAAGGTTGACTACAAGTACAACGACGAGCTCACTCTCACCTTCATGTCCAACAACTTGATTGGTGGCTTCAACACTCGTCTCGAGGGCTCCCGCAAGTACGTCTTTGGTACCGCCTCCGTCTATGGCCAGAACAACGACTCCGTCATTCAGGGTGCTTTCGTCATCCGTGGCCAGGACTTCGAGCCCGTCTTCGACGTCGCTCCTGACTACGAGAGCTACAGCTTCGTCAAGCTGGACCCCAAGAAGGAGGAGGACCGCGCTTTCGTCGAGGCCAACTGGGCTTGGGAGAAGCCTGTCGTTGTCAACGGCAAGGAGTACCCCCATGCCGACGGCAAGGTCTTCAAATAAACGATTTAATGAACAGGGTAGGGTAATGAGGCATACGGATCATGGGTTGATGACTGGGAAAATGAATTACGAGTTGCAGAAGTGCTATTCATGAATGAAGCGCCTGCAGTGTAATGACCTTGGGAATGGATGGGTACAAATATGATGATCCTGGTAAACACCGGTATATAGCAAATCAAAACGCATATATGCTTTTGTGTTTAAACAACTGTCACTCTCAAAGTCTGCATGTAAAATATGGCACATCGTTTGAGATTACATCGTCTCACTGAGTAGAAATGTGCAAACACGCTGTCAGGCTTACGCAGCTAGAGGGAACATGTTCTCAGCGACGTAGTACCACACTTTCCATCTATATATTATACATGGACTTTGGAGATCATAATACGAGTTCTTCCCTGTACTCCACGCTGCAATCTTACTGCCGACCTTTTTAGAACAGGTTCCGAGTAATCGCCCACAGGCTGCAATGCCATCTGCAAATGTCAAGTTCAACCATCCATGATCTCTATAAAAATGAGTACATTTTCCATTCAGCCGCCATTTGAGAGCCATCTATGCAAGTACCCTTTCCTTTCAATGCTGACAAGTTCATACCGACTTGTTGCTCAAGGCAAGAACAGAATTGTGTTTCTCTTCCTTACAGCTTGTAGCCTGCGTCAAGCTTGAATGGGTTCACTCGTATATAGCGACTTATATCCGCTTGATGCGCCAGCTCATTGATGTAGTCATGTACCTGCGGCAGCACATTCGGCGTCTCGCCCGCGGGTCCGTCGTACTCTGGAATCTGCAGCAGGTTGAACGGCTCGCTGCGGGCCTTTTCCGCCGAGTCGTCGACGAGCACCGTGTTGGACTGGTCCCAGCAGGCGCCCCAGCGGCCGGTGCCGGTGCCGCCGTCGCTGCCCGACGCGACGGCGCGGTCGGCCCACAGCCGCGTCAGGCGCTTGTAGCACTGCACGCGGGTGTCGTAGTCGGCCTTGGAGAGGCCGAAGCGGTCGCGGCCCCAGATGACGAGGCACAGGCGGCGCTGGTCCGGCGTCAGCAGGCTGGCGACCATGCTGTGCACGTTTTGCGGCCGCGCCGACGACCACACGGCCACGCGGAACGTGGACAGCAGGTAGTTCATGAAGACGCGCGCGTGCGGCCGCTCGACAAAGTACGAGGGGCGCCGCTTGTTGGGGCGGTGCAGGAGGGTCCCGTTGAGGTCCATGACGATGAGGATCCGCCGCGGGCTCGCGAGGCGAAAGGGGGAAAGGCTGGCGGAGCGAAGGTAGGCATCGGTGGGCTCGGGAACGCCGCCTGATTCTGCACTGGGAACGGTAACCTCGTCACGGGTAAAGAGGCTCTTTTCTGCTTGAGATCTGGTACGATGATTAGAATGAGATGAGGCGAGGTGGGATTGAAAACTGGTATACTCTATTGTCTCCGTGATTTGAACAACTGCATGCGGAGCTGGTATCTCGGCCGTGTTTGCAGTTGCAGCAGTTGCACCAGCCTGAGCGGCCTCGGCAGCCTCTCTTTCGGCCTTTTTCTCCTTCTTTAACATCCGTGGCGTTTTGTACTTTTTGACCACTGTTTCTGTCACAGTGACTTGAGCTTGAGCGCTGTTCTGCACCGCCGTGGTCGACGTGATGGGCTTAGATTTGGGCTTGCGAGACTTTCTCTTCGGTTGTTGAGCTGCGAGCAGTTTGCTGACACTTGGGCTGGCGTTTTCTTTCTGAGCAACCACAACCTGTACTGACTTCTGGCTCACGGCCACGATCTCCTGAGACGCCATCCCGTAATTGAACAATTTTGATGGCTGTAGTTGAACGTACTCGGCATGGTGGCGATCCGCCGTGCTTCTGGAGTGAATGTGAGCTCTGAGAAGCGGAGTGGCGGAGGGAGATTTGCGTGAGTTGAAACGCCGTGGCAGACGAGGAAGTATAGGCCTGAGAGGTTGTAGCATGTAAAGTGAGCGTGCCGACGCAATCCCAGGTGCGACGCAGGTTCAGTGTTTGCGCATTATTGGATTGGGGACGGGGGTCTGATTCCTGTGCAACGGGTAAAATTGGCCTGAACCGTATAGATTTAGCGCTTTGGACAGCTTGACGGCGCGCTACAGAGCACTGAAGTCTGTATGCTACAGTGGAGACCCCCCCTCCACAGCGCGTTATCGATAGTAAGGATCCCTGTAAATGGCGGGCGGCGCCTCAAAAAATTATTCCCAAGCAGCAGCTGCTCTGCGAACTCTTCTTCATATTCAATATACAACACAATACCGCTTTAATGCCGCCTAAAAGAAAAGCTCAGCCCCTTGGACTGGATAGAAGAGTCCGCGCCCGGCGCGACGAAAACTGGGAGCTCGAAGCCGAGTCGGACAGCCAGCGATCGGACGACGATGCATCGGAAGAAGATATCCGGGGGCAGGATAGTGAGGACGAGGATCCGTCCGACGCCGAGGGAGACGAAGAATCAGAAGTAAGGCTCGAAATCCTACTGCATGGTTAGCGCTAGATGACTGACAAACTAAATAGTCAGACTCGGAAGGCGAAGCGCCTCCCAAAGTTGACATCTCGTCCGTAACGTTTGGTGCCCTAGCTCGCGCGCAAGCAACCATGCCGGCAACGAGCCGACGCTCAAAGAAGAACAAAAAGGACGACTCTGACGACGACTCCGACGCCAAGCCCATGACACTCCGCGAACAAGCCGAAGCTCGCAGGAGCCAGAACAAGGGCACCAAGCCGCCGAGCCGCTCTTCCAAGCACGCGCCGCAGGAGCAGACCTCCAAGAAGCCCGTGTCGCGGCGCCGCGAGATCCTGCCGGACCCGCGCCGCAAGGCGCGCGACCCGCGCTTCGACCCGCTCATGGGCGCCGTCGACGAGGACAAGACGCGGCGCGCGTACGCCTTTCTGGAGGAGTACCGCGACAGCGAAATGGCCGACCTGAAGACGCAGATCAGGAAGACCAAGAACCCGGCGGAAAAGGACGCGCTGAAGCGGCAGCTGCTGTCGATGGAGTCCAAGAAGAAGGCGCAGAGGAAGCGCGACGAGGCGGAGAGCCTGCTCAAGGAGCACAGGAGCAAGGAAAAGGGCCTCGTGGCGCAGGGCAAGCAGCCGTTTTACCTCAAGAAGAGCGACCAGAAGACGCAGCTCCTGACAAACAGGTTCGCGGACATGAGCAAGGGCCAGGTGGACCGCGCGATTGAGCGCAAGCGCAAAAAGATGGCGGGCAGGGAGCGAAAGGAGCTGGATAGCCTGGTGCGCGTGAGGGATCGTCACTAAATTTGGCAAGCACGGAGACTCTCTGGTGGATAAGAGCACTGTGGCTCAATGAAGGGAGTAAAATCATGATATGAGAGATACCCAGCGCTCCAATGACTACTGAAATCTATTAAATCTATGTATATACAAATGGCACGCTCTTTTCTCTACATTGTGCTTCTTCCCATATGCTACAGGGCGACTGTTGTACAATATGCGTTCCTCTTCTTCCTGGGAGCAATCTCTAGACATAACCAGACTTGGCCACGGCCTTTTCAAACATTTCCCTGCAGCGCACCTTGCTGCCGAGCTTGGCGCAGAGCAGAAACGCACCGCTCAGCTTGCGGTGCAGGCTGTACGTCTCCTCGGGCGGCGGGGCCAGCCGCTCCTGCAGCATGACGGGGATGAGGGCCTTGACGCGCTCGGTGATTGTCTGGTCGTGAAAGTCGTAGACCTCGGGCGCCGAGGCGAGGAACGGCTCCGCGAGCGTCAGCACCGACTGGGTGTGCGCGTCGACCATGACGCGGCTCTCGTGGCCCGTCAGGTAGCCGAGGCGCTCCGACAGCTGCTTGACGGCCGCGCGGTCGGTCCGCGACGCGGCGTCCAGCAGCTGCACGTACTGCCGGACAAACTCCTCTGGGTACTCGCGCGAGGCGCCAAAGTCGAGCAGCTCGAGCTTGTTGCTGTCGGCGTTGTAGAGAAAGTTGGTCCAGTTGGGATCCGTCTGCATGAAGCGGAACTCGGTGATTTCGCGCAGGCACAGGCGCAGAATCTGCGTGCCGATCCAGTCGCGCTGCGCTTGGGTAAAGGACGTGACGCGCGTGACGCCGACGCCGTCGAGAAAGTCCATGGTGAGGACCTGCTTTCCGGACGCCTCCGGGTAGACGGTAGGCGCCTCAAAGACGTCCTCCTCGCCGGCAAGGAGCTCCTTGTATCGCGCAGCGCACTCGGCCTCGCGCTCGTAGTCGCACTCCCAGCCGAGCTCCAGGCGGGCATTGTCAATGGTCTTGTTGAGATATAGGCCCCGCGGGAGGAGCTTGGTAGCGGTGAGGAGGATGCTGAGGTTGTCGAGGTCCGAGTTGATGGAGTCGGCGACACCGGGGAACTGGATCTTGACAGCGACGTGGCGGCCGTTGGCTTTGAGCCGCGCCTTGTGGACTTGGCCGATGGAGGCGGCCGCGATGGGTGTCTCGTCAAACTCGGAGAAGAGTTCGCGCCACTCGGGCCCCAGGTTGGCCGTGAGGACACGGTCCCGTTGCCAGGCCGGCATGTAGTCGGCGCGGTCTTGGACTCGCTGCAAGACTTCTTGGATGGGCGCGGGTAGCATCTTGGAGTCCTGGAAGCTCATCATCTGACCAAGCTTCAGAGCGGCGCCGCGCATACGAGACAGCTTGGCGACGAGGCGCTCCATGTTTCCGCCGCTGAGAAGAACGCTTCCTTGACCACCGCCACCGAATGCTCGGCTCACGCTCTCTGAAACGGCGCCGCCAAACATACCGGCGGCGAGACCGCCGTAATTCCACAAGCGGCTGATGCGCGACGAAGGGACGCTGGATTCCCGTAGCTGGTGGGCTGGTTTTGAGTTTCCCTGCTCTACAACCTCTGTGATGGTCTCAATCAGGGGTTGCTCTGGTGCTGGTGAGGTAGCTACTGGCTCGCTCGTCTCCGTGGTTGGTGTAGGCACTGTTTTGGCGCCAATGGGCTGCTCTGAAACCGGCGCAGCAACCACGTTTGGCTTAATGAACTCTGGCTTCTGCGGCTTCTGCGGCTTACTCGTCTCTACGGATGGTGGAGATTCCGCCGTGACGACGATGGGCCCCTGTGGAATGGGAGGAGAGCTTCCCCAGTGCCGTAGCGGATGTTCCTTGGCAGGCCCTCCTGCTGAAGCCGCTGCCTGTTTCTGACGCTGCTTGCGGACAGAATCCAGAATCTGCGACCCCCTCGTGGTGTGAAATATGTTGACATCGACGTCGTTGGGGAGGCCTAGCGCCTCAGCATCGGGTCTGGCAGCAGCGTTGAACTCACGCGACGCCTGCGCATACTTGCTTTCCGGGGACGGTCGCGGCGGTGCGGCTGGAGGGGGTTCAGTTCTCGGCGCGTTTATGTCGCCTTTGGTGATGTCGGCCTTGATGGCGCTCAATTGGTTGCTGATCTCGTCCGAGACCTCTGCGCCCGCGGCCTCGGCCTTATTGTTGAGGTCGACGACGGTCGCCGCGGCACCGCGGTATCGCTGCAGCTGCCTGCCGCGCAAGGCGACGTGTTTGGTGGCGACGGACCGCGAGGCGCTCAGCACCGCGGCCAGGTCAATGGCCAGGTCCGCGAACCTCATGTCGGGGGTGTTGCGGCGGCGGGAGAATTAGTCCTCATGAACAAAGTGGTGACGTCGAAACTTTTTGGAGGAGCAGTTGGCAAGCGGATAGCTTCCGGCCAGTGGACCCCGGAAGCTCAGGCCGGCGTGTTCATGCAGTTAAGCGATATCAGACCAACATGAATCATGTCCACGGCTGGGGAAGATCCAAGTGAAAATTGTGTGTATTCATCCAATCGTTGCTTCTACCCAGATACATGTAGTGGTTTTTTTTTTAAAATCAAATGATTGACCTATTGAGGCTTGTGCTTGGGCTTGCTATCGAGCTTATCCACGTTCCTCAACGAAGAGCCTCGTCGTAGCGGCGTTTCCTGCCACGACTGACCGAAAGAGCTACTGGGTGTTTTTCCTTGAGGAGTCCCCATTTTACTCCAAAGACGCCGAGCCGCTGGTGTCAGTGCGTCCGAGACTCGCGGGCTGCTCGGAAACTTGGGAACATCTAAGCGCTCAGAGCGGCCGGTGAAACCATTGCGAGAAGACTCCCGATTCGACTTGGCGATTCGATCCACCATCTTTTCGTGTAAAACATCCTTCTTCCCGCGCTCCTGTATTTTGAACGGATTGTTTGAGTCGCCAGGACCTAAATCAATAATGGGCTCCTGCTGTGCGGTCACGTCGTAGTCGTCTTCGTCGTCCACAAAGGCATAGCCATTGACCCGTGGTGTTTCGCCACCACCAGCCACGCTGGAGAGTGCGTCTTTGGCACGAGGTCTTCCAGCAATAGCGTCTTTGATAGAAGACATGGTGGGAGATGGCGGGCGCTGCGGAACATGAGGCTGCGGAACGCGGGTATTGGCGTAGACGACTGTTTTTGGGCCCGATTTGGAGGCGTCTGCTGCAGCTTGTGCTACAGTCTTGAGGCCATCATCGATATCCTTCGGTCCAAACATTAACCCGTTTTGAGCTTCTGAGTTCCAGCTATCCGGACGTGCAGGTCGATTATCACTATCCTTGATCGCCAGCCTGTCACGTCTCATGAATCCGTCGTCAACGAGTTTCCCGTCCTGCGCTAAACGAGCTGTGACTGCCTTTTGTGCAATCATTTGTTTTGAAGGCATCTTGTTGCCGCGCCATAACCAAGCATATTTGTCGGCCTTTTTCTGATTCTGTTTGTCAACCAGCCTGTAGAAGCTTTCGTTGTCTTCGCTGGTATATGTTTCTTGAAATTTGGTAAGGTTCATGTGGGCTCCCAGCGCTGGGCGTACCTCGACGGCCTGCGTCGAAACTGACATGGGTGTGTCGCCCACAAATGTCATTGGTGTTTGACCAGGGTTCACGGACGGACGTAAGACAGCAGGCTTTCCAGTCTTCTTGAGTGTATTGACGTGGCGCAGCCGTTGGCCAGCACTCAATATCCATGCTTGGTCCTTGGAGTCGAGGGCGTCCAGGTACTCTTGCTGGATTTCTGTTTCTAGTAATCCTGGGAAAAAGTCTCTGGCTATGATTTGCGAAAGAGCCTCGGTATAGCTATCTTCGTCAAGCACTTTTCTTGGTCTCTTGATCTTTTTGACAGGCGGAGGTGGAACCATCAGGTCCATGTCCTGCCGTTTCCGAATGAGGGAGTTGGAGGCGCTAGGCTCAGCCATAATGTCGGCCGGAATTTAGGTGAAAATTATCCGAGGAAGGCCCATCTTTGAATGGAATAAGAGTATCCAAAAAGGAGTAGCGCCATGCAGGCGTGTGCGACGTCACCGAAGCGGAAGAGCTCTGAAGTTGGATGATGATGCCTGTCTTAGGCAGACGATGGCTAAGAGGCAGACAGAGATATGCATTTAGCCGATGCGCAGTCACAGGTCACAGTTGACAGTCAAGTCGCAGTACTCAGGTAGGTACCTTGGCTGGTTTAGTGGGTTGCAGCCGGCAACGTGCAGTGGCTCATGCAGCTTATTACAGCGGCTGCATGGGTCAGGTTAGTGGCGAAATAGCACCGGTGAGCTCGCTGCAGAGCGCTAGGCCGGGTTGAGGCGGAACCTTCCAGGGCCTGGGCGGCCTGGGCGGCCTGGTCTGGCGGCTCGCCCCGCATGCAGAACAACACCAACTGGAGGGCTCGCTTTTGGTCGACGGCGGAAACAATTGAACTCGCGCATCTTCATTCAATCCCAACTGGCGCATCTGCCACGACATCCCTTCGGTTCTCTGCCTCCGACCTTCCACAGCCTGCCCAGCTGTAAGAGCTCGAGTCGTCCTTCCGCTCCTACAAAGCCCATCGCCGAGCTCATTCACCACCAATCCGAGCCTGCCAATCCCGGCGGCAGTTGCACGAACCCCACGATGTCGCAAGCTGTCGATCTCAAGAACCAGGGCAACAAGGCCTTTGCCGCTGGCGACTTCCCGGCAGCAGTCAAGTTCTACTCACAGGCCATCGAGCTCAATGACAAGGAGCCTACATTTTTCACCAACCGTGCTCAAGTAGGCTTGCCGACCCTGTCTCGCACAAATCCGTTGCGGCCTGATCGTGTGACTGACTTTTGGGCCTTTTCTGTAGGCATACATCAAAACCGAGGCCTTTGGATATGCCATTATAGACGCTGGCAAGGCCATTGAGCTCAACCCCAAGCTTGTCAAGGTATGTGCAGCCACTCGGCGCCCTCTACGTGCCGCACAGCTAACCTTGCCACTACCAGGCTTACTATCGCCGAGGTCTTGCCCGAACTGCCATCCTGCGCCCAAAGGAGGCTGTCAATGATTTTAAGGAATGCGTCCGTCTCGACCCTATCAATAAAGATGCTAGGTTGAAGTTGGAGGAGTGCAAGAAGATTGTACGACAGCTTGCCTTCTATGCCGCCATCGAGGTTGGTGACGAGCCCTCTGCCGCCGAGGGCCTGGATGTTGCTTCCATGTTCCTCGAAGACAACTATGACGGCGCCAAGCTTGGAGACGAAATGACCCAAGAATTCATTGACGACATGATTCAGAGATTCAAGGATGGCAAGAAGATTGCCAAGAAATATGTCTACCAAATTCTCTTGGCAGTCAAGAAGATCTTTTACGATGAGGCCACCATGGTCGAGATGGAAATTCCCGACGATGTTCAGCTGACTGTTTGCGGTGACACGCATGGTAAATTTGGCCTCAACTTTCATCTCTTCTTTTCCGTGCTAACAGTTGTAGGCCAATACTTTGATCTTTTGGAGCTGTTCCGCAAAAACGGCCTGCCCACGGATAAGCACTGGTACCTATTCAACGGTGACTTTGTCGACCGTGGATCGTGGTCTTGCGAGATTGCTCTGCTGCTCTACGCTTACAAATGGCTGCGCCCCAAGGGCTTCTTCCTGAACCGTGGTAACCACGAGACGGATGACATGAACAAGGTCTACGGCTTCGAAGGAGAAGTCAAGGCCAAGTACAACGAGAGGTGTGCTCCTTTGCCGCCGCTTGACTAAAACTGTCTTTGCTAATATTCTGGTAGAATCTTCAAGATCTTTTCTGAAAGCTTCTCAGCCCTGCCCTTGGCCACCCTTGTCGGTAGCAAGTACCTGGTTCTTCACGGCGGCCTGTTCTCCGACGACAAGGTCACCCTCGATGACATCCGCAAACTCAACAGACACAAGCAGAAGCAGCCAGGCCAGGCCGGCCTGATGATGGAGATGCTTTGGACTGACCCTCAAGAAGAGAAGGGCCGCGGGCCCAGCAAGCGTGGTGTCGGCATGCAATTTGGCCCCGATATCACTAAGCGTTTCTGCGAGAACAATGGCCTCGAGGCCA
Source organism: Akanthomyces uredinophilus (assembly GCA_030778065.1). Taxonomy (NCBI): domain Eukaryota; kingdom Fungi; phylum Ascomycota; class Sordariomycetes; order Hypocreales; family Cordycipitaceae; genus Akanthomyces; species Akanthomyces uredinophilus. The sequence goes on along the minus strand of JAPFRW010000072.1, from coordinate 240,513 downwards.
TCATTCGAAGCCACGAAGTCCGCATGGATGGGTATGAGGTCCAACACGACGGCCGATGCATCACCGGTAAGTTGAATTAGATTCCTTGGCCAAACATGCTCGCTGACTTTCCTAGTCTTCTCTGCTCCTAGGTATTGCGACTCGACAGAGAATCGCGGTGCTTACATCAACGTCCGCTCGGACTACAAGCTGCAGTATGAGCAGTTTGATGCCGTTCCTCACCCGGATATTCGACCCATGGTAAGATGTCCTTCACAGCACCCGCCTGAATCCCACAGCTGACCATCATTCCAGGCCTATGCCCAAAACTCGCTGATGTCTTCGCTGGCGTAAACGTAAAAATGCATGTATGAACAAAAAAAGACACAAACTTGGTAGTATAGAGCTCTAGAATGTGACATCTGGCAGAAAAATGATGCCGGGTATGCAAAAAAAAGAGTTTGGACAATGGACAACAAATCTTTCTGTTATAGGCTGGCGTGTTGGGCGGGCAAATGGAATGTTGTATATAGGATACCAGGCGCGGATGAGGCGTATATACACGGTCGAAATACATGTCTCTCTGATACCACTCCATTGTTTGAGGGTGTTGCCCAAGCGAAGACGATCAAGGCTTTTGTGGCTCTTACATGCAAGTTGACTGGAAGCAGAGGAGGCGATGCGAGGAAGAAGTTGTGCCAAGCACGTAGCTCTCAGTCATGCCACAGCTTGTCCAGCGCGTCGCCGCCCACCATGGTGCCCAGCCAGTCGGAGCACTGCTTGATCCTCAGCAGGCACGGCGCGTCGCCTTCGTCGCCCACGCTCCCGCGAAATGCCGTCAGCGCCGCGGCAAAGGGCTTGAGGTCGTCGCGCGGCATGCGCAGCCAGCACTGCCGGCCCTCGACCTTGAGGATGTCGAGCGGGACGGCGGCGCCCGTGAGCCCCAGGTACTGCCGCAGCGCATTGGTGCAGTACGAGCGCACAAAGAGCTCGTCGAGCGTGACGGGCGCGGCGGTCTCGTCGACGTGCAGCTCGAGCTGGGCGTAGCTGAATTCGGGCGCCTTGATGGTGAATTCGCGGTAGCTTGTTTGCGAGGCCATGGTCAAGTATCTGGGTAGCCCCGTTCTCTCGAGAGATCAAGCGGATGTAATGACGAGAATGTGCAAGGGTAAGGTGAATAAAATAGAGGATAGCTGAATTTTTATAGAAGCAGGTAGTATAAATGTCATATGGAAAAAAAGAAGTTGTCGCAGGAACATGAAAGCTCCATGTGAAAGATATGCATTTATCGGGTCCGCTTTGTGAAAGTGTTGGAGCCAAGCTAGCCGACGTCGACGGGGATCGCCAAACCTCGAAGAACGAACCGCACGACAGCTTCGCAACCCGGCACGCTCGCCCACACACGAAACCAGGTCATCGCAATTGGTCGACAGGAAAACTGCGTCGAAAGCGCTCGACACGTTGATAGCCATGTCTGCGTCGGCCAACTTTGTCCCGTCGGGCAGCCAGCGCTACCTGCGCGCGTGCATGGTCTGCTCCGTCGTCATGACCTACACCGTGAGCTTCCCCCCCCCCTCCCTTACGAAGACCCCTGCGCCGCGCGTCAAACACAGAAGAAGAGGAAGGAGGAGGTTAGAGTTCAAGAACCATGGCGAGGAGAATGGATCACTGAGAGCAAAACGCGCGCGGCTGGAGCAACGATGTGGTGGGAAACCGAAAACTTGTTGCTAATGAACTTTTTTTTGGGGGGGCAGCGCTTCCGCGACGAAGGATGCCCCAACTGCGAAGAGTTCCTGCACCTCGCCGGCTCGCAGGATCAGATTGAGAGCTGCACGTCGCAGGTCTTTGAAGGGCTCATCACGCTCGCCGACCCGTCCAAGTCGTGGGTCGCCAAGTGGCAGCGCCTCGACGGCTACGTCCCCGGCGTCTACGCAATCAAGGTATCGGGCCAGCTGCCCGACGAGATGCGGTCGGCGCTCGAGGACGAGTATAGAATACAGTATATTCCGTATGTTTTTTTGTCCCCCCCCCCCCCCTTCATGGTGTGAGTATACAAGGAGGCTAATGCTGTTGGTGTGCAGTCGAGACGGTACCGAAGCCGAGGCGGAATAAAAGAAAAACGAGAAAGAGGGAAAATTGCATTTATTTCGTCGGTAAGAGTAGGATACGGTATACAAGGCGTACGCGGCGTTTGTTTCTGGAAAATTCACTATGCACTTTTGAAGAAAAAAAAAGAGCAAGCTATCTTGCAAGACAAGAGAAATAGATGATGCTGCTATTCATGGTATCTAAAAACAATCATAAACTCCGTGTCCCATGTGAAGCTTTTATATACCGTCCTGCTCTACCAAACGCCTTGGAAAATCAAAATGATGTACCGCAAGTTCATGCCTGGCTAATTGCCTTTTTGCTTCTTGAACGGATTGCTGCCCGAGCCACTCCCGTCGCGCGCGCGCTTGCGGTCCATTTCCTGGCGCATGATGCGCTCTGCCTCGCTCATCTTCTTGGGCTGCTCAAAGCCGGCCGGCTTCTTGGTGGCGCCGCCCGACAGCGCATTCTTCTTGGCCTGTGCAAAGACGTTCTTGACGGGCGCCTTGCCGCCGGCCTTGAAGGAGAAGCCGCCGCTGGGCTTCTTTGCGTCTGGATCCTCCGCTGCTGCGGTGACGGCCGCATCCGTCTTCGTCTCGCCAGCTCCTGCGGCGGCTTGTTTCGTAGCACCGTCGTCGCCGTCGACGTCTTTATCGTCGCCGCCTGAGGCTGTCGTCTTGGTGGTCTTTGGGCCGCCAAACGACAGCGATATCCTTTCGCCCTCTTGCCGCTTCAGCACCCTCTCCTCGGCATCCTTTTCCGCGTCCGCCTCGCGCGCGGCCGCATTCGCCTGCGCGCGCCGAATCTGCTCCTTGATCATGCGCTGCTCAATCTCCTCGTCGCCCTGGTTCTGCGCCTCCTTTCGCCGCAGCGCCTCCTGTCGCTTCAGCGCATCCGGCGAGTTGTCGACCCATGTAATGTGTATGCCCTTGTCGTTTTCCTCGACGCGGCAGATGCCCTCGCGGCCGAGGTGCTTGGCGAATTCCGTGAGCGACGGCCATTTCGTGGCATTCATGTGGACGTGCTCTTTGTTCGCAATGTACTCTTGGTAAAAGTGGTTGATCTGCACCTGCTTCTCGCCGTGGCCAGTCTTGAGAAGGCTGACGAAATCGGAAAGGAACTGGTTGCTAAACTCGTTGATGTACTTTTTCGGGTCCTCGCCGACGACGAGCATCTGGCGCACATGGCTCTCGGACTGCGTGTGCATCTTGAAGCCGTTGGCGTCACGGCATTGCTTTTCGCAAACCTGGCAGTACCATCGCAGCCGCTGCAGGCCCTTTGACTTGAGCTTGTTGTTGAGGTGCTTGACCGAGCCGGCCTCTGCCTTGGGCATGGTGGCGTGTGTGATGTCGGGCCTGTGGGTAGATTCGGAGTCGCGTCAGAAGACTGGATCGATAGGTAGGCTCTAGCAGAACAATTCGGTAGGCGACGGAAAAGCAAGTCGTTGGAGAATGGAAGTGGTGGTGATGCTTAAAAAAGAAGTAGCGGCGCGGCGCAAAAGTATAACTGCAGGCAGCAGCGCCGCCCCGAAAAAACCCCGGCGCATAAAACTTGCCCCACGCTCACTACCAGCAACTTCATCTCTCTGCATCAAACTGACAGTCAATCACTGTCACCGCTAAATTGAATCTCGAAGCCTTTCAGCTATCAAATCTTCACCTTGTACAATAATATATAGACAAGCCGCCCAGCATGTCTGAGCGCAAAGTCCTTCAGGTACGTGACAACAGCCCGCATCAGCAGAGACTCACTCATCCCGACATTATCGCTAACCTGCCCGCTTAGAAATACTACCCCCCGGACTTTGATCCGCGACAGATTGTCGGCCGCCGCGGTCCGAAGCAGACGGGCCCCAGGATCCAGACGGTGCGCCTCATGGCGCCCTTCAACATGAAGTGCCTAACGTGCGGCGAGTTCATCTACCGCGGGCGCAAGTTCAACGCGCGCAAGGTGACGGACCAGTCGCACCGCTACCTCAACATCCAAATTTTTTCCTTTCACATAAAGTGCACGCGTTGCAGCGCCGAAATCACGTTTCGCACGGACCCCAAGAGCAACGACTACGCCATGGTCAGCGGCGCCGTGCGCAACATGGAGCCCTGGCGCGACCGCGGCGCCGAGGACGAGTCGCTCGAGGAGCGTCTCGACCGCCTCGAGCGCGAGGAGGCCGAGGCCGCCGGCGAGGAGGACAAGAACGCCATGGAGGAGCTCGAGGCCAAGAACGCCGACGCGCGCCGCGAAATGGCGGCCGCCGACGCGCTGGACGAGATTCGCCAGCGCAACGCGAGGGTTCACCGCTCCGAGAAGAATGGCGTCGACTTTGCCGACGCGATTGTGAGGGACGAGGACGAGGAGCGCAGGCGGCAGGACGACGAGGACGCGGAGGCGGCGCGGCTGGCGTTTGCGAGGGCGTCGTTTTACAAGACGGAGCAGCAGCAGCCGGCAGTGCTGGACACAGTCTCGGAGGAGGAGGATCGGCCGCTGGCGGTCAAGAGCCCTGCAGCCTCCAACAGCACGACGGATCTCAAGAGCGCGTCGGAGGTTACCGTGGTGAGCGAGATGCCGCCTCCAGCGGTGCCGGTTCCATCGTTCAAGAGGACGGTGAAGAAGAAGAAGGATCACTCGGCGCTGCTGGGCATCAAGAAGAAGCCATCTCTGGTCTAACAAGTTTCGCGTGGAGGGGCGCTTTGCGAACATCAAATTGTTTACGGATGCGTTTACGACTTTAAGACAATTAGTATCTTTTATTTTATAATGGTGGCGTTGTTTCGGTGTTTTTGCGTTCATTGAATTGATTTGGCTTGTCAACACTGTTCAATATTGTTCCGCAACGACTGAAGACATGCATGTTGAAGTGAACGAGCCATTCTACGACAAACCGATCTGGGCGACAATATACCATAATCCTGGCTGCCGGCATAGTCAACCGCCACTTTCACTGCAACCCATTGGCCTTACACAATCTTTGCAACTTGTCGAACTCACGTTGTTGTCCAACTGAGCCCACGAGTTGTATATCAAACAATCACGACGTTTATAAGTGGACATTGATGGAGTGAAAATGTAAGTTTCGCCAGTTGAGAATGCGTTATTCCCATGTAACCAGATGAATAATCCAGCTATGTCCTTTTGCTATACCAATTTGACACCTCGCAACCATAGTGAAGAATATGAAAGAGTAAACAAGCTTCAAAGCTAAAACCGAAAAACATGTAACAAAAAAACCTCCAACTCCGTGAATATGTGCGTGTATCGTTTCGTTCGTGTAGAAGAGAAGAGCAGAAACCTGGGGCCGTGCTGTCGCGCCCAAGTTTCTCCTAGAGATAAAAGAGCCCCTAAGAGGGAGTATCGAGTAGAAGGCAAGTGTGTGTTGCTGCCAGACGGCGCTTTTTAATATTCTGATGATATCGAAGATGTGCGATTGAGGCCGTCGGGACCAAAACCCTCGATTGTAGGATCAACACAAATGAGTATTCTGCCGCATCTGCTCATCGAGAAGTGTTCCCAAAAGAAGTGTACGTGTGTGTGTGTGTGAGTGTTTGTGTGTGCGCGCGCGTCGAGGCCGCAGATCCCTTGTGAGTGCGACTGAGTTGTGCGCTTCGTGTCGAACTCTAGACGCTGTCGACACCATTACTTAGAGAGCTGGAAGTCGACGTCTGGCTACTGCTTGAGCTCTGGGGAGCGGAAGATGACGAAGCCTCCATCTGGCGCTTGGTGTGCTCGTGCATGAAGCGGGCATAGCTGCTGATGCTAACGGGGGGAGACGACGAGGGCATGACAACGGTGCTATCTTGAGGGCCGGGCATGATGACGGTTTGTGGTGGTGATGTTGGAGTAGTGTTAAAAGAAGTTGCTGTTCAGTCGCGGGTTGAGCGAAATCGTGGGCAGGTGGGCGAGCAAATGTGTAGATAGAGCCAAATGTTGGAAAGTGAAGACGAGGCAGGTATAAGATTGCGAATTGATGTGATGGTTGTAGAATGAAGAGAAGTAGGGACGGGAGGCAGGAGAGGGGCGGGGCTGCAGGGTCTTTAAATCAAGATTGAGGAGGAGGGATGGGCCTGGGCAAGATGGGGGGTGGGCGGAAGGACGAGGACGAGGACGATACGGAGAGGCAGGATGGCGAGCGGCAAAGGCAAAGGCAGGCGAGGCAGTGAGTCCCATGGCCGGAAGGCGGACTGGAGTCGAGAAAGAGCAGCGTCTTGGCTGGTCGGCTGGAGTGGATGGTCCAGGCCTGGCCATTTCTGGCATGGCGCATGCACGTCTGCAGCCCCCGCTCCAGAGGCAAGGCAGGGGTGTCATGGTGCATGGGTGGCACTGGGTGGGCACTGGCCGGGGCCCAGAAGGTGGCACGGGTGGGCACCACTGACGCAGGTGTCTGGGACTGGTGTGGGCTCCTAAATTACTCTCCTGGCTGTCTGGCGCACCAGCTCACCCGCTGTAGCCCTCCAGAGACGGCGGAAGCAGCGCTGCGTCAGAACAGCGAGAGGGGCAAAAAAAAAAAAAAAAAACAAGCTTGCCAACAATGACGCTTGAAAAAAGCTTGGGTTCCTGCTTTTCAGTGGGCAAGCCTGCTAGAGCCAGATGAGGCTGCCGCTCAACAGCACAACAGCGCAATCAAACATGCTGGTAATCCGCAAGGCACGGTACATACAGCAGCAACCACTGTGCTGTTCGTCTCAGCTGTCATCTCTGTCCCAGCCAGAAATGATGCCATGCTGCTGCGTGAATTCAATACAGCCATTGTTTAATGAATAAGCGTTTTTTTACCTTTCTTTCGTGACCTCCTCTCTTTTCACCTTGTTTTACTGTCTGCCCGCAACAGCCCCCAACAAAGGAGCATGCAAGCAATGCCACCCGTAATGGCAATGGGGCTAGACGGGGTTTGCTGCACGAGGCTCTATTACTCATTACCGAGTGGTCGACGATAATAATGCCCCCAAAACGTTAATGACCCTGCCGCAACCACTACCCAAAACGGCTGGACCCTTGAAATGGCCATTCTGCGTCCTTACCAGACGGCCGATGGCGTAACCCGTGGGCCCAGCCATGATGCGGGCAACACAGGGAAAACCCAGGAACAATGTTACGGACGCCGACTAGTTAGCATACCAGTACGAATACTTCTTACAGTTTTTGAATTTATTCCGCAAATCGTTCACCTAGTTGCCAGGCAAATGTGCATCGGACCCCACTTACTGAGCTCAGGGTCCAACGCCACCGAGCAGCGCCGGATTCGGGGTGTTTCAGTAAAAGGGGGAAAAGCGCCTTTTGCGCCATGATGGTTGGGAAATACCAGGAAACTCTGTCGATTCATTGCACCTGGTGGCGATTTCCCATCGGGGGGCGTGTGTTTTGAATGACACGGGAATGGACACTGGGGACGTTCCCCCAGATCAAGAAAAGGACCCCTAAAATGTGTGCAAGGTGTTTAATATTGACAAGGGGCATACCAAGTATGCCGGATCACTCGTCAGATGTCAGCCGCAAGAAACGGTGGTCACAAGGCATCAGGTAGCAGCGAGAGCAGCAGGCTGAAAGATACGTCTGTGGCGGGAGAGATGACAATGGGTAGCAAGGACGACGACGCGAGCGGACGTCAAACACTGGAGTCGATGCGGTTCCAGAACGCAAGCCCTCTGACAGAATCTTGGAGGGAAATCCGGGCAGCGAAATGAAGGATCGGCGCTGAAGAGGCTAAACTCACTGAAGCAATGAGAGGCAGGAGTGAACTACCTAAGTAATAATTACCGGTGCGCTGCAGGCCACAGGTGTGAGAGACAACCGTGGGAGGGCCATCCACCATGATGTCACTGGCTGGTTGGGTGTGTGTGTGCCGTTTTAATGGGGTCGGTGGCTGCAGACTGGCTACGGTGTGTGGGTGTGTGTGTGTCTTTTGCCGGGCGCCCCAACTGTCCCTGTCCAACACGCCACTCTGCGACAACAGCTGATTGTTTCTGCAGAACCAACTCGATTTTTTCTTTACCAGTAGACCGACCAGCTACGAAAGTGCCGCTCAAGTCCATGTCCACAGCCAACCGTTTAATCCCTCGTGTCCCTCTTGTCGAGCACTCCCACCCGGACGTTGGCAAACGGGGCTCGGCCTGCGATGGGGGCTTAGAGCCGCTAAAAAAGAAAACCCCCCAGTGAGGGCCACAGGGCCACGAGGGCCTAAAATCACGACACACTCTGGCCTGGCCTGCACGGTGGATCCGGCGGGGGCAGGGAGCCACGCACACTCAAGACAGACACCAGACTTTGGCACAAGCCCATTGATGACGCACCAAAATTTCGATCGCGAGATGCCTTTTTGTGCATGCAAAATGTCCGCTTTGCCATGCCCATTTGCGGATTGCCATGTTTAATATGGCCTGATTGCCATTGAGCGACAATTTCCATCAAGCATCTTTTTTCAACCTTAAACCATCACCCACGATGCGCTTGGACGAGTTTGTTGAGCGACGACAGGTTTGAGCGACCGACCAACCGACCCCGCCCACACACCTGCACAACTTGTGGAAAATATTTTTCCTTGAATGCAAGATGAACCACAAAAACTACAGTGTGCCACGCTGCAAGCCAACCAGCAGAGCAGAACCACAGAAAGCACCTTCTTGGACGGATTAATCTGGGCCAGGTTGCCAGGTGCCAGACTTGCGATTCAGGATTCAAAACCGCCAACCAGACCGTCAGCCGTCAGCAAACGGGACAGCCATACAGAAGGCGAGTTTGTGCTGCGACCGTGCCCTCGTGCCTCCCACGGCCTCGCAACGCCCAAACGGAATCCATGACCCGTTTGTGACCCTGCCTGTCGCCTCCTACCCTGGCCAATGACGTTTGCGGCCCCGGTACAAACTGAGCGGCGCTGTTGTCCTTGACAGTGTGACAGTTGCGACACCCGCCAATCTGTTGCTGCCAACTTTGCCAACCTGCGCGCTGGCTGGTCCAATGAGGTCATCTGGCGGTCACGGATCCACTCCACCATCTAAAACGGAGACAACCTTCCGGCCTCCGTTTTTTTCGTCGCCCATTTTTCTGCCCGTCAGTCGACATCATACGTGGAGACGGACGACACCCTCCGTGCCTCCTCCCCTCCTCAACCACCCCAAAACGCTACGTCAACTCTTCCAAGCTTTCCGTTCATCGCCACTTGCATCACCCGCAGCACCTTTGTCTGCTCAACTGAATCAGGAACCCCTGGAGCAACACACCAACAGCCCACACCATCTCGGGCAACTGATCGTCTCTGCAATGGACCCTGCACCCGTCATTTTACTTCTTCCGGGGGGGTGTGCCGCCCACTGTGCCACTCCACAAATGCTTTTGCCAAAAAACCTGAAAAGTTGGTTTTCTGAGCTTGTCGCCACTACTAGCCAATGACGGCACCGCGCAACGTCCATTCTGTCTTCGATGCGCTTGCGCACTCTGCTTTCGGCTCACAACATGTCACTTTCGGGGCGTTCAACTAGAGAACAGTACTGCAGATTGCCGAACCGCTTCTAGAATCCTGGTTGGGGTCCCTTGGACCCTTTCGATCTCGAGACTGGTGCTTGTCTCCCGACATCGCGCGCTCCTCATTTGCTCGGGACGTTGTGCAATTGTGGTCTCCTTCCCGGTGTCAGCCCGGTTGCCTGGCCGTTCGCCTTGAACAGCCCGGACAATTAGATCCGTGCCTGGCCTACCTTTGCCAGCGCCAAACAATAGGATGATACCACAGTGCAGAATTCCCAGTGCCATATCTTGCGGGTGGCAAACAAGCAATTTCGGGGCACAGCTACCCGGCCGCCACCAGGAGCACCACCGCACAGCAAGATAGAGTGGTTGCTCACCGACATGGATATGATGTCAATGGCTTCACGGCAGGGGTCCTCTCCGCACACATCACCAGATGACGCAGGGGAACAGGACAGCCTTTCGTAGGGTTCCACCACGAGTTGCAGACAAACCTTCTTCGTGCCTATGTCACAGTCTTGCATCATATCGCATCGCAGCCGGCTGGCAGCCATTGAGCCACTCTTCAGGGGGGCATGTCTTTGGCGCAAGTCGCGGGGGCTGGGGTCCAGCGGGCAGTGACGCCAGACGATGCATGATGCGCGCATGCGTCGCAGGGTTTTGGAAGAGGTGCTGTCATCAATTACGCATTTGAATCTACGATGGGTTGTCTGTCTACAGACGTAGCTTTCGTAACGCAGCGCCGTATCATTTTGCGACTGGGCCTCCCCAGGCAGGTATTCGTCGTAACGCCCACAACTCGTCATCGTGTAGTTACCCCGTAGAGCCCTTAGCAACTTGGCGTCGCAGTCTTTGAATCTTGTCAGCAGCTTTCCAGTTCGCATTCTGAGACTCGCTACTATCAAATTCAAAAGCTGAGCAAATATCTTTAGAAGAGCGAACCTATTGCAAGAGTATAGGCCAGCTATGATTATGGCCTTGACTCACTACATGAAGCCTCATGGCACGCCGACGAGCGGCCTATAAGTGACCAACATACCATCGTCCGAACTCGACCTATCGTTCATTATCATTTTTTGCATGAAATCAATTTTTCTATCTGAGCATTCTCTACAGTTGAAATTCTTGTTGAATGTACTGTCCCGAGCCTGCCGATAACATAGTAATTCCTGCTCCACTCCGCCGATTGTTTTTTCCCCGGCGCTTCGGTACCTGATCACCTGGTGCGTATACTTCCACAAAAGCGTAAAGGACAAACCCACTTGCAGTTCATGTCAAGTAAGCGCGACGGCCATCTACTCCGACTCAGTCCAGCACCATTGCAAACATGGCGGACTTGTCAGAGAATCAGGGGCCTCCCGCGCCGCCAGACATGGACCAGCCATACCTCGCCATCTGCCCGCCGGCGCCTGTCCTCCGCGCGCCGCCCCGCGAGACCCTCACCGACGGCACCGTCACGCTGCGCCGGTGGCGCGCCTCGGACGCCGACGCGCTGTTCCGCATCATCACGGCCTCGCGGGGCCGGCTCGCCGCGTGGATGCCGTGGGCCGCTCGCAAGGATACGTACGAGCGGGACGAGGCGGTCGGCTTCACAGCGCGGACGGCGAAGCGGTGGGACGACGACGAGGGCTGGGACTATGCAATCACAACAGCCCCAGCTGGAGGAGAGGTAATTGGCTCGTGCGGGCTGCGGCGCAGGGAGGACCACCCGGGCGTGGATGCAGGGTATTGGCTGGCCGATGGACACACCGGCCGGGGACACGCGACGAGGGCGGTGCGGATGCTAACGGAGGAGGCCTTTGACATGATGGCGTCGAGCGTGCGGATAGTGCATGATCGGGCGAATGTAAAGAGTCGCGGGGTGCCGACGAGGCTGGGCTACGAGTGTCAGGGAGAGGTGGACGGGGAGGGGAATCCGGAGGGACGGCCGGATACGGTCTGGGTCAAGTATCCGGAGCCTCGGAGAGAATAGGTGGTTTGACATGCAGGCGATCTGTGGGTTTTTGGCGACGATATCATATTGCGTGGCGAGGAATAAACGAAGTAGTGCTGGGACAAGGAATTGCTGTTTAGGGTACTGCTCTGGCGGTTGAAGAGGCTCAATGATGCAACCAACTCTCCCAGCTACCAAGCTATACTGGTTTTCATGTTCATTGGGACGGCTTCGGTGCGAACATATTGTGCACACATGTTCTTTCACTGTCTTTCCGTCGTATCCGTGGCCGACTTATATCACAGCCATCCCTGCCTTGCCTGGGCATACTGCGATGCCATCCCAATAGGCACCCTCAACTTTGAAATGAAGGGGCAGAAGCAAGAATCTCGAGGCATTTCTAATCACTTATAAATACATACCAGCATAAAATGTCCGCTCCGCCAATGCATACTCCGCCAGTGTACACTCCGCAACTCTATTGTTCAGTGTATGGGTCCACTTACCGCCTGTGGCGGCGCCAGAGCCCAGCGTCATGGCGTCTGATTGGCTGCCACGGGCATGATTCTATCGCGCGCGGCTGTTCCGTAATGGTGGTCTTCCGCAAAGAACCTCTTGAGGAGAAATTTTCAGGGAGAAGAAGGGGAGATCGGGACTTTGATGATTCGGGCACAAGCAGTTGATGAGAATAGATTCCTGGTTACGCGAGCAATATATCTTGCATTTACCTGCATATAGTCGATCTGCATGCAACTTGGGTGCCAAATTGTCGTATTAACTGTTCCCAGAGGGCAAGTTGAAGCATTAAACGAGGCTAGTGAAGCAGAACGCGCAGAATCACTCCTATCCAAAGCCTCGGGTCCGTGCCATGGCCCGAGAGTAGTGTGCCGAGTTTCCTCTTTCCAGCCGTCCGTGTAAGTGAGTGGGCACGTTTGTAAGCCTGCGGCTGATGACACATGCCGGACCTGCAAATTGATAATGGCATTGAGCGGAATTTTGTTCTTTTTGGTCTTTTAGTGAGTGGAGGGCCGAAAATCCATGCTGGCGGCTGAACGACACCCGGTCCGTTAGTGTGGCTTTGACGCGCGGGATGGCGATGCCCACTGAGTATATAGTTTTGCTCGTCCTCTGCGTCGACGAATCGGCCAGCAAGCATCACCATTACCAACAATAATCAGCTATATAAAGAACGTGTCTTCACTTTGCTTGCTCAAAATTTGAAACTTTGCAGCTCTCTCGTTGAATACACGCTCGACAATGAAGACCATAGTCGTCCTCGGCACCGGCGTCGCCGCCGCCGCCGTCATCCGCCAGACCATGAAGTCGACGGTCCTCTCCCGCCACGACACCAAGATGGTCGTCGTCAGCCCCAGCACACACTTTCTCTGGCCCATTGCCATGCCGCGCGCCATTGTCCCCGGCCAGCTCGCCGACGACAAGGTCCTGTACGCGCTGCAGCCCACCTTTGCCGAGTACCCGGCCGACAAGTTTGAGTTTGTCCTCGGCGCCGCGAGCGCGCTCGACCCAGAGGCCAGAACGGTTCAGGTGGCGCTGGGCGGCGGCGGCGGCACGAGCACGAGGGACGTCCAGTACGACGTGCTCGTGATTGCCACGGGCGCCGCGTCGAAGGACGACATGCCGTGGAAGGCGCTCGACACGACGGAGAGCACGGTCGCCAAGCTGCGCAGCGTGCAGAAGCAGATTGAGGATGCCGAGACGATTGTGGTCGCGGGCGGCGGAATCACGGGCGTGGAAACGGTCGGGGAGCTGGGGTACGAGTATTCACGCACCGGCCGCAAGAAGGTCTACCTTGTCCACGCCGACACTCTCCCGCTCGCGTCGTCCGTGATGGAGTCTGTGCGGAAACAGACGCGTGCCGAGCTTGCCAAGCTCAACGTCCAGATTGTGCCGAGCACCAAGGTCACAAAGGTGACCTCGTCGGGCGGCGCCGATACCGTGCTGGAGCTGACGGCCGCCGACGGGAAAACGACGACGCTGACGACGCAGGCGTACGTTCCCGCCCTGGGCGTCGTCCCCAACACGGCGTTTGTGCCCGCGCGCATGCTGGATGCCAACGGCTACGTCAGGCAGACGACGACGCTGCAGGCCGCGGACCACGGGGACGTGTTCGTGATTGGCGACGCGGGCAGCCTAGAGGACAACCGGGCCGCAATGGCGGACGCGCAGGCCAGGCACCTGATTGAGGCGCTGCCGCTGCACCTCGACGGCAAGACGCTGCTCGAGTACAAGCCGGCGACAAGGGACATGTTTGGCATCACGCTGGGGAGGGGTCGGGCTACGGGACAGGTGGGCAGCTTCAAGATTTTTAGCATCTTGATTTGGTATCTGAAAGGACGGTTCTTGGGCACGGACTATGCGGACCATCTCGCGGCGGGCAAGAGGACGCTCACGACCAAGTTTGAATGAGAGTGGCTTGAATCGCATACTTGAATTTCATTGTTAGACCCTTGTTATTGGAGTTTGAGGACTGGCTACCGCCTAGAGCCAGACGGAATTAGTTTTCCATGTCATGGTATATATCCTGGGCGAGTAATGCGCTATTGCGAAGCGAAGTTTTGAAAACATATTAAACAAACTTTTTGTCCAGTGGCTGAAATCAACTTGGTTTTGAAAATTATACATCCGGGCACTACGAGTAAACATGGTCATGGCTACGGCCATGGCCAAAGTCCAACTAGGCTGCGCAACTATCTCGTTCTCCCCATCAACGAACCACCAGTAAACGCTCCACGGTCGACAACCATGCACTATCACAAGTACCGCATATAGCATATGGCATGTTTCGTTTCTTTATGCTACCATTTCGCAAACCAGGTAGCGATAGCTGCGATGGCCAACCCAGCCACCTTAACAGCGCCATGGATCAGCAGCGCTGCAGGGCCATCGGCCGCGGCACTCTGGAGTGTGGCAAAAAAGCTGCCTGCGAGGACGTTGCCAATTTCTGCCTGAGCTGCGGCCGCTGCAGAGCCTGCGTTGCCGCGTTAGCGTATGTCGATGTCTATTCTGTGTTGTGAGGACGCACCTGCGGCGACTCCGTGGGCAGAGAAACCAAATGCATCAAGAACAGGACCAGCGACAAGACCCGGGGCTACTGCCATGACCAATCCAGTCACGAGAGACGCAGTGATTATCGGATTCTCGGACGCAAACTTGGCGGCCTAAGATATTGTCAACGGCCGGGCCTGTGCTAAACGTGCTCCCTTCAATTTCTTGCGGCTTACCCGTCGACCGGTCTCTTTGAGGATCTTCACCGAGCGCACGACGGCGACTGCCACGCGTCGACTTCTGCTGCGTCTTTTAGGACTTCCCATGTTTCTGTCGATTTGTGACACGGTTGGAAGATTAGTGAGAGTAGCACAATGTATGTTGCGGGTTGAGAAGACAGCATTCATCGTTTGTGGGCAGGGCAGACTTCAGACATAAATGCCCCGCAGCGCTTTGACTAAGCGATTGAGAAGTGATTAATCAGATAGCATTGACATGGTTCGCCGTTTGCCATTATGTAGCGGGCATCTCTGCCGTTTGCTCGCTTAACCGACACTTGCCAGAACTGCTAAGCACATGCCCGCCCTGCTAATCCCGAGGTGAGGCAGGTTCTAGACCTGTCAAAGAAATAAAGAGACACTGAAAGCATTTTTGAAAAGAAATCGCTAGCCGGCCAGACGTCTATTCTATGTTGCGAAAGATGCAGGCTATTTGCAGATGCTCTTGGTAGGTAGGGCATGTAAGTGGTAATTCACATTAAGTGCACGACCTGGCCAGGCAGGGGCCACCCTCATCCTGCGGGTAGATTTTTCTATCTTTACATGGGCTCTCTTTTTCTTTTTGGCATATTTATGTGAGTGTTGCTGAAGCTTGTCAGCTACGAGCAGAAGTCAGTCCTTGGTGGCTTCTTCTCTACCGCTCATGAGCCCTACGTTGTCTCGTGGGAGTCGGACGAGCTAGTCATAAGTCCCATCGCATCTCTTGCCTATCTAGTAAGTTAGAGCTCATCAACTGATTCCTCTGGGAAACAGGTCAAGTTGCCCGTCTAACGTGCCTACTCCAACATACTTGTACCCCGGACTCACAAGCGCAACAGCCCATTATGTAGTACACCGTGAGAATGCCATGACTACGCAGGTGTTCTCCAGTTTCCCGCCCTAAAAGATCATTGAAATTCAAAGAAAACATAGTCATTCTTCTTTGCCAAGCTTCGGCTGTCTTATGAGTTTTTGGCGATCTCAGGAAATGCTCGAATTGTTTGCTCCGTAGCCACTAGGCCACGGCCGATGATTGACCCACAGTGCAGCAATCATCGCGAAGACAGCAGCTTGAACCTACACCTTGCATCTGTCGCACAACCCTGTGAGCTTCCACTAGCACCCGGCAAAGCTATCCCGCCGTCGTAAACGCCCGTACGCTTTGCCAATCGCGGCTCTCTCGACACGGGCTGCCCAAGCAGCCATCGCGCGTGCATGGCTGGCGCCGTTCTCTTCCAGCACACTTAGCGACAACCGATAGCCTTCTTTCCGCGTGCGACGATCAATCATGGACAGCCAGCCGTCCACCGCCCGCAGCGCGCTGCAGGAGGCGGCCAAGTATTGGTCAGAGTTCGTCTCGCGGTGCATCGCGCAGCGGCTGAGCAGCGACCGCTTCCAGGACTTTGTGCAGCTCGTCCACGCCAAACACCCGCTACCGCCCGTCCTCGTCGCCGACTTCTTCCTGCGCCCGCAGCCTTCCAACCACGTCAGCCTCGATCCGCGCGTTCCCCCATACATTCAGATCCTCACCCAGCTCGGCTACGTTGACGCGCCGTCCATTCTGCGCGTGCTCTACAAGTACTCGGCGTTGCACGTCTACGACAAGCCGCACGCGGACCACAATGGCGAAACGAAGAAGGAGGAAGATGACGAAGAGACAAAACATGACAAGACGGTCCACTGGCAAGACTCTTCCTGGGCGGAAGAGGTTCTGATGTACCATGTTATAAAAAATATGGTCGAGGGCACTGCTTTCACAGGCGCCAAGGCGGGGTTGGAGCTGATCACCATCACCTGCAAATGGATGGACCGGTTCATCAGCGTCAGCTCGACAATTGCGGCAGATATCCTCACAAACAAGCATGATCGGCAGGGACTTGCCGAAATGGAGGCGGTGCGCGCAGCCCTTGCGGCGCTGCTCCTGCGCATGGTGGACAATCACGCGCTGCTTCGCATTATTGGCAAGCCATTTGCAAAAGGTGAGGAAACGCGGCTGGTTCATGCTGACATGGGCAAGCTAACAAAACTCAGGTCTCCGAAGGCATCTTTCAGATAGTCTCGGCGGCTTTATACCGACTCTCCAGCCTGTAACCCCTGCATTTGTCGAGAGACTGGAGACTTTTCGCACGCAGACACTTGCGCAGCTCGACCCTCCTGATAAGAAGAAAAAGGCTGCCAATGCAGTCATGGACGAGCTTCTTGACTCCACCGTCGGTCTAGAGAGCTTCGTCATCCCAGAGATACCCATCTCCAATTCGAGAGCCGCGCTTTACGTGTACCTCAACGCGGCAGTAAGTGTTCCATGGCGCATTTGATATATATATGCTAACGCAGGAAGCTCGTTGGACGCCCTGTACTCGACGATGCCATGCTATATGCATTCCTGAATAACAAGTACCAGGGAAACCAACAATCAAGCGCAATTGATCTGATCATAGCCTCATTTGATCTGCTCGCCAATGCCGTGTTTCGAAACGAAGGCCCCAAAGATGCCAGCCTTCTGCGCTCTTTTGTGGTAAACAAGCTGCCCCTTTTGCTGTGCCAGCTGTGCCACCCAGAGTTTTCCGCCACGTCGGCGGAATTCTGCATCACGGAAGCGCTCAGCCGCATCGATACCAGCGTCTTCCCCACGGCCTCCCTCATGTTTGATGAGTCGCGCAACAACAATCCTTATATGGATAGCGTGCGAGAGGAGTTCTGTGCGGCATGTGCCTTGCATGGGCTCATTGAAAGAGACCACGTCGACCGAATATTGGGCGAAACGTCCATGTCGTATGATCCTTCTCTGGAAAAGGCAAATAGGGACAGGCTCGTCAGCGACTGCTTGTCGGACTCTGGCAAGATCCAGAACATTATTTCACAGCTGGACAAGGTAGACGGCAATGTTGGAGCCGTGGCGCATGCCATAGTGGAGGTACGTATTGCTTTAAACTAATAGCGTCAGCATCTAACATTATCGTCAGTTGATTCGACAACTTTGTATAAACAAGGATACAATGACGCTGAAGCCTCTGTGCACGCAACTGGTCCAGAAGCCTCAGTCATTAGATACTATCCTCCTGTTCGAAAAGATCACCTCAATCTTGGAGCCTGTATGCAGTCTCCTTGACAACTGGAGATACGAAGAAGACCAGGGCGAGTATCAGCCCGTGTACGAAGAATACGGTGCCATTCTGCTGCTGATATTTGCCTTTACTTACCGCTACAACCTGTCGCCGCTGGACATCGGCATCCAGTCGGTGGACTCGCATGTGGCCAAGATTATCACCAAGTCGCATTTTCTGCGGCCGCTGGACGAGTTAAGCGAGCAAGAGATGGGACACGTCACAGGTTGGATCAATGGCCTCTTTGATAACGAAACTGGTGGCCTGGGAGACGACCTAATGTCCTCTTGCCCGCCGCACGAGTTTTATTTGCTCGTAGCGCCGATCTTTCAGAGTATCATTACTGCTTATACGTACGGCTACATTAACGATGAGAGCCTCAAGGGCGGTGTTGAGTGTAAGTTGAACCCTTTGATGGAAAGTACACATGCATAAGGCTGATTTTATCTAGACCTGGTCGACACATTTCTGTTGCCGTCGCTGGTGCCGGCCATCAGATTCTTGTCAGACTACATTTGGGCGGATCAGAAGGAGCAAAAATCTATTGTGAAGGCTTTGCAGCTGCTTCTCACGCCCAGCTCCATCTCTGGAGAAGCGAGCACTGTGCTGTCGTCGGTGAAGAATCTCATCGCCCAGCCACTGGAGCACGCTCTGCGAACCTATCAGCGGCAAGATCCCCGTAACCAGGATATCGAGCCGCTGCTGCGATCGCTCAAGGAGAACATTCCGCTATCGCGACGGACGGGCGGCGCCGAGCACCACGAGATGGAATCGTGGGCCAACAGCTCCAGCAGCGGCCTGTTTGGCGCCATCCGGCACACCATCCAAGGGTTGGTGCAGTGGAGTCTGCAGCCCGGCGTCAACGTCATGCCGGCCTCGTACACCCATCGCCAGTTCATTGCCGGGGTGCGCATCATTGGCCCGTCCAGGCTGCTGCGGCTCATCATGGAGGAGATCCGGCAGCAGAGCGACTTGGGCAACGCCCCCGTCGCATACGACGTAGCGGCGGCGCTGGTCGCGGCGACCGACTCGACCAACGAGGCGCCGCCAGTCAGCAGCAACCTGCTCGACACGGCGGGCACGATGCAGTCGCCGCCGCAGCGGCCGCAGGGCCTGCGGGACGCGCTCAAGACGGCGGCCGAGGGCTACAAGCGGCTGCAGAAGCAGGACCCGTTCCTGGCCGAGGCGACGGTGCGGCTGCACCGCCGCGTGGAGATGCTGATGGTGATGCCGCAGGCGCAGGCGCTCCTACCGACGACGGACATGCCGCTGGACCTGAGCGGCGATGCCATGGCGGCGGTGGCGGCCGGCGCGGATCCGCTGGCCGTGGACACGACGGGTCTGGACATGGGACTGGGCGCGGACCTGGACTTGTCGGGGGGCGGCGGTGATGCCGACCTGTTTGGCGGGCTGGACACGAGCATGGACATGTTTGACGGGTGGGACTCTATGGACATGAGCGACATGGGAGTCAACTAGTCGAGTCTCATTCTGAGTTTGTGCATTGGGGTGTTGCGGCTTGTGTTGATGGGTGCAGAGTTGTGGTGTTTGAAAAGACGGATTTATGATTGGGTAGCGGCTGTTTGGATGCAGATTTAAATGTTGGTAATTTTTTCACCAGAATTGAAACACTCATATCGCGCCGCTTGAGGAAGTTGGTGCTGAAGTACTGGTAAAGCAGATGCGTCTTATTATCAAAACGCAGCCTTCTCGACGAGGCTGAGGTGTGTACCCCGACTCAGGTACGCCGCAGCTCAAAGTACCTACTACCGAGCGACTACACCTTGCTTGTGCGTGCTCACATGTACACTCTACCCAGACCATCAGTGACAAGGCCACGCGACAAGAAGCCACCTTGCCACTAACAACGGCTGCTGCTAGCCTTGTACCTTTGCCTTGCTTGGCTGGCAAGCAAGCTGGCCACACAGCAAGCTCAGCTGCCCGCATTGCGGCCTCGCGACGACCCCTGTCGCGGCCCGCCACAGGGTTCCCCAATTCGGGGATGCTCAATTCCAGCGCAAGTCTTCTCCTCTCTTCCATTCTCTCCCATCATCCATCCATCATCACATCTCCTATTTTCCTTTTTCTCTTTGCCGGAGAGAAATTAGAAGCGCGACGCTTTGTTTCCTTTCCCCTCTCCCTGTCTCCTGCCCGTCATGCTGTTCAAGTCGTCCATCCTCGCTCTCCTGGCTGTCCAGGTCTTTGGCGCTCCCGCCCAGGTAAGCTCTCCTGCACCGTCCATCGCTCGCCATTGGAGCTTCGCGCGCCTGTGGGAACAATCTTAACCCCCACGAAGCGGTTCGCATTCATCTTCGGGGATGGCTTAGCTGACTGACATTTTCTCAAAACAGGAGGCCGAGCCTGAAGCTGCCGCCGCCGCCCCGCAGCTCAATGCCCAGATCACGGCCACGTTTCCCGACGCCGAGCTCATCGGCCTGCGCCTGATCAACGGCAAGCCCACGCGCGCCGTCGTCGAGGTGACCAACAACGAGGACGGCCCCATCCAGGTCGCCTTTGTCTCGGGCACCTTGTCGTCGGAGAAGCCGCTGCCCGACGACGCGCCGCTCTACCAGAGCATCCTGCACAACCTGACGGCCTCGCAGTACAACCTGCCCGTCGCCGCCGGCGAGTCGAAGCAGGTGCCCTATGCCTTTGCGCTCGACATGCAGCCCCAGGACGTCCGCGTCCAGCTCATGGCCGTTGTCACCGACTCCAAGGGTGGCATCTTCCCCATCACGGCCTACAATGGCACCGCGTCCATTGTGGAAGCCCCTACTAGCTTCCTCGACCCGCAGATGTGAGTAGAGCTGCGCTCGCCGATACTCGCAACTGTCACTGACTTGCTTCCTAGCATTTTCCTGTACCTCGTCCTCTCCGCCGCATTCGCCGGTACTCTCTACTTTGTCTACAAGACCTGGATCGAGGCCCTCTTCCCCCCCGCCAAGAAGGCCCCTCGCACGCCCAAGAAGGCCAAGAGGATTGAAGTCGACGCCGCCCTCTCCGGCTCCGAGTCCACCGCCGCTGTTACCGGCAGCAAGTACGACGAGCAATGGATTCCCGACCACCACATTGCCCGCCCCGCTGGCAAGCGCTCCAAGTCTGGCCCTGCCAAAGTCAAATAAGTGCAAAATTGCCTGTTGGATGCTGAACACGTTGGCTTGCTAGACAGAGCCGGTTCTGAGCTCAATTGGAAGGGTGGAGCTTGAGAAAAGACCTCTGCATGAAGTCAGACCCAAGTGAGCAAGAATTGCGCCAGCAGTGGCCGTAAAGGCACGATTGTATACGTCAACGCTACTCGAAAATGAGAATGATGAAGGGAAGCATGTAGGAATAAACAAAATTTCACATTTGCATCGAGGTCATTTACAATCATGGAGCTTGAAATGAACTATCCAACCACTAAATCTCGTCCATACCCTATCCGTGATTTATGCAACTCATCCAAATTTGATTTTCTTGTTGCTTTTCGACGGGGTTTCCGGTTCTGCGCAGCCCACCACATCGGTCCTTGGCGATGCTTCATGAAAGCTGCTCTTGGTGGGACGATTGCCCGACAAACTCGAAATCGACAGCTGCGTCCTAACTTTTGGCCGTAGTCGCATATTTTCGCTTTCTTTCAATGTGTACTAATCCACGAGAGCTGAGATATGCCAGCACGTCCTTGCTAAATGCCCCAACCGGCTTCGTGTACGTCGAGAGGCGTTTACGTCGACGTGCATTCACCAAGCTGGCTTGCTTCGTTTTTATCCCTGCTCCGGTGGCAGATTTATAAAGGCGGTATATTCTCGCGTCGTGTTCTGAACGAGTACGAGTACATCTGTCTTAATTCTCCCCGGCCTTGCCCTGCCTCAACAACTTGCTCCCTACACTCTTCAAGTAACACTTTCTGAGCCCATTCAGTCGCCATCCAGCTGGCACCATCCATTTCCAAGTAAGCAAAGCAAAAAATCGGGCTAATCATCATAGTACAAAGGCCCAAACCATCCCAATCCGTGTTCTCAACATAATACATGACTCATACATGGCGGCAACGCATTCGTTTACTCATCCCTTCTCGAGCCTGCGGCTTCCGCAGCCAGGTACGACATGACAGCTCGATCCTTGAACCGGTCATCGCCGGTCCCCTCGCCTTCTCTGGTCTCCACAGCGTCCTCTTTCTGGACATTTCCAAACAGGCATTCCCACAGATCACCCTTGTCAACCATCTCACCCGCCGTTCTGTCCTTGCTCATCAGTTTGGAGAGCGCGGCGTGCTCCAGCTCCAGCGTGTTCGCCTCGTCAATGCTCGCGCTGAGCGGTTCCGGCGTCGCCACTCTGGATTCGCGGGTGCTATGTTTGCCCTTCTTCCTGTCGCTGCTGGCAGGGGCAGTGGTGCGACCCATGTGCGCCATGCGCCGCCGCACGGAAAGGTTGTAGATGGACTCCTCGACTGTGCCCGAGACCAGGTACAGCCAAACAGTCGTCTCGTGCTGCTGACCGATGCGGTCAACGCGCGCAATGGCCTGCAGCTCGAGCGCCGTGTGCAGCAGAGGCTCGCACAGGAACACGTGGCTGGCGTTGACGAGGTTCAGGCCCGACGAGTGCGCGCGCGCGTGCAGCAGGAAGCACTCTGCGGCCGGGTCCGTCTTGAACCGCGAGATGCCGTCGGCTTCATCAATCGAGGCGTAGCCGATGCGGAAGCGGCGGAAAGCATTGTGGAGCACTGTGAGAAAGTCGCGGTACTGCGAAAAGATGATGGACTTGGCGCCAGGGTCCGATTCGCGCAGCCAGAGCAGGTGCCGCACGAGCGTGTCGACCTTGGTCGTAAACGAGGGCCCATCGAGATCAATATTTTTAATCTCGGCGAGCTTGTCCGCGTTAAACTCGCTGTAGATGGCGGCGTTTTGAAGAACTCCGTTAGACTGTCGGTGTTCTTGGCGGGCCTTGTCCGTGCTGCCCTCGCTCAGGATCTGCAGCTGCTGCGGCTTAATGGCAATGTCGTGCAGCTGTTCGGGCTTGAGCTTCTTCTTGCACACAGGACAGTTGCGGTGCGACTTGTACCACATCATCATGCACTCTTTGCAGAACTGGTGCCCGCAGACCGTCAGCACGCCCATCACAAACGGCGCTTGGCAGATGATGCACATGCGTGGCTCGTTGGACTTGCTTCCAGGTCCACCTTCGCCGTTCTCCTTGAGGTTCACCAGGTATCGATGCTTGGCCTCGCTGGAGAGGAGCTTCTTGCGCGCGTCCTGCTCCATCTTTCCCAGCCGTTCTTCGACATGCGCCGTCTTCTTGCCTTCATATGGCAACACAGCGTCCGATACCACTTGCAGCTGACGGTAGTACTCGAGACGGGCATTCATGGCATCCTTGAAGCTCTCAATTTCGGACTCGAGTGCTGTAAATGCCTTACTCTGCTCGCTCAGCAGCGTTTGCGTGTGCTTCAGATGACCAGAGACAATCTTGAGCTCAATGGTCTCGCGGCTACTGCTGGGTGCATCTCGGTTCAAACGGGTCTGTAAGCCTCGAAGTTCACCGATTGCGCCGCGCATAGATATCTGCGAACGATGAGGTTTCATCTGCTTCCTGGCTTGGAGCAATGCCAGCATTTTCTCCGGAGCGGGGCCATCGCCGTTTTCTGCCATTTTGATGCTCGTCTCAGTCTCATGCTTGACAAGTTCGTTTGTCTGTCCAGACATAGCATCTTGACGATCTGCGATGACGCTTCGCAAAGCCTGCACGTAAACCATTAAATCGTCTTGGAACTTGGCAGAATCCACCAGCTCTTCGCCAGTGAACTCAATATCGTCCTCTTCGTCAAGCAGCGGTCGGAGAAGAAGCTGTACCACCTGCTCTCGCCATTCATCCATGATATTAGCTTGCTCGTTGAGTTCGCCATAAAGCACTTCCAGCCGGTCGACGACTCTGCCGCTCTCAATTCCCTTTTCCGTTTTGACGACAAGCTCTGGGACTTCCACAAAAGTCTGATTGTTGGCTTTTTTCTTGATCCTTGCCATGTGACGGTTCGCTTTTCGGTAGCTCTCTTGCAGTATTTCCCGTCGCAGAACTTTGGCATTCTCATAGCCGTCATCTTCTAGCTTCTTTAGACGTTGAAATTCTTCCGAGTCCGGCTCTGTCATTTCGGCGTTGTCGCGAATCTGGAAGTTGGCGTTGGCGCAGAAGAATACTGCCTTGTGGTGTATTTCCAGTGCAGAACGCAAGCGTCGTTGCAACTCGGAGAGTCTGCCTCTCGAATCAACAATGTCGGTGTCGGTGTCAGAGTCGGAGTCAGACCCGTGTACATTGTGAACAGTATGCTCGAGTTGTGGCTCTTGAGCTCTCCTCAGCTCTTCGATGCCGCCAGCGAGTCCAGCTCTTGCATCCTCAACAAGCTTTGCTGTCTCCTCGTGGACTTCTTCCCATAAAACGAGAGCCTCTTTTACTCTTGGACTATTCTCAAACAACTGGCCGCGAGTCAGCTTGGATGACAAATAAGCCCTCTCTTCGTTGCGAATAGCCGTTTCGCTCTGCTCCAACATGGCGTTCAAAACTTCCTCAATAGTGCGCATCGGCCGGTCTTTATTGTACCCCAGCAGACGTCGGCTGTATACGCCAACTTCTGGATGTAGGGCCGTCTGGCGCAGTCTAGTCAACCATGTTCGCATCTGCGCCTCATAATCTTCCGGGTCCCAATCATCAATCGTCGGGGCGCCTCTCAAGCTCAAGTCACAATCTTCTGCCATATCCTTGAACAAGCTTTGATAGTGCTGCTCCTCGACGGCACTGAAAGGCATGCTGATAACATAACGTTTCTGGGGCGGTAGAAGAATCTCATCTCGCACAAGAGCCTTTGTGTGTCGCAATGCCAGAGTTTGAAATAGCTTCTGAAAGAGCGGTTTGTGGAATGTGATGAGCGCGTTCCAGACTTGGTTTGCATAGCAATATGGATGATAGCGCAGAAACAATAGCAATCCAAACAAGTCTTTGACATCATCTTTCACCGGGGTTCCTGTTATACCCCACGCGTTGACTCGCGGAATGACGCGAGCAACAGAGGCAGCCTGGCTTACACCACTCTCAATCATTTGGGCTTCGTCAAGACATACCCTCCACCATGATATCTGTACAAGAGGCGATTTGGGGCGTTTGTATGCTCGCTCGAAACGACGTGAGCGTTGGGGCGGGTCGGTGGCGAAGTGAAGTTCTTGGGATAAAACAGAATAGGTTGAGATGACGACGTCACACGATGCAAGCTCCGCTACTGCCTTGCTTTCTTCGTCTTCCTCGAGCTTTCGGCAGCCTTGATAGTGAATGACCCGAAGAGACGGCGCATGGCGTGCAATTTCAGTCATCCACTGCTGTCGAAGAGATTCGGGGGTGATGATGAGTGTAGCTTGTGTTTTCAGCAGCCCGTCAGAATCCGTTCCAGGGTCTAAAGGATCTTGCGGGCGCTGGTTCAGGAGGACAAGTGCAATGATCTCGAGTGTTTTTCCAAGCCCCATCTCTTCAGCCAGGATTCCGCCCTTCATGGCTCTGTCGGCGAGGTAATAGGGAGCCTTGTTACGTGTAACGATGTGAAACACATCACTGAGATAAAATGTCATCCCATTTGCATCCTTGACGTCGCGGAACGTATCGCAATGAGCCTGCGGCACAGAGTCTGGTATGGCTTCCATGCCTGAAGGTGTACATTTGATTCCTTCGCGATGTAGAAGCCACTTGACGGTCCTTTTCTGGTATGGAAAGAGCGTAGCCTCTAGCGAAGGGACTTCAATAGTTGCAGACTCCGGATCATCTTTCGGAGGAACGCAAGCCGCTTCGTAAAAGTCCATCGGTGACCACGCAGAGGAGCTGATTCCTGCTCGAGGAAAGAAAGCATCGATAACGTCCTGGCTCTCTCGCCGCTCGACGTTGGTTCGCATGACGTAGTATGGCGACGGAGTTTCATTCCACATTATGCTGAGCGTCAAAGCACAAGTAAGCATGCCTTGCGCAATCTCCAGCCGAACGTCAACCTTGGTCCACAGAACCCCGTGTGCGCTTCGCGACACTGGCTGTGACATGACTTTGAGCATCCTATCCATTCCAGGATCGGCATGGTCATTTTGTATCAGGACAGCAAAGTCGGTAAGTCCAAGAGCCTTGTTACGGGCCATAAGGCGAAGCAAGTTGCCGCCGTATCGAAAGGTAACGTGAGGTCCAACGTCGGGCTTGACGGAAACCTGGTCGGTCGTTTCGCGGCGCTCGATCGCACGGGTGAAGGATATGGTACCCTGTTTCACACATATCGAGCCCTCGGGAGGGGCATCCGCGGTCTTGCGGCGCTTCGCAGAACTTCCGCCAGTTGCACCATTGCGAATGTTCTGGTGCTCGGGGCCGGACGGGAGCGCAAGGAGCGCATCGACGATATCAGAGGGGAGGGCATCTGTGAGGAAGTCTCAACATCAATATCATGTCTTCTAGCCCCCAAATTATACGCAATGATAGCATACCGTTGAACCCGAACTGGTTGTTCGCCGCCGCGTTCCATACTGGCACTCTGACGTTGCGTTTCGATCGTGCCATCCTGGGGTATGCGATGGGAGTTGCGCGAGCCTAGAGCTCGGAGTGGGATCATCGACGCATTTATACCGTTTTTTTCGGTGAGATGTAGATTAGAAATCTGCGCAATGTGCGATTGGGGGGTGTGGCGTAGGGACGGCGGCTGTCGTCAAGCATTCTTCGTCCCTGACGGCACTTCTGCCTGGGGATCCACAGCGTTCGCCTTGTCACGCAAAGCGTGCATGGAACATGCGAACCAGATCGAGGCAGCACAGATCAGGCACGCGTAGATTGTAGATTTCTTTGTTGGGAAACATAAGAAGTTTCGTATTTTAAATGGGAAAAAAACTAAACACCGAGTTTGCCGTGCAAAGCCATTTGCCGCTGCCATTGTCGCATCCCTTTTCTTGGTGAGTATTGCTCTAGAGGAGGAAGGTTTCGCCACCAATCCGGCAGGCCGGCCGCAGTCTCGTAGCCACACGTTGTCCAAGATATTCACATACTCCCAGGGGTAAGTTTCTCCATTAACCGCTGATTCAACCCGTAGAAGAGACTCGGAATTGACTGCCGTCGTTACCGCCACCCATGAATCTGTTCACTTCACTGTAGCCTCGCGACCGGTCCACTCTGACCTCGCAGCCTCGCTTACATAACACAGCCAATTGGCGACAAATTTCGAGCTTCAATTGTAACGGACAGGCCGTCTGTCATTGTCCATTCGGTGAACTACGGCGCATTCACCTGATGCACCGGGCGCCAAAAGTTCCGTCGCTGCTTAATTTCCTTGCAGGTATGACAGAGCCGATCTTCTGCGCCAGCAGGCTATCAACAAATCGTCTTTGCAACACCCCAAGTCGCTGACCCCCTACCTCGACAGACATCTCGAAAATGAGAGCCCAGAATCTTTGGCCGTCGCTGCGGCCGCTCGTCTCAGCGCCGACAACAAGCACATTTAGCAGCCAAATACGATGCCTGCACAAGACGCGGCCACCCCCCACGATTCCCAAGCCCCGGCCTTTTGTCCCCGACGTCGACACGTTCCTGAAGCTCATTGGCCGCGGCCTGAGCCGGCACGCGAGCAAGTTCCCCTCCTGGGAGGCGCTCTTCACCATGACCTCGCCGCAGCTCAAGGAGCTCGGCATCGAGCCCCCGCGCGCGCGGAGATATCTGCTGCAGTGGATGCAGCGCTACCGCAAGGGCGTCGTCGGCCCCGGTGGCGACTTTAAGTTTGTGCAGGATGGCGAGGCGCACCTCCGCGTCGCGACGCCGCCGGCGGGCGCCGCCACGGACGCGCGCTGGGTCGTCAACGTGCCGCACGGCGAGGGCGCCGACCTGCAGAGCGCGAGCGCCGAGACGTTGCCCCGGCCAAAGGGCTATGCGGTCCGCGGCCTCAAGACGATAGCCGGCAGCTACGCCACGGAGCTGCCGGGCAAGGGCGGCGCGGTGGTCAAGATTACCGAGGGCATGTGGGAGCAGAAGCAGGGTAGGAAGATTGATGGTGGCGAGCGCAGAAGGGCCGAGACGCGCTTCAAGAAGCGCTCGGCAGAGCGCCGCGCCGAGCGAGAGGCCGAACTGATGAAGCACCTGTAAATTATAGCAAAGAGGGCATGATGCTAACAGTCGTCGGCATTTCTCCACCATAACTTGTACCAATTATACTGTCATATTACATTTCGCCTTTTCTCCTATCACGAACGTGAAGAATATCCTACTTTGCCGACCTTGGAAAACAAGATTGGGGGCAGAAACGCTCATGAGTATTTTGCTGTCCCCAGGCTGGACGATTTCCGCAGCGCTTCATGACTAAACACTCGGCCTTTCGCGCTTAACTGCAACTTGCGACGCCGCAGTTGCTGCATGGTGTGCATGAATCGACGAAAGCACTACTCCGTACAGCCTGTGCGAGGGTAGCATGCTGTAGTGTAACGGTGTGTTCTTCGGAGCTGCAGAGCGGCAGAAAACCTTCCGTGGACAACAAACTTCATGCATGCGCAGCTCGGGGAGGGGGAAGTTGCGTCATCAACAACTCCGCAGGCGGCCATGGCAGCCCCTTGGGAAACCAACTCAGCACGACTGACGGAGTGCTCTCTCGGGGTTTTCTTCTCCCTTGATTCAACTTATTCAGCAGTGCCGGAAGTGTAGTCGAGGTTCAAGATGTTGGTAGCCACCAAAACACTGAAGCTAAACCGAGTACCAGGCCGTTGCCGCAGTAATTGCCTCTCTTTGCCACTGCTCGATGACGCTGCTGCCCGGCCAGACAAGTTTGGAATCGAGACAGAGGGTGTGAGCTTACAATGCAGACTCACCTCCGGTCTTGCTGGATCCGAAGCACATTGGCCATCTCGTGCCGTCACGTCACACCCAAATGCCTGTTCTGACGTCTTCTCTGTAGAGAACAAGTAGAGGATTGCGTCTTTGCATCCGATTTGTAAGCGATGAACAATCGTCTACTCTGTTTGCAGGAAGACATGTGCTTTGTTCCTGCGCTCGTGGTATAAGTACAGCAACTCGCTTCACTTTCTGACTATTTTGTATTGACACAAGTCAAATGACTCCTGGTCCCATCTCCAGATCTCTGAAGAGGTGAAATGTCTGAGCTTGAGTTGCCGTTACTGGTTTAATCCCCACGGGCGCCTAATGGACCCCACGATTTGGGGGCAGCTACCCAGGCCGCCACGAATCTCGCTGGCTAAAGAGGGTATCATTAGCACATCACACTTAAAGACCTCGAGGTTGGATATTTTTTATACACTGCTGACTTGAATGAGCGCATGCTTTCCATTATCATCACTTTATATTTTTCTTCTCCTCTTTTATTTCTTTTTAGCTGACAGAACATTCAGAACTCAGAAGCCACACGGCGTCAATCGTGTAAGAGCCAGCTTCGACGCTAGGAGAGCGTAGCTGCGCTTCTCCAGTGCCATCTCCCCTCCCGCAGCAACGAATCTATCGTTTCATTTACGTTTCCCGCCAATCGCCTGTCAATCATTACAAATGCGCAGGAGCTGAGCAGCGAACGGGGCTTGTCTCTCAGGCGAGGCGATGGAACCTTCTGCACACCCCCGCCGCATCAGCCTCAAGGAACGATGGTCACACTCTTTTTTCAGCTCAGCCCACTTTCGATCCCAACGGGGACGAAGATGTATCCCTCTCGTTTCCCAGCCTCTTTCGGCACGGGGCTCGCCCTCCAGTTGGCACGATTGCGCCTCCTCGGCTATCCTCACCTGGCGGAAACTGGCGGAAACCGCCGCGTGCTTGGCATCTGGTCGCCCGCTCGGCGTCATTTCCATCGATGGCGTTCAGATTATGGTGCCATGTGACAGTGTGAAGTTGCACATCTCGAAAGCCAATTAGCGTCACCGCGCATCGCGGCTTGAACATGGCGTTCCTTATCAATGATATTTCATGTACCAATGCGCCCTCTCGGTCTCTTCGATCGTCGACTGCCAGGGGCCACCAGGGAACTAATCGATGGTGTTGACGGCGCTGGCGTCGCTGGAGGCTTCCCCCCGCTCCCTCCCCGAGGAGATGAGTCGACCAGTACTTCTCTGGAAATGCCGTCGATGTCGATATGCCCGTGTGTTGTCTGGCGACTCTGGCGATGGGAAAGCTTTGCTCCCCACCGCCACCGCTTCTCGCACATGTGGTGCTGGCGAATAATCGCCAGTGGTTCGCTCGGTCCTTCCCCCGTCTACATTGAGAGAATCCGCGAAGGAGGGGGGCGGGGAATTATACGTGAACAGGCTATTTTCCGCCTCGACATGTCATCTTACGCATGTTGCGGAAAGCTCATGACGACAACATGGAAGATGAATTCCTAATTCGGTAGCTAAATGATGTCTCACATCGTTGCTTCGATCGCTCTCGTCGGTGACGATCCAAAATTTGCTACTATACACGGGAGATTTTCCAATCGTCCGGGGGCCAGCGGCGAAATTCGATGTGGTGTAGAACCACTCCGTCGGCCAGCGGCTTTGGCTCTTTATGTAGCAAGGTGCAAAAGCTATTGAGATGGGCGGCTGGAACTCCACTGTCTGGTTGCCGTTTCTCGTTGACATGGGTTGCGGAAGAGATCCAAACAGCGCTGGCCGTGTCTCGATCACTGTTGCTCTCACACCCCATGTTTTATGCGCTCGTCCTATTCGCACCGTCGCATCTGCGATTGGGAGGTTTGAAACGTTTCCTCGGGACAATCTGCGCCTCGTCCCAATCGATACGGCACAGCGAACCCTTGTGGTAATTCGCCTGATGGGAATACTGTCGACATCCTGCAACCATCCTGAAGCAGATTGCGATTGACTCTTCATCTTGTAGAAGAAGTTTTTGGATCGTTCGCAAACATATCACGGCCAAGGGGGTCCTCGTGCCCCCATTGACAGATTGTGTGTGTTTCCGAAGCCCCTTCCAAGAGCTGGTAGTTTACGACTGCTTGCGAACCAGATCTGGTCGATTCTATCACGGATGGGTCTATCATATATCTCTTCCGGGTTTAAGCTCAGCCCCCCTGATAGGCCCCGATACTTTGCTCGAGATATTTCCATCTTGGGCTAGTTGGGTAAATTGGCTCCGACCGCCAATGGTGTGCTCAGTCGCCGCAGCTGAACAAGTATATCCACTGCGCACACTCCCGGTACTTTGGTCGTGTTGAACACGTTTCTCATTCTCTGACCGAGGGAGACGAGGAAGTGAACCTGCTATCGCTTTTACTCCGTCATTCTTAAATTTGTGATAGCGTGTTTCTCAATCGGGATTGGGTCGCTCGTCTCCGGGTGACGACCATAAGCCTTGTTTCTCCATTCTCAGAGGCTACGAGCGCCATTGCCTCTTCGTCAATCCGAGGCACAGTGGCACACCAGAGGCTACCACGGACATGCCCAGTCAGGGCCCTAGACTCTGCCTGGTATAGACTTTGTCAGTGCGATAACTACCCCGGTATACCCGCGCCACGTGCTCAAGTCTTCTTTTGACAGGTTCAAACTTTGGCCTTGCTGAAAGAGGACAGCAGCGGCAGAAGCAGCGTTATCTAATGGCGCCGCTACTAGTAATCTGTACCGAAATGCGGAAGTAGTCGAAGACCTCAAAATCTGGCACGGCCTGGCTAGCGTATGTGACGAGGATAGCAGCGATTTGGGGTGCATCTTGTCTCAGACGCCCCCGTCGTGTGCTCGATTGGGAAGCTCGTAAATCGGGATGCATCTCGGCCGACGGCATTCGCGTTCGACGCCTAGCAAACATGACGCCAATGGTCGGGGGACCGTTTTCAGGTGAGTGATTCATATACTGATCAGTCGATTTTCTTTCTTGATTCCTCAACCACAAATGACGCTCACTGAGAGTTTTGCTTCGGTCGCATGGATTCGGCCTGCGTCTTTCGGCCGTGTTCAGTGAGACTCAGCATCTGCAGCGCCGCGAAGGGGGCGATCTCGCTTGATTTGCCAGTGCAAGTCTCAGATAGAGTCATGCAAGTAAAAAATGAACAAGAGGGTCAGTAAACTGGGCAATGGCTCGTATGATTGGCTCGCGTCTACACATGCTTGCAAGTGTGCCAATTTTCAGCTGAACGCCCTGCAATAGGTTCACGCTACTCCATTCTAGAAGAGGTGTTTGAAGACAGATATCAGCTACTCTGCTGCTACGGAGGAAAATAGACGAGATGCATAGATTCAGGTGAGAAGAGAGCTCAGCCAGGAAAGAGACTGGAAGTAGCTCGTCGGATAAGGCCTGACGCCGGACATGAGGATACAGTACAGTTTGCACGCCTGGGTGTAAGTCGACGGGAGTTGCGACATGTGCTACCCAGCGGCAGGCATACTTCGGGCGCCGATCCGCCAGTACTCCAGCCGCAGGAATGACAGGGCTTTCGGGCTGTAGTCGTACTGAGTTTAGCATCTGCACAACCAGGTGTGGGTGGTCCCCCATCAACGTTTGAGGGAACGAGGCAGGCAATGGCAAAGCTCCAAGATACAGTACACCCCACTGAAAGGAAGCACTAGCAACGCTTCTTTTATACTAGCCAAGGGTTCCCATGTGGCCTTGTTGTCGTTCAAGATTAGTCGCAATCATGCGATGAAGTCTACTTGCAGGCTTGGCTTCAGCTTGTGTACGAGAAGCACACGTGTATACATATCTGCATAGTCCAACTTACTGAGGCCCGCCGCTTGTGAGCATAGTCAAAAATACGGCAACCGCATTGCTCGCAAAAAGTATGCCACAATCGAGTATTTTAGTATCGCAACCGTATTTACAAGTTTACATAATTGCCATTCCGCCTCGCCCCTCTGGGTTGACGCACTAATCTTTCCGTAGCGGGGAGGGACAGGAGCACGCGCTACAGCCAGGCCATGAAGTTGAGAACCCTGACACATTTCTGCCCTTTCTACGTTCCAGCCAACTCCTTTTTCGTGACTTGGCGATACTTTTTGTTGTAACATGTCTAGCCTGCCATGTATCGAGTACTGACTCGTATTGGCCCTTTGGACGATGAATCGAGCCAGATGGTCCCCGTGATGATCCACGGCAACAGCATCTTAGTTGAGCAATCTGGGGTCCGAAAGGGGGGGCCATCGGAATTGCATCGCAGCCTCTTGTAAGTCGGGTCAGGCTTTCACGAACCACGACTTTATTATTAACTATCATGGGAGAGGGGGGGAGTGGCTGCCCAGTACTGCTTCGTATTTATCGCATCACTAGTGTCCAGTCGTATGGTCGTCTGCCACGGCCAAAGGGGCGGCCACGAGGCACAATGCCGGGCGCCCCCAAAGCCTACGTAGCATTTTCGCCTCTGAGGAACTGCCACGCCTCAGGGCATTCGGATGTCGCCAGCCAGTTTGACTTCATCATGGTAGGCAGCAGCTGCAGCTACAGCCGCCTACGCCATCACACCATTCATTTATACTTTTGTTGCGCAGTCAGTACCAATCAAGTTGAAACGTACGGAGATTCTAAATTCCCGGTGGACTTTCGTTTGGAAGCGCATCTCGTCTTCTAAACAGTTATCTGGAAGCAACAGCATGTGGCTGATTGGCTTTGCCAACCGGGCCTTCAGAGGTAGGTGCTGCGATCCAGCTTCCAACTATCTAGTGAATCGACGGGGGGTACGGCAGCCAACGGCCGTGGCGTACCAGTGGCCGCGGGCGCCTCAAAAGCGCAAGAAATTTAGGTGTGGTGGTGTTCTAGTTAGTGGCTCCCGGGATAATGTCACTGATCTTATACCAAAGGGGGTATTGTACCGCAATTGAGAACCGCCTCCTGACTGCTAACGTTAGTGAAGAACCAGCCCCAAAAGCGTCATCGCATTCTGGTGCAAATGCGCGCCTGGCACGAGTGAATTGCAAAAAGTATTCGCATAAGCTGCGTCGGCCTGCGGGTGCAGCCCGACTTACACTTTGCGACAAGGCCGCTCGTCTTACCGAGTCCCGTTCTCCGTCGCAACGCCGTTGCAACACACTTATTAATGGGTCATCAACCTTAAGTCACACCCTCTACAGCGGTCCCTTATTGAGGCAGCGGCAGGGCGTGTTTGCATCATGTCGGCGTCCAACGTCGCCCCATACGCACTGCAACAGCCAGATCTGGCTACTTACCAGCCAGACTGTCACTCGCGCATCAAATCCACAAGGCCAAGGTCTCGGGCTCAATCTCAGTCCTCAGCTTCGCCAACCCGGTACATAATTTTCTCGCTGACGTATTTCCTTACGGGTTAGCGTCATGGTAATGAGCCAAACGTGGCTCGCCGGGCCGCCGTTTCGAAAAGTCAAGCAGAGGTACCACAGAAGAACCAAATCCGATACCTATCGGCCATCGAGAGTATGTACGTCTACTGGAACTATTTTGTTTCTACAGCCTGGCTCGAGTTCTCAGCGACGCCTCTCGTATTGACCCTACATAATTTTGCATGATTGGTTAAATCAAGCATTCGCACTCTGCAGTGCCGACACTCCCTCCATAGCTGACTTAATTATCAAAGTTATTTGGGGTCAAGTCTTCTACGGAGTATATACCACTGGCAATCGCCCTTGTACGAACGCTGACAGCTTCTCGCCATTACCTTCCGACCTGCTGCTGCACCTGAATAAAAGGACGTAGTGCAACCGCCTCAAGTCTACTTGAAACAATCTGAATTGCAGTTGTTAGCCCTTTCCTAGTTACCGACTAACGTCTCAGCTCGCTCAGCTACAGCACCTTTGCGTACCCCATCTCCATTCACACCCCTCCCTCCCCCATCTGTTTGCCCGACCCTGCAGCCGCCGCCTACTCTGCCGAGTAACTTTTATTAATTATGCGGTGGCTCACGGCCCCGGCTGGACGCCCCTCCATCACGCCAGCCAGTGCCGGCCGACAGGTCTGCATCCGACAAGGTTGCGTGGCTCGCCTGCCCTACCGGCGAAATTGGCCGCGGTCTGCCTGACACGATGTGCACCGAGGAAAGGGGCGTGCAGGGAAAAGATTGTTTATTAAATGGGCTGGGTGGCCCCCAGACAGCACGTCCGCGGGCGATTGCAGATACTGGGATGTTGTTATTAGACAGCGGTAGTCGCTCTGTTCCAGCGGCTTCCCAATCTCTGGTCACTCGCACTTACAACGCGCAACAGCATATCTAGTTACTGCTCGAGCCGTCGCTCTGCTGCATTACGTTGTTGGATGACACCAGTCGATGCATGCAGCGGAATTGAGTCAACCTTTTGATCGCCAAGACGGTCCGATGCCACTACGCCCGACTACTACACCTCTACAAGCACGCACATAATACATCACTTGAACCCATAGTTTCCTACATCTTGAGCAGACATCACACCTTGTATCCTCTTTGCAAAGCGCTCTTTGCTTCTTTTCAATAATTGTACATTTCCTACGCCATCAAGGATTCGCACAACATGTCGTCTCGCATGTCAAGGGAAAGCTCACATGGCGCCAAGACTTCGGCCTCACATTTGACGAAGAAGACCAAGGCCCCTTCCAAAGACCCGGACTGGGCCGACGTTGCGGATCCAGAGGAGCGCCGGCGCATTCAGAACCGCATTGCACAGCGCAAATTCCGTAAGTACCTTCATTGCTACGCGCCGAACAAACACAATATGCATGTGTTTCTGACGGGAGAATCTGGACCTTAGGCGAAAAGGCGAGAGAGAGCAAGGAAAAAACGGAGCGGGACTCGCGAAACCTAGAGCACGCCGGCAACAGCTATCGCATTCCCAGTGCGGTCGACATTATGCGCGACGACACACTGTCTGGCCTGCCATGGGGTAGCCTCAACCTGGTCCACGTCGTGTCGCGTGGCCACGAAGCTGAAAGCAAGCGCAGCAGCGGGCGCAATACACACACGGGCGACGACAGCAGCAACCCGTCCAGCAACAGCTACTCTCTCGCCTCCTACGGCCGGGCTGTCCCGCAGCCGGTCAGCTACGGCGTCGGCGTCGGCGTCGTCGGTGACGACCAAGTGATGGAGGACAATTCGCCATACCTGTACGGCATTGGCTCGCCTCCGATGCCGGCCTTCTTCACGCAATGATGCCTTGCGTGCAGTACATTTTTGGGGTCAAAATAAACCCCGGTATATATTTGATTCATGGGCTTGGCGCATTTGCTTACAGGAGGGAGGTTGCCGCGAAAATTAAAGGGCAAACGAATAGCAGAGTGCACTTTTCCTGCGGTTGGCGGCCTATGGGCGGTAGATGCTTACACTTTTTCTTTGAGACTGCAGCATGTTGACTGCATTTATTTCCATCGTCACATATTTTCTTTCTCATGTCTAGACATTTCTGAAGGCCATAATGGAGCACATAGAAACTGATTCATGACTTGTTTTGTACGTTTTGTGGTGTGGCGCCATTGTGCATGCATACGTGATGACTCGTCGCCGGGTAAGAGTCTGGCGCAACGTTTCGTTCACATCGGACAGTGAACTTGCCTCCATTTTCGGTGCAAGTTTTTGACCCGACGAATACGCCGTACCGCGCTCTCAGCTGCTCAGCCCTGTACATGCGGCAGCTCACAGCCCACATGTAAGTTAGCATGTGGCGTTGAGGTGAGAGTGCCCAACGCAAAGCAGCTGCAAGTCTTGAACGGTCTCTGATGACTCCGCCTTTCAGCGCAATTTTCGTTTAATTTGTCAAGAAGAAGAAAAAACCTCTTCAGACCTCAAAGGTGGTCCCGTGCACCTGCCGTAGGATAAATTGCAGACACCCAACGTTGATTAGGATAGGGCTAGGTCGTTGTCAAAGTGGCCCTCGATCCATATTGCTCATGCGCCCCCCATCTTGAGAAGTTGCTTCGCAAGCCATGATGAAATCTGAATAGTACAAAAGAATTACTCTCTGACATGGCTGGCCTCTACTCGTGAGTTGGTCCTTTAAATTGGTTGGGCAACCACAGCGCTGATTTTGGCTTCCATTCAATACAGAATTGCCTATAATTGAAAGGGTGCAGCGAGCTTGGCTCCCCGCTAGCTTATTGATTAAATTGAGAAAATGGGATACAGTTGAAAAATGATCGAGCCGGCCGTCATTGTACGCCTTACACCATCCGTCGGCAAATTACGGGCAAGTCAGCTAATAATGGAGTTCAAGGCACAACCCATCTACTCACCTTTCTTCTTACGCTTGCCATCCAGCCTTTTGGGGGGATCCTCTTCAAGGCAATGTCTTTTGGCGCAAAACCAAACTGCGATACAATGCTGAAGATGGAAGTGCGTCAGTGCGAATGTAGTAACAAAATTGCGAGACAGGCTCCGTCACCCCACGAATCCTTTTTCCCTCCCCGAACGTATTGTGTCCTTGCGATACAGCCTTCTCATGCACAGGGCCTTTGCAGTTGGCAAATGGACGAGGACATCCAGTGGTCTAACTTTGAATTCGTAATCGGTCATCAGCAGGAGTGTGTCTCCCAGGCGCCGCTGCATTTGTAATGAAGCAGCTCTACGCCCTTGCGCGGTGGAGGTCAATGTCGCCAGCACCAGCAGAGGACGAGTTCGTTTATTCCACTCGTCTGATGACGGCCAGTGGAGGCGTTTTCACGTCTCAGCCTTCGGTAGCCCTATCGACGATGGGTCTGCAGTACAGGTAATGTGACTCCAATCCATCCCCTTTTTTCTATTTTTACCGCGTCGTTCCACGACATGCACCATTCATTCTTCGTCGTCGTTTGGCCTGGTGAGCTCAGCTCGCACTGCTGGCCCATTGAGTGGTAGCGCCGCCAGCCTCAGCTAGCGCAGGCTCGATGGGCTTTTATACACGCCTCCTCCACTTTGATGCAGTGTCACATCCCCGGACAAGCCCGTCAGCGACCTGGTCTGTGATTGTTTCTTTTGAAGATTGCTTGTTCTGAGTCTTGGTAAAAGGCGATCCTGTTTTTGGCTCACAGTTCGACAAATCTCCGCGCCTCCGCGACCGACCCAGTCCTCACCCAGATGGTGGCAATGCCGGTGATGCACTCGAGGTGGAAGCTAGCCAGTGAATTATGTGTTGCAGGTAGCGTGTGGACTTTAGTCAATAACAATGGCAAAATCATAGAAAGCAACGACCGACTAGGTAGGCAAGAAAGCAGGACAAGTTCACGATTTCGTTGCCCGGGGCCAAGTAAACCTGAAGCTTAGTCTCGATTCATACTTTGATTATATACACACAAGGCGAAAGATCTAGGTAAACATGAGTGCCAGGGTAAATTTATTTGTGACAACTCCATTCAGACCGCGGCAGCCAGCCGTGACTTACATGGATTGGCAGCCAGTGTCAGTTTCCATCACCCCATACAGATATTGACGGTAATCCGAGAATTCCATAGCTCAGAATACAAAACTACATCAAACACTACATTGATTTTTCAGATTGACTTTCATGAAAGAGTAGAGGAAATTATTATTTTACATCAAGGCTTCCTTTATACAGCAACTACCGTCCTCGCGTGCCTCGAGGTATCACGAGCGACTCCACCGCCTGGCAGAAACGACCCCAAAATCCTTCTCCACAGTTGCGTCGTCGGGCAGGGAAAAAAGTATCAGACTCTTTACTTTGACTTTGGCGACCGACGTAGCGAAATCTTCCCACGGCGCGTTGAGGTCTTGCCTCATCGTTTTAAACCTTGAAACATAGCGTCTCATTGTATTAGTCGTGAGAATCTGGTGCAATTTGCGTGCGCTCCAGTCAGTCCATCCTCCCGTCGCGAGACTGCGTTCCGAGCAGCGTATTTTGAAAAGGTACATTCACACTTTTGGCGCAGCACGATGTGTAATTCGATCTGACTTACCCTTGTCTTATTTTGTTCTTCAGATTTCCTCACAAGCCCAACTATTTGCAGGTCTGGCTGCAAAAACTGGACATTGATAAGCGTACGCCTCAAGCAGAGCGGCTGCATAGATATCGGGCAGCATGGCCGGTACCAAGCTAAAGACTTCCAAGCCTGAAAAGGCCAAGAAGGCTTCGAAAAAGGCTGAAAACAAGGCCAAGGCTGGCAAGAAGGCCGTCGATGAGGACACTGCCAAGGTTGAGAAGAAGCGCGCAAAGCTGCTTGCCCGCTCCCAAGAGCTGGAAAAGGAGGCGCACAAGCTGCTCGCGGAAGCCAAGAAGGCTGCCGACAAGTACGCGGAACTGACCAAGTCGCTGGAGGACGAGGAGGATGACACGTCATCAGAATCAGAGGTGCGTTTTTCCGAGGGGGCTCAAGCCGGGCTCTTGTTATTCTTATTCCTTGACAGATGCGCAGACTGACACGAGGGAACAGAGTGAATCAGAGGAACAAGTCCTCACGCCATCTTCAGATTCCACAAGCTCCTCGTCCGATTCCGATTCCAGCTCCGAAGGCGGTGCCGCCGTTCCCGCACCCAAAGCCAAGCCCGGCAAGAAGAGCAAAAAGGAAAAGGGCAAGCCCGAGCGCAAGAGAAAGCGCCAAGACTCGTCCGAGGACGACACGAGCAGCAGCGGCAGCAGCAGCAGCAGCGATTCCGAGGACAGCGGTGTAGACCGAAAAGCAGCCGCCAAGAAAAAGGCAAAAGCGGCCAACAAGGAAAAGACCAAGAAGAAGCCCAAGGGGAAAAAAGACAAGACCAAGGCCAAGAAGGAAAAGAAAAAGATCCCGGACGCGGATAGCGACAGCGACAGCGATGTTGACAGCGACGATGAGATGCCGCCCGCCGCCGCCGCCGGCAACAAGCCAGAAAAGAGCTGGCACGTCACCGGCCTCGACGGCGGGTCGGCCCGGCAGAGCAAGTTCCTGCGGCTGCTGGGCGGCAAGAAGCAGGGCATGAGCCTGCCGGTGTCGGACAAGGGCGGCGCGTCCGAGTCGACGCGGGCCGAGGCCGACATTCAGCGCCAGTTTGAGGAGGGCATGAAGATGAAGAATGAGGGCGGCAGCCACCGCCGCGGCCTCGGACTGGGCGCGTGAGATGGCGTGTGTGTGTGTGTGTGTGTGATGTGTGTGCTGTTGTAGCGATTTTTCCATGTGTACACATATATACAGAGGCGTAAGGCTGACAGTTGAGCCATTTTGTTACTTTTCAGGTCATGACTACTGTTTTTTTTTTGCAGCTGCTGCTTGTCAATTGTGATGTGACGCGCGGCTAGTTCCAACATGCGAGTGCTGAAACGAATTGATGAAAAGGAAAGAAATCTAAATTGTTCAAAGTATATCGCTTCAGCTCTACAACGCCGAAAATCTGCTGTAATACATGGCTAACGGAACATGGCCTTTCCACCTGCTCGACCTTGCTTCCCAGCTCACAGCTGCAAGCATCTTTCCTCGAGCAGCTGTTGACCAGCGTAGCAGGAGAGATGGGCTACGCATACTGCATTGAAGCCATCTCAATTTTGTACTCTGGGGGGTTGGATGCCCTGAAAAGACAGCCCTGGAGGGTTCTGGTAGGTTCGAGGTCTCGTCGCAAATCAAACAGGCAGCGCAGAGTACGTGATGGATCCTCCACACTTCGTGCGACACGCAGAGCTTTCTTGTTGCCCGGACTCCCTGATCGGTGTATTGCGTGCATCGTTTATTGACCCCACCAGCGGGAGAGGACCTCAAAGAATAAGCCGCCAAAGACGACAAAGGCAAGAAGGACTAGTGAGGAAAGCGTGTTAGCTGGTTTCAATCGTGATCAAGTACACGCGACCGGGCATATTGCGCTCCTCCGCACACTGTGAAGATGCTCTCCAATGACGTGTGCGTGGGGATCGGGTGCGCGCGCACATCGACGGGGGCTTGTTGTCTTTCACGTACCGATCCAAAAGGGAGAGATGGAAGGCTTCTGGACGCCCTTTTCGCGCTTCTTGATCTGGTCGCCAGACTTGCCCATGCGGGACTCTTGATCCTTGGCGAATTTGGCGTTGCGACGTCGCTGCTCGGGAGTTTGCGCCTGCGCGAGGGGAAAGTGCCCCCTTGTGTTAGCCCATGGACGAGAGGCGATCGATCCCCTTGATGGGGGTTTAGGATTTGGGTTTGCGCAGCGGATGTGTTTCGCGGAAGATGGGTAAAAATAAACGTGTTCACTTCTTGTGACGTACCATTTTCGATTGTGTTTGTGTGCTTGCGAGAATGTTGGAACGAGGGGGAGGTGCGTCGTTTGTCGCGGTTCAGGGAGGAGAGAACGTTGGAATTTAACTAGAGCTCCCTAATATGGCGTAGATCTGGACAGGTAGCTGTTTGAAGAGTGTCGAAGATGTTGGATTCGCAGCGAAGGTCTCGAGAATCAGTTCGAATGTTTGGTATGACTGCACGGCAATTGGCACACGAGCAATCTGTTCAGTTTGTCGAGGATGGGAGGCAAGGTTTGGGGATTTGGGGGTCTCTTCGGGACATGTGTCGTCAATCCAGGGAGTTCCACCCATCGCCCACCTCGGAAAGGGAAGGTACCTGGAAAGCTGGCACCTGGCCCCTAGCTTTTCCCCACACAGCGCCGTGCGGTGGCCCGGTGGGGTGCCAGACGCGGCGTTTCTGTGGCGTATCGGTGCACTTTCCACTCTCCTAAAACAATACGCCCACTCTGGATGCGATCGGTAGTTACTGGCAGGGAGAGACGAGATGTCCTCTCTTACTTACTTGCCTCGATTTATTATGTTTTTTTCTTCTTCCTCTTCCCTAATACGCGCTTAGCATTCTTCTATACACTTGTTTCTAGCCGTTGTTAACTCCTCGCTAGCCGACGCGCAATTTTCGCCCCAGGAGACCATCGTTTCCAGCACGTCTCTAAGCCGATGACTCGCCAACCTCTCCCAGTCAATGCATGGTTCGTTCATCTGTCTTGAATCGCTGCAGGCAAGACTGGGAGAGATTCTGTTTTCGTGGTAGCTCCGTTGGGTCCTCTTACTTGCTTTGATTTCTTGAAGGTTTTCTATCGATGCCGCCGTATCGTATGTGACCAAAAAAAGGCGGGCACAGGTATTCGTGATGCACTTTCTGCATTATCTACATGCAGCCCATATTGATGTATTGTAAAATGCCATGTCTGTAAACATCGTCGACATGAACTGCGTCAACTTATACCACCCAGGAAGTGGGGCCCGCATCAGCCAAAACGGGTGCCCACAGCTGCTTTTGCGCTGAGAATAGCCTCCTAATTCCGACCGACTTTGCTCATCAAGCGCGCGCACACGACCGGGCATCGAACATTCAAGAGCCATCCGCTTGTTTTTTGGGAACTTCGATCGGGTCCAACTCACCGAGCCTTGCTTGCATCCTTTAAAATGTTCTCATTACGCGCTGCGACGGTCGCCCGTCGCGTGCCTGCTTTGCGATGGCAACTTGTCCCTACGAGAACATATGCCACAGAACAGTCTGGCAACCCTACGGTAAGACTCTCGTCCTTCGCGGCTTACCATATGATATGATCAATGTGTCGTTTCCGCTTTTCGGGGCCATGTTGACATGTCGAACCATGTTATCTGCGTACTGAGTGCTCCCTTTCACACAAGCTAACAGGCCGTTCGCAGGCAAGTTTCTACAAGACGTTTTCGCGGCCCATAGCCAAGGTCATGATTCTGGCCGTCTTTACGTATCAGGTTGCGTATTGGTCCTGGATAAAGCTCGACGCGGACGAGGTGCGCGGCAAGATTGATGGTACGTGAGGATCTACCCTGCAATGGCCTCTGGCACTGGATGCATTGGCGGTTGTCGCAAGATTAGGTACCACAATCGATTTTTCACTGACTTTTATCACTGAGTAGCAGAAATTGAGACCCTGGAGAAAAAGGTAGACGACTACAAGGAGTCAAAAGCTGCCGGCAAGACAGCCTCAAAATGAGACTAGTTTGTAGCGTAGACAAAATCA
Source organism: Akanthomyces uredinophilus (assembly GCA_030778065.1). Lineage (NCBI taxonomy): Eukaryota > Fungi > Ascomycota > Sordariomycetes > Hypocreales > Cordycipitaceae > Akanthomyces > Akanthomyces uredinophilus. Next base: position 197,925 of record JAPFRW010000072.1, on the reverse strand, counting down.
CCCCAGCGCCACACAACACAACGTGGCGACTAGTGTAGCTTAAATGTATAATATCATAGTACCTCAAGAGGAACTCGTATCAGGAGAGATGATTGCCAATTCATGGTACGGATTGGCTTATTTGTAAATTACTTGTCTATCTTAAATGTCGATTCGATGTGCCAAATGTCAAACTCCAGACGCAATGCAATGCGGAACCCCCCCTCCATCATAATATGCACGGTAAAGCCCAGCTTTACGTATATTCGTAGCAGTAGATTAGCACAGTAGCCCCATGCCGAGAAGTACCGTGCCAAACAGCAGCGTCGCGTTCAGGACCACGCCAGCAGCGGCGCTCACCCGCGTGCGCGGCTCGCCCGGGTAGTTGCACGTCACCTCCTTGTTCTCCGGGTCGCGCTTCCCGTAGCTCGAGTTCCACTCGCGAAAGTTGCGCAGCGGACACGCAAACTGGAGGGCCGAAGGGCAACTCTGCACCACGTCGTAGCAGAGGTCGTCGCAGGGCAGCAGCTCCCGGTACGGGCCGGGCGCAATCTCGTCGTCGATGAACTTGTTGCGCGACGTGTTGGAGGCGGGCGCGCTGTACCGGACCAGAGCGTCCGCGGGGAGGCGAGTGCCGTTGGGGAATGCCTGGCCGGCGTTGCGCACAATCGAGTGCGGGCTGTCGAGGGTGTAGTCCTCGCAACGGGGCATGACGACGGTGCAGAGCCACTTCTTGTAGGTGCGTCTGCAGTCGTCGCAGTTCTTCAAGAGCGAGTACATCTTGGTCGACGGCGCCTCGCACTGCACTTGCATGAGTGCCTTTTCAAAGTTTTCGTATGATTCTTTGGCGTAGTCATCGTACTTTTTCCCGAGGCTGTCGTCGGCCTTGAATTTTTCAGTGTTGCCGGGAATGGCGTACTGTATATCGTTGCAGAATTCGAGATCTGTCACCATCTTACAACTCGTTCCTGATGTTGCGTCAGCAGGGGTAATTTGCCTCTACCAATCGACGTGTATTTACCTGATACAGTGTTGAAAGCCGTTGACGCAAAAACAGTGCCTCCGCCACCAACGATGCCTTCCCCATCGCGCTTGGCCGCTGTCGCATTTGGAGCTTTAACAATGATCCCTCGGTATTCCGTTGTATCGTTCAGGCCGGTGACAAAGAATTGCTGCTTCGGAAAGCCACCGGGTCCTCTCGTCGTCATGGTCATATGGACTAGCTCATTCAGATTTCCTGTCCCGTTCGGCGTCGCGTAGATCTGTGCGTTTGTTTGGAGACCGCATGTGGAGTGCCGAACTCCATGCAGTCGGGGAAAGAGCTCATTATCGACGTAGAACTGATAGACCTCCCCATCTTCCATAATTTGCTGCGTTTGGTCGGCGTTTGTCGTCAGATTTTTGCTGACAAGCAGAGCCGATGTTGCGTCACTATCGAGCCATAATAATTGACCATCTTTGCCCACGTATCGGTGGTAGTACGCCTCAGTGGAGGAAGCCAGCTCAAAAAAGTAAACGCCTTGATAGCTAGACGAGATATTGGGTGCTTGGACGGAGATATACAAGTCGTCTGTGAAGGTCATGTTGAACATCACCGCACCGCCATCGAACGCCTTTCTTTGTATGTTTGGCGTGTCCTGCATAGACAAGTCAGGGCACCCCAACTGGCTTGAATTAGATATGAGCAAAGTGAGCTGCGGAGGCTCAATGTCTGCCTTGTCATCGCCCGGAACACGGTGCGGCTGTAGGCATGTATTTGCAGAAAGGAAAATGGGCACGCTCTGGCTGTCATCACGTTCCGAAATGTCAGCCCCAGAGCTAGCATTTACTGCTGCGACGGCAGTATCAAAGTCGAAACGACGAGCTTTCGTCCCGCTGCTGGTGCTGCTGGTGAAGACGTCACCCTTTTTGAGCTGGTAGCAGGCTGCTTCACCTGACTTGAGATTCGACTTTGCAGGCATGTTGTTGACAAGCGGTCCAATGACGCTGGCCCTCCGGCCGAGGTAGCTACTGTCGAAAGGAGCAAAACTTGGCTCGTACGTATCGCCAAGTTCGAGGTCGAGATTGTAGCCATCGAGGTCGTTTGACCCGATATGTCTAGGTGATTCGTCCGCAGCGGTACTTGGCGAAAGTGTGAGCATGTATAAGATTGTGCATATCGTCGCAGCCAGCGAGGGTGCTGGCCGCGACTGCAAAAGCCCGAAAGACATGGCGGGCGGCCGCCGGCGGCTAAAGGGAGGATTCGAGGATGACTGCGAGGCGCGCTGAGGAATCAACGGCAGACGGGCGGCGAGACCTCGTAGGCCATCGTGACTTTTCCAAGTTTGCGACGAGTTTGTTCGGGTGAGTAGCGAGAGTAAGCCTGTAACGAAGAATCTGGCCGTTTCACAATGTGGATGACTGCTCTGTAGTTCAAGCTACGTGGGTCCGCGAACGCGCAGCCACCTAAGTAGAGCCCCTGAAGCAGGCTGCGACAATAGCGCATGGCTGACCCCTCCAGGAATGGCCTTGCATGCAGTCTCATCGTCGTGCCCAATCTTTGACCAATCTGTTCAGAAGGAACATGTTCACTAGTTGAGAGTTACTGGAAGCGACTACATGACGCGCCAGGCGTTGCAGTTCTCGTCATTAGACATTGACATCACTAGCGTGGTACTGCGTATCGCAAAGCGTGGAAACCAGACAATCAATTGAAATTCAGTGGACTGGTACCAACTCCGTTTGAGAGAAAAGTACAAATTCATTTTACACATTTCCAATCATGGGGCTTTTGAATTATGCAGCCTTTCCACCTTGACTCTCATCCTTCATTACCGCCGGGCATCCGTATGTAGCTCACGTTGAACGCGCCGGCCAATGGTCATTATCCTTGCGCGTAGCTTGCTATTGTGGCGATGGTCCGGGAGTTTGAACCTAGTGCTGTATTTGCGACCATGCCTGCCGTTGCGAGTCCTTTTAGTCGGACTTGTGAACGGCGGCGTCAGCCTTGGAGCGGAGGTTGGCCGTAGGGGAGCTGCCCTTGAAGTATCGGCTGAGGGTGGGAGACAGGAAGGAGCGGAAAATGATATCGGCGCCACTAGATTAAAGTCAGGACTGCGATGGCTTTTTGCGATCGAGAGGGGCGCTGCGCAACTTACCGGAAGACGGGCAGAGAGAGCCACAGGAGGAAGACAAACTTGAAGACAAAGTAGAAGGGGAACCAGTAGACAATATTGAAGAAGCTCTCAATGACAGTGAAGAAAGAAAAGACAACCCAGTACTATAACAGGTCAGCGGGTGGGATCCTAGGATGCTTCGTGGGGTTTTGGGGACGAAAAGATGGAAAGGAATAACGTACGGTCAGCCACTGCGTGTCGTCCTCCTTGTTGTCGGTGAAGAGAGCAGCGAGGGAGTAGTATCCGGGGATGACGAAGCCGGCGAGGTTGGTGAGGAGCTGGCCACCGAGGTTGAAGATGATGAGGAAGAAGTAAAGAGCACCAACACCGATGACGGCATAGGCCTTGGGAACGCCGGCCTGTCTTTCCAGGTTGTTGAGCGCGGGATACTTGGACAGCTATCGTTACGAGTTAGAATGTCGGATGCACGAATTGAATCGATTGAGCAGTGTAGACTGACCTCCCTGTCAAGGGTGCTGAGGTAGTTCTGGGCTTTTTCCTGAGCGGAAGACATTTTTGCAGCTGGCGGGGTGGCCGGAGAGCTACGTAGTGAGAGCTTTGGGAGCTTCGTTGGTTCTTGCTGGAGTCGAGCTGAGCTGTGTTTGGCGCAGCCAGAGTTATACAAGTGCAGGTAAGCTGGTGCGGAGTGATGCGACGATGTTGAAGCGAAGCAAAAGTGGTTTGTGGGAGTAAAAAGAGTAGCGTAGGTGGCTTAACTCGAGAATGGCGATGAGCGAAGCCCAGGTAGGTACTGACGTGTGCTCAAGCAATCTTGGTTTTGAAACTGGGCCTTGCAGCTGTGCGCACGTCAGTTATCTGGTGGACGCTGGGTACTGCTGCAGGGGTAGTACTTGCAGCAGGGGCGTAGATGCAGCGACGCACAAAGTCTTGATTGCGGGTTCTCTACATGGACTCTAACAGAATAATTGCTTGTGATATTGTGGGTATTCCCACGTTGGCCGCGGCTGAGCAAGAGGTAGCACGTCACACTGGAAAACGCCTGCTGGAAGCTTTTGACTGGCTATTTTTAACAATAATGGAGTAGTTAACGTATATCACTGTCGACTGTCGACTGGAAAGACAAAGAGGCTGAAGTGAGGCTTGTTTGATTTGGGCGCCAAAGAGGCAGGGGACGGACTACGAGATGCTTGGTGGCAGGAGTAGGCCAATGCGAGAGCGGGCCATTTTTAGGATTCTGCTCGTGGGCCCGACTCATCACCGAGAGACAAGAGCTAAGCAGCAGCTGGCCAATGGTGAGAATACCTCGCCGAGTGTTTACTTGGTCCAGATGTGGGCGTGCGTGTTGTGGTTCATGAGGGCCCGACTGGGGCATAACAAGCTGTGGTAATTGGCACTGTACAATGTGCGATGATTTGGTGGGCGGCAGGCTTGACGTTTTGCACTAATAAAGCCAATCAAACACAGTGTGCACCGACAGTGCAAATCCCCCACTTGCGTTACCTGGAATTCCGACAAATTAGATGCTTCGGACTGGCCTGCGCCGCCTACCGTGCCTGCTTACCTAACCCCGCCGGTGCCGTCTTGTTTTGTTTATGAGGCCTTGTGCTTGGCTCCACTCGCAGCAAGCCAGCCAGCCGCCTGCCAGCCCCCAGCCCAGGCTCGCTAGCTTGAGCCAAAGCCAATTCGGCCCCAGCCTGCCTGCTCGCCGTCCCACTCGCCGCTTCTGTGCTTTTCTCCCCTCGTTGGCCTCGCAACAGAAAACAACCACAACAACACTTGCAGACGACGATATCTAACCACCAGCTGCGCGCCTAGACCGCCGGTGATCCCTGCAAGAGACTCTTCAGGCGCTGCAGACGCTTTGACAATTCTTTTTTCTTGTCCTCCTCGCCTATCGCTGCTTTTACTGCTGCTGCTATTCTGTCGGGCGCCGTGAAAAACAACAACCGGCCAATGTTTATTGTCCGACGCTAGCTTGTCTATATATCAACACAGCATATAGAAATCTCTCGACATGGACCAAGGTACGTCGCACGCCTCATCTCTGCATTGCGAAGCACTCGACATTGAATTTATTGAGCGCAATCTAAACTTCTCCTTTCTTTCTAGAATCTGCCGCAGCGCGCGCTGCCAAATCCAGGAAGCGACCGCAGTCCCAGGCCTCGACTGCCTCCATTCACAGCGCCACGACTCAACACAACATGGATGGCTCTGGATTTGCCGATACTGCAGGCATGTACGGTGGCCAATGGATGCATAATGAGCACCCCAACGCCAAAGACATGTCTGCTCCTCAAATGTCCCCCGAGGACATGATCCTGCAAGCCGCCACTCACATGCAGTCCGCCAACCATGAGTTCGCCATGGACGGCTCCATGGCCGCGCATATGCACCACATGGCCTACCAGCACCACCATGGCATGCCTAGACACCCTCTTCCTGCGGACCAATTTGGCCCCAATGCCAGCTTCACCGAAGGCGACAGCCAGATGCTCGACAGAGACGATGGCGACGATGGCGACTCCATGGCTCTCGCTGCGGGTGTAAACAAGCCCAGTCGATCGAGTGCCAATAACGAGCTCGAGATGCGGCAGCTATTCAGCGCCAACAGGCATCGTGGGCTACAAGACGTCGCCTCCGAGCTCCATGGCAATGAGCGTGGGCCCAACTCGGAAAGAACCCGGCAGGTTTTTGCCATGCTTTGGTAAGAGCACTGCTTCTATGACCAATAACCTGCGGCTGTACTAACTTGACTTTTAGGATCAATACGACCTGCACCAAGGGCAAGGGCTCCGTTCCCCGTGGTCGTGTTTATGCAAACTACGCCTCGCGCTGCGCCACCGAAAGAATCACGGTTTTGAACCCCGCTAGCTTCGGAAAGCTTGTTCGCGTTCTTTTCCCAGGCCTCAAAACTCGCCGTCTGGGCGTTCGCGGAGAATCGAAATATCACTACGTCAACTTCGCTCTTGCTGAGGACCAGTCCGACCTGGTCGAACCTCCTCAGCCGCCTCGTGCCCTCTCCGAAGCTAAGAGCTTTTCTCAGAGCCAGAACACGATATCACAGCCCCAAGATGGCTCGAAACGCGGATCGCCCTTGACACAGCCTGAGGACGAGTCTCAACCTAGACACGTCATCAAACAGGCTGCTGACAGATCGCACAGTCGATACAACCAGCCAGACCTTGCCAGCATTGACAACATTCAATCTACTGCTACCAAGACTCGCCTGGAACTCGAATTCCCCCCGTATAATCAAGATGACTTCGAACAGTCTGAGCCTCTCGGTCTTCCGGCCATCGAGGCGTTCCTTCCTCACGGAACCGACCCGGACGCAGCCAAGTCTTTGTCTGCTCTATACAGGTCTCACTGCACCTCCCTGGTCGAATGCATTCGCTACTGCAGAGAGAAGACTTTCTTCCACCTCTATACATCCTTCCAGGGCACACTCACAATGCCCGTACAAAAGCTTTTCAGCCATGAGGCGGTTGCTCCTTGGATTGAAGGCTCCGACTTTGTCCTGTATCAGCGCATGATGCGCATCATCTCCGGGCTGACCCTGCAGGTCGTGCCTAAGCCGGTCCTCGATACCCTGAGAAATATCTCCGAAAGAATTGTGCCACACATCCGCGAATCGTTTCAGGGCCAACCACAGCACGTTATTGCCGCCAAGGAGGCGCCCGCGGCTCTCTTCGCCGGTCTAATCGATCGTGCTCTCCGCGTTAATCTGACGGCTCATGCGGCTGCCAACATGCTGTCCAACCCTGCCAATCGCGACCAGATGTACGTGGATTGGATAACCATGATCCGCACTCGCAAGGTCGCCGAGTGTGTACCCACCCGCGGCATGGATGATGTTGTCGACCTGCTGGTCACCGAGATGCGCGATCTTCTGGATCCTGTCAGTGTTCCTTGGGAAGTTGAGGTGCTCACCATCTACGGCGACCATGCCAGCCGCAATCCTCGTCAAGAAAACGAGGGCGGAGCAGCCTCGACTGGTCAAAATGTGTTGGATAGATGGGTCAACTTTTTGCGATTGCTCCCATCCAAATTCAGCTACGCATCTCACGCCGACATTGTGTGGTGCGTAGAGCGCGTCGGCACTGCCGTGATGCGCGACTTGACCCTGTCACAGGGCAAGAGCTTCGGGTCATGGTGGGTAACAAAGACATGGGTTGATGAGATGGTCTGCTTCATCGCCGAGCAGGGAGGATTTATGAAGCAGAAGTCTTCGCCTGTGGTCAACGCCACCCCAAACGCTGAGGCAGCTGGCAAGGTGGCCAGCTGCCAGAACTCTCGATACAGCAATGCCGGCGAGGAATTGAACCTGTCACAATCACAGCCCGGGCGCGCACCGTTCCCTCCGCCTGCCAACAGTCTCAACGGCAAGGCCCACAACGCGTCCTCCCAGCCAGCGGCGGATAATGACGCACACGACGATAGCGGGATCGGCATTCGAACACCAGAGGAGGACTTTTCTATGCACAAATATACATTTGCCGAATCCGAAGCGCCAGCTCTGATGGCAGCAACTGAGCTTACGGCTTGAGGGGTCATGTAACAAAAATACGGTTGGCGCATGTTTTGGGCATTGGAGTCGGCGTTTATGGGTGGCTGAATGGATGGTACAAATACCCAACTATACAATTATATGAAGGCAATTCGGAAGATGACGGAACGAGGGCACGAAGCTACATGACGAAGACCATGTGTGCAATGATTATGCATGGGATGTCTTTTCGAATGAATTGTCGGCTATGATACCCGTGCAGCCTCGGGAATAGTGTGTATTATCGGCGATCTGGATATTTGTTTTTCAGGAGGGCTATTCTTAGCGGCTTATTTTTTCTTCCCATGTTTATGTTTGATACTATCTTTTGTCTAATGATTGGAGGCAGGGAGACTGGTTTGAGAACCAGCAGTTGTTGATTGAATAACAAATAATTCATCTTTTGGATCATGTACATTGTTTGTTTGACGAGCCTCCTGTGCACTCCTCACGGACGGTCCACTAGAGACATGACGTCAAGAGCAGCATGAGTAGATTTAATCTTTGTTGTTGTTTTGCAAATTTAGGTTCATGGCAATAACATGCGAGACAGTGGTCCTCATTTCGCTGAGGGCGGTAAATTAGTGCTGTAAGGGAATGCAGGGGCCAGAGCTTCCTGATGCCAACATTAAACCAAGCCGGGTTTGATTGCGCACCGGTCTCGATGGGGCGCCTACATTAAACTGGTCAGATGTCTTTGACCAGAAAACAACAGACTGCCTGCCTATTTGGGACATGCCTCACATGCCAATGTGACGCCCAATTGTGTTGGTGCCACCTGACGTCCCGTCAAGCAAAGACCTTGCCAGCCTGTTTTCCCTTCTTTCATCTCAAGTCCAATGCGAGACGGGAATACGTTTTTATTCTCCCTCTTTTGTCCCAAGCCCAATGCAAGCAAGAGATACGCACAAGGCACAGCTCGGCGCGGAACACAAGTTACAACGCCGTCGTCGCAGAAAGTCTCTCAAGAATACCGCCAACGCCTCGCCTCCTCCGTCATGAAGGCTCGGACTTTTTCCGCCGCCTTCTTGCCATCGGCCGGGTCGGTAAACTTGAGTCCCATCATGACCATAAAGTGCACGGTGTTGTCATAGCGCGCCTTGATCCATTTGAGCTCGTCGGGCCCAAAGTAGGAGTTGCACAGGAGCCTCTCTGGTCCGCCATTGTCCCAGTCAACGTCGTAGGAGTCATCGGAGTCGCAAAAGTCGGCGCCGTCGGGGTCTTCGAGCCGGCGCTTCTTTCTGTCGATTCGAACGAGGGCCACGTCGACCCGATCCTCCGGGTCCAGGCCCTCTCTCTGCAGGAACGTTTCCAACTTGCCGTGGTGGTCTTTCAGCCATTCAATCTCGGAGAAGGGAATCAGCCCCTTCATGTAGCCATATTCCGGCCCGAGGACGGAGGACTCCTCGGCGTCCCTCGCGCGGCGTACGATGTGCCAGCCTGTTTCGCGGTCTTCTTCCTTTTCCATGCTGAGCCCGTGACGTCCCATGAGGATTTTGTGTCGGATGCCAAAACGCCGCTGCAACCACCTCTCCTCCTCCTCGGAAGGGTAAAACGATTTCTGCGGCGCGTCGCCCGATGGTGATGCTGCGGGCGCGTGCAGCCACTTTTCGCGCTCCGTCTCGGGCCATCCCGCATTGATCATATACTTGATACCCGGCTTAAACGGTGAAGGCCCGACACGAGGCCCAACAGGCGGTCCGCTCAGCCTCACCTCGCATAATCCGCATCGGGGCGTAAAGTAGGCAACCGGGGCGCCATCAGAAAGGCTGATGCTGCCGTTTGACCCGGGGTCGGTCTCGAGCCTCACTTTGAAGTCTTGGAACAACGGCGTCCCGACAATGTTGCACAGCGCAGAGGGGACATGGAGGACGTCTCGCAGCGTAATGGTGCCGTGTTCGCGATGCCTGGCTTCTGGTGTCGTTTTGACGGGAAGGTTCACCGTGCCGATGCCAATGACGGCCGCGCCAGAGGTCAGTGCCGATGAGATGGGCTTGTAGTCGGCGCCGAACCAAGACCGGTCTTTGGCAATGCTGGGTTTTGCTTTATGCATTAGATAACATACTCTCTATAAGCGCAGACTGCGCATTCTCATGACTTGCAGGGCAATCCTTACTGCACATTGGTGCTAGTGACGAGAATCCACGATGGGCAGGGCAGAGCTGCGGAGGGCTGGCCGGCGGAGGGCTGGCCGGCGGAGGGCTGGGCAGCATGGGCGCGCAACGAATCGGGAACAACTGTCATGCCGCCCATACCAATGAAGTGGACATTTGGCTTGACGGCGGAGGGCTGGCTGGCGGAGGGTTGCGCAGCATGGGCGCGCAACAAATCGGGAGCAGCCATCATGCCGCCCATGCCAATGAAGTGGACATTTGGCCACGTCTCCTCCCTCGACATCTCGAAAGATCAATGGCAGCTCTCGGACTGGTATGGGCGCTACCGTAACGAAATTTAGGAGTAGGTGTTGCAGAAGCAAAATGCAGCATTTTGGGAAGCCGGGCCCCGATACGCTGGATGCTTGGGCGCGGGGCTGGACCCTGCAGGACCCCTAAAGCCAGAGGAGGACACAAGGCCGAGAGAGACACGGCCGTCAACTATAGACACTGCGAAGAGCAGGTTCCGGTGGCTTGAAAGGGAACAATTGACTACTTGCCGATGCCATTTTATTTATCGATGCCATTCAGGGAGTGGCAAATGTCTACTATGAACAGCTGGCGAATGATTCCAAGCCGCAGTGAGAGGTTCACCCACTTTTTCGTACTTGACTCAATATTGAAGCATTGTGTAATTCTCACTGGCAATAAATGAAACTGCAGGAACAAAAAAAACTAGACTCCCCGGACTCCCCGTGCTGGATGCAATATTAGCCCTTGTCAGCATCCGGAGCCATCAAGATGGCGGCAATCTTCCTAGCCTTGAGTCCATCGCCGGCACCCGAGAACTTGAGACGCAAGCTCACCATAAACGAGAGCACGTCGCCATAGTTTATGATGATCCATGCGAGCTCCCTGGCTCCAAAGTACCTGCTGGCCTGAGCAAGCACGGCGTTGCTCTCCACCACCGACACGTCCGTGCCCAGCCCGCTGTCCGCGCCCAGTGTGTCGGCCGTGTCCGGTGCCGTGCTCGCCCGGATAATCTGCCGCGCCTTTGCGGCGTCCTCTTCGCAGTTGCCCTTGAGCCCAAAGGCCCTCATAAACTTCCACACGCTCCCGTGCTCCCGCTTCATCCAGGCCCGCTCCTGGTCGTCAAAGGCGGCGACGACGCCGGGCCGCGGCTTCCCGGCGCGCTTGGCCAGCTGCCGCATCGCCAGCTGGCGGTGGTCGTCGTGCCACCACGCGCAAATCTTGTACTTGTGCTGCGGCTTGAACGGCGAGGGGCCGACCCTCGGCCCGACCGGGGGCCCGCTGAGGCGGAGCTGCAGCAGCGGGCCCGGCAGGTCCAGCCTGTAAAAGTAGCCGGCGGCCCTGCCCTTGCCGTCCGAGATCTGGCAGATGCCGCCGGGGGCGGCTCGCAGGACGTGGTCCTTTGCGATGGGCGCCCCGATGACGTTGCAGACGCAGCTGGGCACGTGCAGGACGTTGCGGAGTCGGAGCACCCCGTGGCCCTGGGCGCCTCGCGCGTCCGGGCGGCGCTTGACGGGAATCTCGACCGTGCCGATGCCGATGACGGCGTCGTGGAGCGATGAGCTCACACCCTGTGGTCCCAGTGAGCTCTTGATGGGCTGGTAGTCTGCACCGAACCAGGACTTATCTTTGGCGCGGCTGGAGGGATCTGTGTTAGAATGAATGTCGTATGTGGGGGAAGGGGGATGGAGATGCTTCGATGCAGTGGAAGAAGCTTGTCACGTACTGGACATTGGAGGAGGCAGAATAGATCCACGCGGGACAGAGAGGAGAGTCGCTCATCTTGCAGATCTTTAAATGGCTGAAAGTTGTAAAGACAAGTAAGAACTTTCGACTGTGTCGGTTGCTGTTCAGTCTGGCTCTGCGTGGTTGTGAAGGATGAGAGATGAAAGAACGATTCGAGGGAGAGACGTAGACCATTTAAATATTGCAAGCTCAGATATGCGTATCACAAGTGCAACCTCTGGTGTCACATTCGCAAATGTGATGAGCGAAAGAGTCTGGCCCAGGTATGCGTACGAGTGTAGCCTCCGGTATCACGGCCACCGTAGTCACACCGACGCACTGGCTGTCTCAAATATCTCGAGACGAATTTCGCCTGCAAAGACTGTAATCGGTCCTCTACCAGCTTTACGCGGTGGCAAAACACGAAGGATAGCCAGCCACTCGTCGCACAGCATGTAGCACACTGTTTGCCTGCAGCTCCTGGTGAAACGAGATCAATAGTTTCGTGCTGTATTCACGTTGCATTAATTTCGCAACTATTCATGCCTCATCTCACCAGCCTTTACTTAGTTTTGTGGCACTTTGATAGAGCAGGAAACGGCCCGTCGTCATCTGGTCCTTGGTTTTCGTGATACCCCCAGGTTTTGTTGTCCACGGCTAAGAAAGTCTGCCAAGGAAGCTCTGTTTTGATTTCAGTCAGGACGAATGATATAAGCTATATAATAATGACAGGAATGATGATAACAATAAAGGGGTACAAGTTTTCATTAACCGCAGTGAGAATGATAGCAGCTCTCGACGACCGATAGCCGGAGCCTCATGATCGTCGTGGAGCCAAGATTGATCTTTGGCATAGCTTGCAGTCATTGGTTTGGTCTAGCTGTAGCCTGGCGAGCAGGTGGGGGATAGTTTATGATGCGCGGGTAATAGCCGTAAAAAAAAAAAAAAAAAAAAAGTGAGCTTATACTGAGCATTGGAGCCGCTGGAAAGGACCCAAGCAGTGTAAGGGAAAGTAGACACGGCGAAATGCTGGTGTAAGTTGAGGCTGCGGCAACTTGTCCCTAGCGCCTGATAAACAACCACACACCACGCAGCGCCGGCTTGGACCGAGTTTAGGATTAAATATGGGAGAAGCCGCCAACTCACGCAACTGTACACTGGAGTCTGGCACAAATGAGGTACGTACTTGGGCGCCGCCACAGAAGAGCGGCAGTTACTGGTGTGTACATGTTGGTAAAGTTAGAATGCACGGGAAATTCTCGGAGACAGACTCGGAGACAGACCAGATACTAGCGTGCGATGGCGCCATCGCAATTGGCACTCAAGCGAGACAGACTGTTCGCAGCCGCTAACAAGCTGCCTCGTGCACATGTATTCGCACCCGCCGTCCACTGCAGCAGCGCAGCACCAGCGGAGGACGGACCCGGGAACCGGCTTGAAGGGCCTCTCTGGCCTGTGATTGCCGCTGGCCCCCGAGGATTTAATACACGCATGGGAGCATAAAGAGGCGCTCCATGCTCTTCATTAAACGTGCACGTGTGTCCAAGTGGCAATCTCCCCCAGGCCAGAGTTTGTGTTTGTCATAGCTGCAAAGATCTCTGTAGCGGATTGCGCGCCTGTCAATACAGCAACTGTAATAACACGACGTTTGACTCGTCCAGACCTGTACCTCAGCTAGGTACCTAGGTAGGTGGTTACCCGGTACCTACCTTACTTAGGTAGAGCTACGTTACAGTGGGCTAGGCGCAACTACCAGCGCCCAGAAAGCACCCAAGCCCAAAGAACAAGCAAGAAGCCCCCCCGGCGCTCAACCTCCGGCTCCGGCGACCCGATCTTTTTTTCACTCATACCTGAGTTTGTGAGTCGACGACAAGATCGGCAACTCATCTATTGATTTGTTTGACCGGTTCTGTTCCTGCATGCAATATAACACCCATATTCTCATTCGCTCCTTAGTGCCTCGCAATTCGTTGCCTATTTGGCCAGAATTGGCTCTTCTCTGCGAAGCTTTCCTTGACTGTCACCACTTCGGCGGGTCTTCCAGAACCATAGTGTGACTCGCGAGGTCGGGAAAAAAAACTGCAGCGACGAGCCGCAAACAGTGTGCGGCAACAAAGAACCTCGACTCATCATCGAGCCAATTCGAAACAAGGACAGAGGGCATATTTACACTCTCTGCGCTTATTGAACTTCGGCATTCTCATTCTTGTTCAAATTGAGGTCACTTTCGGGCAAGACGCTGCGTGAGGGGACGACGCCAAAAAAAAGCCATGAGCGGCTACTCATATTCAAACTCGCCCGAGCTGGGCTGGGTTGTACAAAAATTCGGGGGCACGAGCGTCGGCAAATTTCCTGGCAAGGTACGTCGGCTCGCTGGCCCGCCACGATGCAGTCATGCAGGCTTGGGTGAGAGCCGCATGGGCTGTGAGCATGAGACACTTGAAGCTAACAACGTCTTCAACGCCTAGATTGCGCATGATATTGTCAAGTAAGACTTATCCCGTGACCATGGCATGCGATTGCAATGTACAAAACCTCTAACCTATTGTCTACAGGGCAACCCTGTCACGGAATCGAGTGGTGGTGGTATGTTCTGCGCGAAGCACGGGGAAAAAGGCCGAAGGTACCACCAGTCGGTTAGTCTACTTTGCAGCACGCACGGAGATTGAGTCGTCATTTTCTAACGCACAATCAGTTTACTTGGCGTTTATGCCATGCTCAAGGCTGTCGGCGCCGCGACAAACGAGGAGGAGGAGCAGATTGCACACATTGACGAGGCCAAGATGCTCATCAACGACATTTGCAAAGATCACATCGCCGCCGCAGAGGCTTACGTCAACGAGCCCGCGCTACGGCAAAAGCTTATTGCTCGTATAGAAGTCGAGTGCCAGGAGCTCATCGAGTACATCATCGCTACCAAGAGATTCAACCTCGAGATCAATGCGCGCTCCAAGGACCGCGTCATCAGCTTTGGCGAGAAGCTGGCCTGTCTCTCCATGACGGCGGTGCTACAGGATGGTGTATGTCTTGAAGATGTGTTTGATCAAGAAGATGCTAACAGGGTGACAGGGTGTCGATGCAGATTACGTGGACCTCGGTGATGTGCTGCACTTTGGGGCCACGGACCCCCTCGATGCCAGCTTTTACAAGACGGCAGTGGAAGCCTTCCACAAGAAGCTCAGCACATGCGGAAACAAGGTGCCTGTCGTCACTGGCTTCTTTGGTAATGTGCCAGGCAGTCTGATTGATGGCGATATCGGCCGCGGCTACACTGACCTGTGCGCTGCTCTCTGCGCCGTCAGCCTCAAGGCCGAGGAGCTGCAAATCTGGAAGGAAGTCGACGGCATCTTCACCGCTGACCCGTCCAAGGTGCCGACGGCGCGCCTCCTCACATCCATCACGCCTTCGGAGGCTGCCGAGCTGACCTTCTACGGCTCCGAGGTCATTCACCATCTCACCATGGACCAGGTCGTCCGCGCCACGCCCCCGATCCCGATCCGCATCAAAAACGTCAAGAACCCGCGCGGCACCGGCACCGTCGTCGTCCCCGACCCCATCCTGTCCGCCTCGCACCAGCTGCACCACTCGCGGTCGCTGGCCCATCTCGCCGCCCACGCCGACGGCCAGCCCAAGTCGCCGAAGCGGCCCACGGCCGTCACCATCAAGGACAACATTAGCGTCATCAACGTGCACTCCAACAAGCGCTCCATCTCGCACGGCTTCTTTGCGCGCGTCTTTTCCATTCTCGACAAGCACAGCATCTCGGTCGACCTCATCTCCACGTCCGAGGTCCACGTCTCGCTGGCCATCCACTCGGCCAGCACCCGCATCGAGGCCTTTTCCAGCGCCAAGCAGAGCCTGGAGGAGTGTGGCGACGTGAGCGTCCTCTCCCACATGGCCATTCTCAGCCTGGTCGGTGCCGACATGAAGAACATGGTTGGCGTCGCCGGCAAGATGTTTTCTACGCTGGGCGAACACAATGTCAACTTGGAGATGATTTCTCAGGGTATGTCATCTCTGTCCTCTTGGCCAGCCTTTGGAGTACTTCAGACTAATTGATCGATAGGTGCAAGCGAAATCAATATTTCATGCGTCATCGATGCTCGCGACGCGAGCCGTGCGATGAACGTTTTACACACGCATCTTTTTACCTTTTTAGACTAGCGGCGTGGTGTCTGTTGAAGAAGATACGGGAATAGTATCCGTACGTCGACGCGTCTTGGACGCGTTTGCGACTGTGGGCTGCATGATTATTGGGTGCTGATGCATTTTCGTTCAGATTTATGTGGGGTGGAGATCCGAACCAAGTTGGCTCTTTCCTTTACTTTTGCTGCATTGTTGTGTGAAGGAATCATGTTCAACTGTCCGATATATGATGACAGCTCCGCTGCGTAGTCTCCAAGTGTCGACGTACACGAGCACGATGTCACGACAGTCAACAGGAATACAACTAGAAAGCGCAAAAAGATAAAAAAAATTACATGCTCAGAAGAGGAGACTCGAGCGAACAACACTGTTTTGCCAGATACAAAAGCATAACGCTACGATGCGAGCCAGCTCTGTCATTCGGTTCTTTCATGTAGGGTAAGGTTATGAAGCGGCTAAGCATGAGCCAACTATCTTTGCGCCATGCCAGGCGGCTTGGAAAGCAAACATTCTCCATTCGAAGTCATGAGAAGATAAAAATAAGGAAACTAGTAAACAATCGAATTAAGCAAGCTACTTCCAATCCGTTTGCTCCAAATACAAGTCTCCTTCATAAGTGACAGACATGACGTTGTGGCCTCGTCTAGACTTTCGGACCCTGACCCGGTCTTCAGGGATCTGTACCTTAGTGGCGGTGCGCGCCTGTGACGCACGTAACGGGGGCACTTCACCCCTCCGCATTTTGGACTTGCGCCAAACACGATCGTACCAAAAACTCTCGGGCAAAATGATGATAGCAGATGCTCTCAACTGCTGCCCGGGAAGCTCATGAGTACACGCCTACCGCAAGACTAGCCTGAGCCCGCGGCCACCGCCATTGCTACCCCCCCCGACAGAATGGCGGCCTACAATGCAAATGGCGGCTCGCGGAGTCGCAGTATCCTCAGCGCCTTGGCAGCGACGGAGATGCTCGACACCCGGTCAAAGCTACCAGCAGGTACGGAACTCCTGAAACATGAAGGAACTCCAAAGTGGTCGCCGGATTAGCTAACGGTGCAGCTTTCTCGCAGAATTACTAGTTGCGGTACTCGACTATTTACCCGTCGCCGATCAGATGCGAGTGGCTCGAACCTCTCGCCGTATGCAGGAAATGGTCTACGAAGACCCAAGATGGGTGTCTCGCCTGAAGAGTATGGGCTGCTGGGACGAGAGAGAAGCGAGACAGCGGTTCGAAGACGCTGTTCGCCGCCGTCGCGAGCAAGCTGCTGCCCAGGCCGCTGCGCAAGACGGCGCCAGCAAGCAAGCTACCACAACCCTGTTCGATGCCTCGACCGAAGAGCAACGGCGCAAACGAGCGGTGTCGGAGCTACGAGATGGGTTCGAGACCATGACGGTCGGAGGACCCACGGCCGATACCAGTACCGAGGGACAAGCCACCTATCTGGAGGTGTTCAAGAATGTCAAGAGCATCCGGGGAGGAGCCAGGCAAGAATACGGCAAAGTCTACGCTGCCCTGGCGCCGTTTTACTTTGACATTGTCAAGGCCAAGACCCATGCGGAGCCAATCGTCTTCAAGGCGTTCAGAGACCCCGAGACGCAGGCGCAAATGCTGGCAAACCTGCACAAGTTTGCCAAGAGCGACTGGACGTCCGGATGCATAGCGAGAGAGGCAAAATTGAATTCCATGATGAGTATCTTTGAGAATGCAGTTGTGCGGGAGTTTGAGCAGGGCTACGAATTTTGGGATGTGGACGGCAGAATGCGTCGGTTTGGCCATGTGCTCCATGCTCTCAACGGAGCCAAGAGTGCCATCGACATCTTTATCCGCAAGCACCCCATCTTTAATGACACGGAAATGAGTTTCAACCCCATAGAGTGCATCAATCGTGGACAAGGGGCCGATGATGTGTCGCTCACGCCGGCGCAGCTGTTCTTCGAAAGGCTGCTGCTCAAAGTCAACGAGCAGGCCGGGGTGATTGAGCGCATCTTTCCAGACGCTGAAAAGGTATTCTGGGAGCTTGTGGAAAAGGTTCGTGAAGACATCATCACCGAGTACACGACACCTCTGTTTGACGAGTGCCACGAGCGGTCAGTGGCCATGTATCTTAAGGCGGTGTCGGGTGTATTTGAGCAGACTATGCGTTTCTTCCGGTCACTGAAACCACCCGGTGCAACGGAGGACAAGATTCGCGACATGGCTAGGGTGATGGCTCTACGCGTATTCGAACCCCATCTCGACTTGTATCTACAAGAAGAGCTGGAATATTTTACCAAAAAGGCAGAGGAGCTCGTTTTGCAATGGGAAAAGAAGCTCTCGGAGCAGGACTCGTCGCTCGAGTCGTACTACATGTCCAACATTAACCGATCGGCGGAAAAGAAGGATTTTCTTAGCTCGTTTCGAAAAGTGGTCATGATGCCCGTCACGGCACTCCCCGGCATGGGATTCTCGTCCACCGGCAGTGCCAATGTCTCTACAGCGGCTACGCCTATGCCTTCGCGGCCAGAGACACCGAGCATGGGCCGCAACAGTCCGATCCCGGGAGCCAAGGCGCCGACGGACGAGCTGGCGGCCAAGGCGGCCATCATGGCCTCGAAGCTGGAAGGCATCAAGTCGCTCTGCAGCATCGAGGTGGCGCTGAGCCTGGTGCAGACGGCCAAGACGAGCCTGGGCCGGGCGGCGCTGCTGATCCCCCTCGGCGGGCAGGTGGGCGGCGAGGCCAAGGAGCAGTGCTCAACCATTTTCGTCGTGCTGCTGCGCATCCTCGGCCAGCGCCACGTCAAGCACGGCTTCGACCTGGCCGTCGGGCACCTGTCGCACTACAACCCGCGGGACGTGAGCCATGGCAGCAGTGGCGGCGGCGAGAAGAGCGGCGGCGGCGGCGACGGCGTGGCGCCGCTGGTCATGTTTATCGAGCTGGTCAACGTCGGCGACCTCATCTCGCAGATGATTGACGTGTTTTACGAGCAGCAGCTGGCGACGCCGCGGATCGCGGACCGCAACGACTTTCTCGACCCGGCCAACATGGCCAAGAAGAAGTTTGAGCAGATGCTCGACGAGTCCGTCGCCGCGGGCCTCAACAAGGGCATCGACGTGCTCATGGACGAGGTCGAGTACCTGCAGGCGACGACGCAGGCGCCCACCGACTACAACCCGCTGCCGCCGGCGGCGGCGGCATCGCCGACGGACAAGACGGCGAGCATGTTTGGTGGTGGCCTCGACATTGGGCCCACGCCCACGGCGACGCGCATCGTGGCCCTCGTCTCGGGCCACACGAGCATGCTCGTCGGCACGACGGAAAAGTCGATGCTCGACGTCTTCAACGGCGAGGTCGGCCAGCGCCTCTTCACCGCCATCTGCAAGCACCTCAAGCGGCAGCGCGTCAGCGTCGACGGCGCCGTCAAGCTCATTGCCGACATGAATCTATATTTCGACTACGTCCGCACCCTGCGCATCTCGGACCTCCTGCCGTACTTTAAAGCCCTGCGCGAGCTCAGCCAAATCTACCTCATCGACCCGGCGCACGCAAAGGAAATGGCGACGGTCATTGCCGACGGGGACCGCTTCAGCGGCGTCTTTCGCGCCGAGGAGGTGTACGAGTACGCGCAGCGACGCGCCGACTGGTACCAGGTGAAAAAGGCCGTCGAGAGGGCCATGTACGGGATGGACTGCTGCGTCATGTAAAAAGCTGCTGCTGCTGCTGCGGCGGCGGCGTGAGGATGTAGTGGGAAGAGCGACAGTAGGTTCTTTCTTTGGTGAGGAAAAGGATAGAAAAGAGGTGAATATATATACCTTGGGTAGAAAGTAGAGAAAAGATGGCGTGGCGCTTTCTTACAAAGTCTACGACCTTATTATTATTATTATTCCTTCACTGCGTGACCCTGATGGCGACGTGTATAATGCAAACTGCATTGGAAATGAATGTCCCATGTCTTGTAAAATCCATGTGTGATATATTTTGCCTTGTTTAATGCTCTGATCAAGGCTCATGCTTGTTGCCCTTCCAACGCCAATTGACATGATTGCATCTTGCACTCTGTCAGATGCTGACTACTTCCTAGAAGACTGAAGCTTCGAAAAACGCCCCAAAGAAAAAGATTCTATGAACAGTCCAGCAAACATTACTTCTTTTGTCCAAAATCAAGCTTGCGCGCTACCTTGCTGCCGCGGTCCTCGTCGACTACCCCAGGCCGACGCTTCAGGTCCGCGCCGACCTGCTCCTCGCCGCCGCCCTTGCGCGGCAGGTCCTGCTTGCGGGTGGGCTTGGGGTCCGAGTGCCACCAGGGGTGGCGGAGCATGTCGCGGGCGGTGATGCGCTTCTTGGGGTCGAGGAGCAGCGTCTTCATGAGGAGGTCGACGCCGTCGGCGCCGACGGTGCCGAAGCGCATCTGGTACCAGTCCCTGCCGCGGACGGGGTGCTGGCCGGGGACCGTGTACTCGGGGAGCTTGGTGACGCCGGGCCAGTTGTCCTCGGTCGGGGTGCCGATGGCCTCGCAGATGAGCTTGACCTGGTCGAGCTCGTTGTTGCCGGGCATGTAGGGCGCGCGCATGACGAGCTCGGCAAAGACGGCGCCGACGGACCACACGTCGACGGCGCCCGAGTAGTGCTTGGCGCCGAAGAGGAGCTCGGGCGGGCGGTACCAGCGGGTGATGACGTTGGACGTCATGTTTTGGTGCGGGTCGGCAAAGGAGCGCGCGAGACCGAAATCCGCGAGCTTGACCTCGCCGTCGGCGGCGATGAGCAGGTTGTTGGGCTTGATGTCGCGGTGCAGGACAAAGGACTCGTGGCAGAACCAGACGGCGCGCGTCAGCATGCCCATCCAGGCCTTGATGTCGGCCGCGCCGTATCGCACATTGTCCGTGTCGCGGATCAGCATCTCCAGGTCGCCAAAGGGCAGGAACTCGAGCACCAGGTTCAGGTTCTGGTCCTTGGAGGAGAAGACGGACAAGAGCGAGATGATGTTGGGGTGTGACAGCTCTTGCAGGTGTTTGAGTTCGCGGACGGCGTCGGGTGCCATACCTTCGGTGTATTCTTTTTGTACTTTGATCTTTTTGATGGCGACTTGCTTCGCGGTGTTCGATTTGAGGTGGCCGAGAAATACGATGGCGTAGGTGCCCTCACCGAGCTTCTTGCCTGTCGAATAATGCTGTTAGAAATGTGCTCAAAGTACTGACGAGCGAGAGAACTTGTCGGCATACCTTTGACATATTTGCGCTTCTCTTCCTCATTCATTTGCTCGGCGACGTCCAGCGTGGGCGGAAGCGTGGGCGCAGACGTCGGCGGCGTGGGCTTGGGCGTGCCATTTGACGACGAGTTTGTTCCGGATGCTAAATTCTTATACGGTGACCCTATAGCGCGTATCGAGGTACCCTCGTTTGACTGCGTCGTTGTCACGACCGGCGACAGAGTCATGCTGGCGGCGACCGGGGATCCTGTACAGTTGTTCGCCCCACCGGAAGCTGCACGTATAGAAGAGTAGAATGAAGTCCCCAGCTCCGGAGGATTTGTGAAGCGATACTTTAGGCGTCGCCGAGTGCGGTTGCGCGTGGGGGCCGGCTCTTGTTCGCGGTGAACGGCTGGTGTTTGTGCAAGGCTGCGCTCGCCGACGGCCGCCACTGGAGATTCGCCCACCATCTCTTATCCGTGCCGCACTTTACTCCGGGCTGGGGCAAAATTTCGTTTCTCGCCACGACGGCAAAGGGAAAAAGAATTCCCGACGAGAGGTGAAATTGACGATGATAAAGTGAGCTGTGAGAAAATAAGATTTCGTAATGATTTGAATCCGTGCTACGACGCCATTTGCTGTGTAGCCTGGCATGCTGTGAAACTAACAACCAACCGAGCCAACTAACTAGGCAAGCCAGCACTTGGTGCTTTGGCCAGACTCTAGTCATGCTCTGTAGAAAAAAGTACAAATTGAATTGGTCTCGTGTCGCATGCCTTGGCAATAATAATAATACAGTCAGATTCCCATCTCCTCATGGCAGTGGTAGCTGCCAGACTCATCCAGCACATCCCTGCACCATCTCCAGTCCATATGCTTGCCACAGCGATGGCAGAGGCACGCCTGGCGCTTGATGGGAAACTTATTTCCCGCTAGACGGAGAGACGTTAACAGACTCGCCGCCATCTATTTGGACATTGTCGCGAGGTGCTACAAACAGTCGGGACTCAGCAACCCCGACCAACCACAGGTAAAGTAGAGAAGAGCACAGCGCTTACAGGCAATGGAGGCGTCGACGCCAAGGCCGGTGCTGATGGCTGCAACGAAGGTGGTGGAGAAGTACATGATTTTCTCGGTATCGGTATGTGTATTTGTGTGTACAAGTACGGGTATAGGCGAATGAGTCGGCGAGTATTATATTGATTTGGTAGAATATTGACAGAACGACTGCTCGGGGGAGTGGGATGTGGCAGCTTCATATGCACTTTCGTTATCTCGGCTACAAGGTGCCAGACTGCGACATCAAACGCAAATAGGCAAGGCCAAGCGGGCGTTTCCCTACAGCGGCGGCATCTCGGGTGGTGTGATGCGTATGCGTGTGTGTGTGTTAGTCGCATGTGGGAGACGAGGAAGAGGGCCAACCGCACTGCACTCCGGGTGGGGGCTGCATCGATAGCTTGATTTAAAGTAGCATCAAGTCCGTTAGAGATGGTGTCATCAAATCAGCATGTAGGGATTGAAGGAAAAATGAGGGGAAAGGGTGCTTAAGGCAGCATGCATTGCAGAACTTCCGAGCAGTTGGTAGGTCGTCAAGTAAGTGTTGTACGCCTCTGAGCGCCGCTTTTGACGCCGGCTTCATTCCCCTCCCCCCCAACCAAGGTGGTGGCTTGACATCCTAGAGATCTTTTGTCGAGCTGCTTCCTAGCTGGGCCCCTCTCACATGGTTCTAGGTCTGGGATTTGCTGGGCGGACGACCTGAAGGAGCTCGATCCCCGCCCCATCTGCACTACCTATGTTGCTGGCATCGAGCCACCAACATCGCACGACTGGTCTGCCGCGTAAGATGGTCATGGCTGCCGAAACGACTCATGTGATGTCTTTTTCAGTTCCCGGGCGAAAGCAGCTGACCGCCCAATATCCAATAAAGTGGTGCGTAAACTTGCCTTATGGTCGAGTGACCATAGGGTCGCAGTTTCGGTGCGGAAAAGACTCCGTTCAGACTCGGTGCGCCTGCCAATAAGATGACCCGCCCCGGTCACGATAGTGCAGTCCAGGAGCTAGACATGCAAGAGGAGATGCAACAAAAAGGAACAGCCATTCACAGCAGGGAATGGGCCAACCTCTGAGACGCCATGACCGCCGCTGTTGGGAGGTGTTGGGAGGCGTTAGTTGGTGTGTGGTGGATAGTTGCGTGGTTGGCGCCAGAGTTGCTAGCGAGCGCCAGCAGTTCACTCAAATGCAGGAGCGGAGAGAGCCTTGCTAGCTGGTGTTAGTTGGCAGCTGGAGGCGCTAAATCAACCACCTTAGCGGTCCTCTTTCTTCTCGCCCGCGGCGGATGAGGTAGAATCCATCATGTCGTTTGATATGGTAAATGAGAGTTGGGCTGGCGCTCGAAAATGCAAACAAGATAGAGAACAAACAGTATGCAATCAATCTCGTGTACCCTCGCAATACACGATCCTGCACCCTTATCACCAAGGCACGCCACTATTACTGCGCTGCGCGGGCGAGTGCCGCACTCTCCACGCCGCCGTTGGTGTGGTGGGCGCGCTGATGCGTGTCTGATGCAGCTCCGCCTTTTTGATGAGACAATTTGCACATGACTGGCGGCGCGCAGCAAGGCAAAGGGTGTCTTTTGGTATTACTGTAACGATTGCGCCGTTGCAGGTCGGAGCCGCCATGGCCGGACTGGTGGTTCGCCAATGGCGGACAGACAGCCCGTAGCTCTGAAGCGCTCCGATGAGGTCGGCTTGCTAGCATAAAATCCGGGATCGACAGTTTTTTACTGCCAGATGCAAAACATAGAGACTGCACTGGTGAGATGCTTCTGGCAACCAAGGACTATGCTGAAGCGAGAGATGAGGACGTCACCGACGAATGAGAAATCTCCGCAGACAGTGGCGCGCCTGGAAAGATGCGCACTCGTCTGTGTGCTTTCTCTGAGGCCATCGGGTGCGTAATCGTAGGTGCATTGGAGACGCCGAGTCTAACACAAAAGGTGAAAATGGACCGCGCATCACGGACATGGATATCGTGTATATTTTCTTTTTTCCTTGGCACCAACGTGGTTGGCCGTTCCGTCGGCTTCAGCCACAGGACCTGCCAAACTGTCAACTGTCAACGCGGACGGACGCGCCGCCGCAAATGCGCCGACGATCGTGCGATGAGATGGTGGCTGTAACGAAGCTGACGTCATGACTAGAAAAACTTGTCTAGTTACCAGTGCCAGCCAAAACCCAGGCACACACACACACACACACACACTCACCACCAACCTTGGAATTCTCCATGGATGATGAGTTGATGGTTTGATCTGCAGCTAGACTATTGGAGTCTAGTTTCCGTCATTTCCGGTGCGCGCTCACTGAGACACTTTTTGGGATTCCTCTTTCTCTTTTTTTTTGTTGTATTTTCATTGTGACACAGAATCCCGGCAGAAAGCTCGAAGTACCCTTTTTCTTTGGGTGACGGTTCACGCTTTGCGCTGCCGCTGTTCGCGCCCCCCCCTGCCGCCGGACCAAGGATTAGCTAGGTAGCTTGCAGTCGAGCTCGTGACGCCGAGCCTCATTTCCTCGATAGCTTCAATTGCCGACTTTTTCGCATCCAAGCGGCGCAATCTGGGCCCCCGTCCACCGACCAACACCCTTTTTTCTTTGTTGCTGCGCGCGCGCTCGCCCTTTGCGACACACTCGCCAAATCGATCACAATGGCCGTCCGAGGCTGGATATCATTCTGGGTATGTGAAAACCAAGCAATGCGCCGGTTGTCAAACCACGCGCGGGAGGGGCTTCTTCATCTTTGTGCCTTTTTGTGCTAACCTCTTCTGCTGCAGTGGCTGCCCATCATCTCGGCCCTCGTCTGGTTCGGCATGCTGCTCGGCATGCTCCTGCACTGGATCATCAACGACCACGCGCGGCCCTACGACTACCAGAACCAGGACATCCGCATCGTCTTCATCTCCAACATTGGCGCCGACGTGCTGAAGCCGCTCTTCATCGCCGGCTCCTGCGTCGTCTGCCTCTTCCTCGACCTGTCCATGCTGGCCGCGCGCTGGCTGCGCCACCGCGGCCGCCTCGTGCCCAACTCGTCGCGCGGCGAAAAGGCCCTCGCCGTTGCCACCATTGTCTTTGCCGTCATTGGCACCGCCGGCCTGATCCTGCTGTCCATCTTTGACACCAAGCACCACCGCAAGCTGCACTACCTCTTCCTGCTCTTCTTCCTCGCCGGCTACATGCTCTCGGCCATCTGCACCTGCTGGGAGTATCAGCGCCTGGGCATCAGTACGTTCCCCGCCCACCCCCGGTCAACAGTCACCGTATTCTTCTTCCCCTGTGCCAATTCTTTGCTAATCCTGTGCGTTTCTGCTTTGCCCCTTTATAGAGCACAGGGAACATCGCGACCTCCGCACCTCGTTCTGGGCCAAGCTCGCCGTGGTGCTGGTCGAAGTCAGCCTGGCCATTGCCTTTATCGCAACCAACTTTACCAGCCACGACAATGTCGCCGCCGTCCTCGAATGGGTCGTCGCCTTTCTCTTTACACTCTTCATCCTGTCCTTTGTCATTGACCTCTACCCTGCTGTCGCCACGAAACCGCACATGGCACGCTACGGGAAGCGCAGCCCACACGAAATGGAAGAGGCTAGCGGCGCCACCACGCCGCACCGCTACGCAAACGGCAATGCCCCCAACACCACGGGCGCATTCTAAACAATACCCATGCATGCTTGCGGGGCTGCGGTGGACGTGGGTGCGTGTACATAATGTGATGATGTTTTGTCGATAAACGGAGTGAAAACGAATATAGAACTGGGTCTCTCTAACCAGGTACATCGGGTCTTTCGGGCCAGAGGTTTTCAGGATATGCGATCAAAGGCTTCAGTTGGATATAATAATAGTGATTAATTGAAATTTTTGTATTGAACAAGCATGTTTCTTCCTGTCTACTGTTAATATCTTCAAAACATCCGTCACGCACACGGTGATTCTTTCGTCTCTGACAGTAGAAGGAACCATGTCTTTCCTAGGAACAATAAAAGAGATCGACATGCTATCCAACGAGAAACACCACAACGCTACTTCCACGATACAGATCCAAGGAAATCACAACAGTCGTATTAGAATTATAGTGGGCAAGAAAAAAAAGTTGAAACGCTTTCCCACCTCTTTTAACAACCAGAAATCAAATAGCGGTCATCCAAAAATCATTCTCTTTCCAGCCAACGCATTATAGCAACAACATCAGAGCGAGCTGCTCGAGACCATTACATCTCCTCCTTGAAGCGGGAATCGCGCGCTATGCTGCTGCTTCGGCGGCCCTCACCGTCAATGGGCTTGGGCAGCTCCAGGGTGCGGCTGCGCTCCTCCGCGTCCTCGAATGGGGTGCTCACAGGGCTCACGCCACGCGAGTCAGCCTTTTCCAGGGCGTGCTCAGTAGTTGTGGTTTCACGCTCCGTCTCCGCAGGAACTGACTTGGTAGCTACTGCGGCCGAAGTTGCCTCCATGGCAGATGTTGTAGCCTTTTCGGCTTCCGGCTCCTTGATTTCAAGCGCGGGGAGTCTTTCGACATCATCGGAGTTCTTCTCGGCAGTCTTCTCTGCAGTCTTTTCGGCAGCCTCCTGGTTTTCACTCTTGCCTGCGAGCGCAACGTCGCGGATGCTGGAGGAACGGTTTTCCAGGCTGACGTTGCTGGTGTTGGAAGCCTTGGTCTTTGGTGAGCCGCCAAAGAAGCTGCGGCGCTTCTCGCTAGGATCCCTTTCGATAACGGTGTCGTTCTTGCCGTGTGAGACAGAGAAGCGCTTCTTGAGCCAGCTCTTGACGCCCGACTTGGACTTTTGCGACGAAGCAGAGCCCTCCACTGACCTACGGGGCACACTGTCATTGCTCTCTGCGGCGTGGCTGGACGTGGCCGCAGCAGTAGCTCTGTGCCCCTCATGCTCGTCATCAGTATCCAAAAGGTCGTCACTGTCGTCGTCTTCTTCAGCCGCGCCAGAAGGATGCGCATCATGAGATTGACGGCTATGAGCTGTAGCTTCGGCATTTCCCTCAGTCGCGGAAATGGCCGGGGCACCACCGATTTTTGACCTGCGCTTCTCTTCTTTGGCTACACGCAGCTGTTCGGCCTTCTCGACCTTCTCCTGCTCCTTGCGAGCCCTGATCTCTTCCTTCTCTTGCGCTTTTCTCGTCTTCTCTTCGTCTTTCTTGGCTTTTGCTTCTAGTTTCTCCTCGTCTTTCTTAGCCTTGGCCTCCTGCTTCTCCTCAGCGCGCTTGGCCTTTTCCTCTGCCTTTTCTTGCTCTGTAGAGTACGTCAGCAATATATCCAGTATAGAGCGGTCACGGTTCTTACCTTTGACCTTTCTAGCCTCTTCCTTCTCAGCACGTTCCTCAGCCCTGATTCTTTCTAGCTCTTCGCGCCTGGCATCTTCCTCCGCCTTCAAAGTGGCCAGACGTGCGCGCTCAGTCTCCGCCTTTTCGTTAATGTCATCCAGCACAGGCTGGAGCCTCTTGGCAGCGATTGCGTTGATTTCTTCCTGGGTCATGAATTTGCCGCCGCCAATATCAATCTTGCCTTTGTTCTCGGTACGCGTATCGGATCGCGCCTGAGCAGCCTGCTGAGCCTTCATTTCCCAATCGGTCAGCATGCTCGAGTTGCGCTTGCCAGTCTCATTGTAGACCTTCTCGTCCATGCCTTGTAAACGGGCCTTGACGTTGCGCTGAGCAGCAGCGAGAAGGGCCTCGCGGTCCTTGGTTCTCTTCTCGGTATCAACCTGGGACAGTTTGGTGGAGAACATGGACATTTGCTGGCGAATCTTTTCAGAGCGGACCTTGTCATCGGGGTCTGGGTCGCTATCGGCGCGGCGGCGTAGCTTGTTGGTCATGGAAAATTTACGGCGGGGCGAAGAAGCGTTGCCATAATACTCTTGTGCATCACGGCTTTGCTGATGCTCGTCATGAAGCTTTGCCAGACGCTCCTGAGCCTGCTTGTACGCGGCGTCCTGGAGATTGAGGTATGTACCGGCGAACGGAGTGCTTTCTTCTTCTTTCTGGGCATCCTTGGTTTGATCGAGCATCTTTTGCTGGTGCTGGTACATTTTCTTGGCCATTTCGACAGCCGTCTGGTGAATTCGCTCCTCATCAGTCTCTTGCTTGACTGGCGGGTGGGAGGTGAACATGTTTCGAGTCATGTTGGTGATGGGAACAGCGCCGACCTCTTCAATCGTGGGCTTGTGGGCCATGAGAGAGTTGCGATGGGCGAGTGCGGCGCCGTTGAGAGCGCTGGATGCAGCGCTGGCCTCTAGAGTATAGTTGTCTTTCTGCGTAGAGCTGGGGCGGCCAGACTCGAGCTTTGACGAAGCCATCGCCCCCTTGGCAGCAGCCAGTGAGCGCTGCTCAATCGACTTGCCGGGCGAGGATTGCGCGGTAGGTTCGATGGTGGAGGCCCGGTTGCTGTGGAAAGCCTGCGTGGCAGCGCTGTTACCGCCGGCAACACTGGATGCTTCCACAGCAGTCGGACGAGTAGCATGGAAAGCTTGAGTGGCGGCGGTGTTGCCCCAATTGTCGTGCGCAGACTTCTTTGGAGTTGACGGCCGTTGCTTGAGAGCGGCATCGGCGGAGCCGACGGCCAAGAGAGCGGCTTTGCTAGCGCCGGTGCTGTTGACCGGCTCCCATGCGGGGGAAGACTTGTAGTCCTTTGCGAGAGCAGCAGCAGCAGATGCAGAGGGAGCCTTGTCGGGACGCCAGGGCTCGGGCGACTTTTGGTTGGCCCATCCCAAGGTGGCGGCGGCGCTGGCGGCAGCGCCGTTCTCGCTGAGGCCCGCAGATGGGTAGCTGGGAAGGTCCTTGGGGTCGGCATACTTGAGCCTGCCGGCCGTGGAAACTGGAGAGCAAGATGAAATGTGAGCAGGCTGCAGCAACAGATGGACAAGCAATATAAACGAGGGTATATCAGAATGCGCCAAATTGCGGGGGGTAAGGAAGGGGAGTGGTGGATCGATCGCGTGGCTGCGTTTGCGAGGAGCGGCGATCTCGTGTTTTGTGACGAGCTGTAAATTAACGTACCTTGAGCCGACTTGGGCATGGCTTAGAAGCGGAGCAAGGTCGTTTGCTCCGGTATAGGTAGGCGGCAGAGCGATAGGTATATTGTAGCACAAAGGGAATGTTGGCGATGGTGGTTCTGCTGGCGCCGAGACGTGGGAGCAGTAGAAAAGAGCCCGGTGGGATGGATGAGGGAGCTACGATGCCTCAGAGGGACGGGATGTTAGTAGTGATAAAGGGAAGCAGAAACGGAGCTGGCGGCACTAAGAAGATAAAAAGGACGGGGAATTAGGGAAATTAAAGCAGAGCGACAAACGCAGCATTAACTAGTTCAAGTTGGCAGGCCGGGTTAACTAGGCCAGGCGAGAAAGAGAGTGAGAGAGAGGAGAGCTGGGAGCTGGGCAAGCTTCCTGCGTGAGGCCAAGCTTGGCTTTGCCGCCAACGCCGCCAACAGCACTCCGTAGGTACTAAAACTAACGTTTTGGGGGGCTCCGCCGCCGCCGCCGCCGCCGCAGGCCAGCAGGCTTTCGGGAGGGCCATGCTGACGTCATGGAGACTTTCGACACAGATCCGGATTTTGGGGCGCCGAAAAGAGCTGGTGGTTGGCCCGGCAGTGGGCCTGCTGCGACGGTACATGAACTTGCAAGACATGCACACATGGTAAGTAGTTAGTCACGTAAGTAGTCTGTCACCTGTCTGTCTGGCGGCAATTATTAATTAAAGAATCGTTGATCTGCACGGAACACTGGGCTCCGTAGGCACTCAGTGTCCAGCCTTTTCATCACCACGAGCTTCGGAACAACAGCACTCTGCATATAAAGATCTGTCGGTGGTTCAGCGATCCAGTACCTGCTTCGTACTCCGTACACCACACAAAATCCCCGTAGCGGCATTCTCCCTGTAATCCAACTAATATCCACTTGACTCTGTGCACTTCTGCAACCGAACTCCCTGGGTGAACTTTAAAATCGCATCTTCTGTTGTCAACATCTCCATCACGCCCTGGACAAGGGAGTCTCGCACCTCGATCCTAGCTTCAGCTCCCTCTGCCACACCCACGTTTCCAAACGCAATTCCTCCCAGCTGCTTCAATTCTAGGAGTTCTCAAGCATCCCTCAACTAGTTATTTATTCACTACCCGTTCTTCCTCATGCCTGGAAACAAGCTAAATAGCTCTACCTCAAGGTACCCGCTTCTACCTGGCCTAGGTAGTTAGCTGCTACTTATTAGACGGGACCGGCAAAAAAAAAAAGCTCTGGCCTCATGACGTCGCCATGTCCGGCGTCTCCATCCCAGCACCCCAAGACGCAACGCTCCCGCCTTGGAACCAGCCCAAGAAATTCCTCCACAAGAGAGGAACAGGGTGAGCGAGTACACGCTCAATGGCGGTGCACTTTGACACAGCCACACTTGACCTGTGGTAGTAAAGCATGGTTCAAGTAGTCAATCGATGCATCAAACAACTAGTTATTATTTGTGCGATTTGGACTGCCTTGCAAGACCTTCGCAGGCACGTAGGTCCCACAACCTACTAACTAGCAAGGCCGATAAACACTGAGGCAGCCGGCCGCGGCCGCTGCGCTGCCCCTAGCCTTGAAATGCAACGTGCTTGGTTTCGTCATAGGGCAGCTCTCACCCTGAGACACACTTTAACGGGTTTTTATGCCAATTGAAAATCACAACAAGTCAAAAGCTCAAAACATTCGCATGTACGTGGCAAATTTGCACTGCTGCTGCAGCTGGCGGTGTCAGTGATGGAAGCTACTTGGCTACTTCAGCCACGCCAGGGTGCCTCGTTCTCCACCCGACTCCGAGCCGCGCCGCACAACGCTCCATCCTCACCGGCTTCAACCTGCGCGAGAGCCATCCAGTAGCCCATCTAGCGCCCGGTGAAAGAATGGGAGCTGTCAAGGAGCATGTGCTCGAAAATGTGTCCAATTTTCGAGATGTGGGCAAAACCGTAAACTCCTTTCTGGGCAAAAAGTTGGTCTTGGCATTTATCCAGTTGGCTCGGCTCTATATATAGCTAACACGGTGCCTTTACCAGAGTCGTTCGAGAAGGACTGGTGTACAGATCTGCCAGACCAGGTAAGCGAGCCTGATTTTTTTTCAACTGGCATGCATACTGACGATGTTGGTGATTGCTTCAGACAATGCATCGCCCGAGGACATGCTGCACTTGGCCGACAACCTCGGCATCCGCACCGTGATAGACTTGCGTACAAAGTAAGCTAAAACTGTGCACTCGGAACGACCTCCCTCATGATGAAAAGTACTGCCATGACAATCAGGCTCCGCTGACCATTGCAGCACCGAGTTGGCACGCCAAGCTGTCAAGCGGCTGAAGCAGCGCATCGTCAACCCCTCCATGCCAGAGACTGCGCACATTCCGGGCATCCAGTACCACGAGATTAAAGTGACGGGTCGCAGCTTTGAGCGCCACATCGCCAGTCTACTCACGTGGTGGCAGTTTATGTACGCGCGCAACCCTTGGTTCATGCCCAGGACCGCCGGCGCTTTCCGCGAAGCTTCTGGCGCACAACACAACACTTGGCTAATGACGGGAGCAGGAAATTCATCTTCCTGTATGCCTTCCGGTACCACAATGAGGCTATCCACATTGTCGCCGAAAACGTCCTCGTGCCGCGCGGGCTTCTCGGCATCGGCCGCGACAAGCTGGACCATTCAGGCGCGGAAATTGCCGAGGCGCTGACTCTCTACACGAGCCCGCAGACGACGCCCGTTCTCGTGCACTGCACCCAGGGCAAAGACCGGACCGGTACGTGCATGAAATGGACCGTCAATCAACCGGTCAAAATAAAAGAGCAAAGCTGACAGCCTCTTGCAGGTTTGATCTGCTGCTTAATCTTGATGATCTTGGGCATACCAATGTCCGCCATCGAGCACGACTACCTCCTCACAGACGATGGCCTCGCACGCGAGCGGGAGCAGCTGATCAAAGAGGTCCAGTCAGTCGGCCTGACAGAGGCATGGGCGTATACAGACCGTGGAATGATGCAAGGGCTCAAGAAGCACCTGGACGACCGATACGGCGGCCTGGATGCGTACCTAGATTCCATCAAATTTGACGAGTCCAAGCGCGCACTCGTCCGCGACACGCTACTTGTCTAATGCACGCGGTCCATCCCAAGAATGCTTTGAGTACATGAATTGGACTTTTTCCGTTTGTTTTCCCGCTGGCGTGGCAGATCAAATTGTTCTTTCATACTTCTATTATTCATAACTTTTGCATCATGTCTATTGCTTCGTAAATCGCCCTTGCAGCCAGCATCTGTACATTTTCTTCTGTTCCGCACGGTTGACCAGTAACCGACGATCGAAGCCGAGACGGTCAATTGAAAATTTCGGGGCATCGGCCTGGCCGTCTGCCTCGTTCGTCTTGCTCGACCAAATATCGGCAAGCTCGTCGCGGTCGAAAAAGTAGACGCGCGTGCCGTCACCGCGAATATAGAAGTTTTCTTCCAGATAGCGGCCCTTGCGGAAGCGCACCTGGGCCAGATCGCCTCTTCCATAGTCACGGAAGAGGACTGAGCCGCCGGGCTTCAGCAGCCTGTGGACATTGTGCACCGCGCGAGCCCACTCCTTTGGCGATAGCGCCGAGAAGATGAAGATCAAAATGGCCACATCTACGGATCCCTCTTCGAGGTCGGGCGGCAGCTCTTGGGCTGCGACGTCCCACACATCGGCTTGGATTTGCTCTGAAATGTACTCTTCATGCTTGCGCATGACTTCTACGGCTGTCTTGGAGAAGTCACAGGCGTGAATCTTAAGTTGGGGGTTCTTGTTGTTGGCGAGGATAGGAAAAGCCGTATTGCCGGCGCCGGCACCAATTTCCAGGATGACCTTGGCGCCAGCATCTTCTTCTGTTACGGTGGCCAGGATGGGGAACTCCTGCTGGAGCCATTTTCGGTTCTTGAAAAAGTTGGAGGTGTTGTTCTTGTAGAAAAGATTCCACCACTTTTCGGGATTGCCATTGAATCTGCCTGAATCATACGTGTTAGTGTATACTTTCAAAGAAAAAGGTTCTGATTGAAAGATGAAGGGAAGGAGTGCTCAGATGGGAGCGAAAGACTATAATTAACCTGATTTCATCAGAGAATTCAGATGAAGTGTTGCTTCGATATCATCACCGCAGGGATTGGGCAGGGGGCTGAGAAAAAAAAAGGCAACTCACTCTTATCAAAGTCAGAAACAGGAGCCTGACGCTGCTTTTCCAGCTGCTGCTCAGTATACTCCTTGTACGCATCGTCAGTTTCCACATGATCCCAGGCATTGAACTCGTAGACGTTGTCTCCCTCCGTAAGATAGCGACTGCCAAACTGAAACGGATCGCTTCTCTTCAAGTTGCTCGCTGGGTCCTGCGACCTGTGTGCAGGGACTTCAGCGCTGGCTGCGTCCTCAGCAATCTTGAGCTTCTCCAACTCCGCTGCTGGCGCAGCCTCGACAGCTGGGTTGCTTGATGGGGCCGCTGCCATGACGAATATCGATCAGATGATATTATCACGCTGTATCTTGGCCTCGAGGCCTATTGGCTTTTGTCCTCGCGCAGGCGCAGAGAAGAGGTTTGAGTTGTTGGAAATTTTCTGGAAACCCACCTAGAAAAAGTGGTATGGACCGGGGTTCATTTGCTGACATAATGTAGTTTGGTACTGGTAGCATGAGCTTCCGAAAGAGCTGTCTACTACATCTACGTGACTTGGTTTTTGTTGAAGAACCCGATAAAACAACTCGATAGTGAGTGCCTCTACAGGACCAACCGAGCCAAACTTGTGTCTATTTTCCGTAAATCATTGCGTCACTTCTGGTTGAATCTCTCTGCTGATGCTCTAACGGCAAGCAAGTGGAGTTCCTGGCTACCTGTAGGCTTCTTGTAGCTCCGGGGCGGAAATTCGCCGGCTCCGCTAGCTTGCCAGCGCTCGGTTAGTTGCGACAGCTGTCCGTCTACAGCATCACGGCATCGATAACCTGAGCCGAATTAGCAATATAGTCGGTTGCGACCCCCAGCGGACACGGACGGATATTGCCAAGATCGCTGCGAACGAAAACCAATCCGAAATGTCGCCGTCTCTACTCCGCCCACAAGTCCATTTGTCCAATGCAGAGGCACTTAAGCTCGCGC
Source organism: Akanthomyces uredinophilus (assembly GCA_030778065.1). Lineage (NCBI taxonomy): Eukaryota > Fungi > Ascomycota > Sordariomycetes > Hypocreales > Cordycipitaceae > Akanthomyces > Akanthomyces uredinophilus. Next base: position 163,957 of record JAPFRW010000072.1, on the reverse strand, counting down.
AGTTGGCGCCGGAGGTGCTGAAGAGCAACCCGAAGGTGTTCTCGGCATCGCCATTGGCCGCCATGTTCTCTGCATCGGAGACTGGCGATGTGTGGACAATTTACGAGAATCTTCTGCTGGCCTGCCTACGAACTGGCGACGAGAAGGCGGCCTCGGACTGCCTCGAGCGGATCGTTATTCGATTTGGACCTCAAGATGAACGCGTGATGGCGTTAGAGGGCCTATCAAAAGAGGCAAAAGCCACGAATAATAACGACCTCGAGAAAATCCTGAAAGAATACGACGCTATTTTGAAGGAGAATGATGCCAATATTGTACGTTTTGGCGATGCGGGTAAGGATGATGAATAGCGAGCTGACAACGCGATAGCCCATTGCCAAGCGTAAAGTGGCGCTTCTTCGATCGATGGGCAAGACTCCGGAATCCATCGCCGCTTTGAACACTCTCCTCGAATTCAACGCGACTGATAGCGAGGCTTGGGCTGAGCTGGCAGACATGTACCTGGAGGAGGGTCTGTACAGCCAGGCTATCTATGCCTCGGAGGAGGTTTTGGTTCTTCAACCTAACTCCTGGACTGTAAGTCATGTTCGAGGCTGAGGGTGTAATAACTACTAACACATGCCCACAGGCTCAAGCTCGAGTCGGAGAAGTTTCCCTGATGGCTGCGTCAGCGTCGACGGAAGGAGTCGGGCAACAATATATTGTCGAGGCACTGAAACGATTCTCTCGAAGTGTTGAACTCTGTGACGATTTTCTGCGTGGATATTACGGCCTGAAGCTGGTATGTTCCGTTTCATTACTGCTGCTCGCTGTATAGGAAACTAATTGTGCACTCAGTCATCTGATAAACTGCTTGATGGCTCCAGCAAAGGAAAGAAGCAGCAAGACGACGCATTTCCTGTGCCTAACATCAAGACTATACAAAAACTGAACGAACTTGCCACCTCAAAGCTCGCGGAAATTGTGCGCCGGCATGGGGCCCAAGAAAAGCTGTGGCAAGGGTATGATGTGGCGGAGGTTGCTGCGGCACGAGACCTCCTTTCCAAATCAGCAGCCCATGTGGTCAGATAAATTCTGCCACGAGATAAGGCTGGAATACGACATGGGAAGGGAGGATTATAGCAAACCAGACGAAATGTAATTTAAGTGAATAGTAGACGGTGTCTGTAACCGTTTCAAGATTATGCCACGTGGAGATTGGGCTGCAAACAATCATTGTGCCAGGGGAACAGGATGTCTCACAGTGTTCAGGAACAGCATGACTCATATTACTGAACAGAAGAGTTGAAATGGTGAAATGGTGTGATGATTCGCCCCTGGAAGTTTGTGTAAGACCACTAGGACCGGACAGAACAATGAGAAGCAAAAGTGAATGCAGTCATGTGCCTGTACGATTGGTGGAGTTCTCGGGCAAAAACCGTGAATCACCAACATCGTGATGGTATCATGAGCGAGCTAGTTAAGCAGTCGCAACGATCGCCGTCGACTAGATATGTTGAGCGACAAGTTCTTGGCGCAGTGCTTCGTGCCACGACCGGATTACGATGACTGACAAGTGGTTGCCACCAGATGCCCCACCGGTGTGGTTACGAAAGTTGGGTGCCATCTCGGAGGGCCGGTGGATGCCTAGGAGATGCGGGCCGTGGCGACTGCCTAGGTAGGTAAGGTGGTAAGTAAGGTAGAGAGCCATCAAGACCCTGGATTAAAAATGAACAGTGCTGAAGTGTCAACGGTACCGTACGTACCTAGGCCCGCGCCTGTGGACCGGTCAGTCGCACTGTTGCTGGGCGCCGAGCAGGACAGTTGTGGAGCGCAGAGTCATGACAATTGTCTGGGCGGACTCAGGCGTCGGTTGCGACCTGGCATTGACGCCCAACGAGGCGGCGCACCAGGAATTCCGGTCTATGGCTGGTGCGGAGAGGCGGGCTATGGCAAGAAAGCTGGCGTAATTGCATTGCTATTCTTTTCGTCTCACGGGCATGGCAACATGGGTAGTTTGATATCGAGTGCTATTTCTAGAACAGTCTATGTCTGTCGCGTGAAACGACATGATGGTGTTTGGATTCACGAGTATCGCTTTGCGCGGAGCACGAACTGTATCCGCATAGAAAGGTGCGACGTGAACAACATCTCAAGGCAACCGTTGCCTATTGGCATTAGTGCAGCTCGTTGCCATTCCAGCTATTTTTACATACATGTCAAGCTCGGCATAAGCCCATCCGATTGTTGTGCAGCTAGAGCGAGTTGCGATACCGGGCTGCCCTCTTCAAGAGTGCCGCAATATCACGCCGCTGATTTGCTCGAATGATTTTTGACGTATCGAAAGGGGCGGCGGTGGTATCTGCATTCCATCGCGACTTGCATGTCGATTACGCACCGGAAATCTACCCACGGGCTTCTGTTACTGGAGCAAACATTGGGCCTCACCACAAGTGCCTGCGCCATCAGCTTGTTATTGGGTACCATTGCGTGAGCTACCTGGCAAGCTCAGCAAGCAATCCTAGCTTGGGCTGCGCAGTTGGCAGATTTACCAGGCAGGCCGTGTGTTCTGCAGCGACATATCGGACCAAGCCGCGAGAAGTCTAATAACCAGTGCCTGGACCGAATCCACCAGGTGCAACAAAGCCTTGCTTGCTCGACCAGTGGTGAGGTGTCTGACGGGAACTGTCTCAGGTCTACGCTGGCCGAAGACGTTCTGGGCCGCGCAGTCGCCACTCTGCACGGGGTCAGAAGGCAGAGGACAAAACCTGCTTGACCGGGCTTTTTTCCTTTCTTTTTCTTCGCGCACGATTGACAGTTGCCAGTGCGGTCTGCTGTGGTTCAAATCATTGCTCATTTTCGCCGTAGCCGTGTCAGGTACCTAAATTGCTATTTTGCCGACGCTTGTTGTTGCTAGGCGGAACCACTCCAAAACACAAAGAGCCGAGCGTGCCCCTCCAAACCACCTAAATACTACCTAGGTAGTTAGTACAGTTGCCCAAACACATTGAAGTACCAGCTGCTGCTACGGCCCTACCTAGGCGTGCCAGGTACTTTTACGTTAATAAACATTGCTGCACTTGTCAGGTATTCTTGGGTACAAAATCATCCTGCCACTCACCGCCTCTCTAACCCTCCGGCCCGCCACCAAACCACCAACGCGCCCGCCGTCGCCGCCCTTGGAGAGCTCCAACCCGATTCTTCGTGACAGTCCGGTCTTTCAACGCTCCCTTTTGTTGACACGCATTGTCCCCCTCGGCTGTGCTCGACGTCCATCCAGTCATCGGCTCGGACCACCCGCCAGCTGCTCCCAGCACGCCCTGCCCTGCCTTGACACCTCGATTGTCTTGCCCGCTTGCTGTACCACAACAACGACAACAACGGCACGCAGATACCTGAAAGAAAGTGGCGACGGGCACACCCACCCACCACCCTCCACCCAAACACACGCACCTCCACGTTAGTACACGCCTCCCACCACCCCATGCCCAGCTTATTCTCCCTGCTTTTGCTCCTGGCTGACACCTCACAAGATTCGTCCTTCCTCTACTTAGACTCCTGTAAACATTTTGCAATAGCCTGCCGGTGTGCCTTGGTACATTCCTTCTCCGTCGCTAGTCGCCCTCATACCACCAACCCAGCCCAGCTTGAGCTGCCTAGCCGCCCGCACCAAAAGCTCACCGTCAGTCACCATCTACCCCTCGCCGTCCGCCGCCTGACTGGCTGCCTTTTTACTATTCGCCCACCTTGTGCTACGCCGCGGCCTACTTTTCCAGCCGTAGCACCATTTATAACCGCATTGCCCTGCGCCGCCTCTCTGCAATACGGTTTCTCTTCCCGTTGCAGTCCCGTCATCACATCGTTGCGCCCTCTCAGCCTATTGCACCGCGCCCTCAGGACCGCGGCCACCGCGCTCCAGCGTTGACACCGCGGACGCTCACCTAGTCGCCCTTGTGACGCCCTTGCTTGCGAAACCGACCCTCCACGAAGGATCGACGTGCGTCAAGGCCATACACGGAAGACTTCTGCTATGCGGTGAGTATCACCAGCGCTGTCGCAAACTTCATCAACTACCACTCTCCCCCCCGCCCTCTCCACCACCGCACCCTCTGCCATTTCTCGTCGGCGCGCTAATACTTCCTCCAAAGAAAAACGTCAACCTCTGTTGCCCAATTTTCTTCGGGCGAGCCCTCACCACTCTTCACGCACTCGCACCCTGCATCTGTCCAAGACGACGACTCTTTCCACGACGGCTACGGCTATACTACTCACGACGAAGAAGAGCATTGGGCCGACGAGGACGAAGTCAGCGAGTCCGAAGCATCAGTGTCATACGGCGGTGTACCCCCCGGGCCACGCTCGCACCCCGCACGCCTCCCGCTGAGGCCACAGCCCGCACCTTACCAACAACATTACCGCCCGGCACGCCGCCTGCCGGAGCCAGCGCCCAGCGTGGATCACCCGGATGAGTTCGGAGCCTATGGCCATCAGCAATACGCCAGTGGCCAGTTTGGCCGCGGCGCGTACCCAAGGTCAGGGCCCCAGCAGCCGCAGGGATATTACTATCCTCACCACGCCGGCCAGGTGGTAGGCTATGCCCCAAACCCCTTCAGCCCGCCCAGCAGTGCTTCCAGTCCGGCATCCTTCACTTATCCCGATATAAGAGGAGCATATAGTGGCAACGAGATGACTTTTTCTCCCCAGTACTACCAACATCACTATGGTCATCACCAATATCCGATGGGCCACCCCGGCATGCATCTGGATGCTCCTGGCGTGGCGCCCGCAGCCGCCGCCGCACCTGCACCTGCACCCAGCGCACGCGAAAAGGAACTGCAGGACAAAATCGCGGAATTCGAGAAGGAGAAGGCAAAGCTAGAGCAGGCTGAACGTCAAAAGGAGATAGAAGCCGAAGCTCGCCGAAAAGCCGCGGAGGAGAGTCGAAGAATCATTGAAGAGATGGAGCGCCTCAAGGAGCAAAACAAGATTGAACTCGAAAGAGCTAGAGAGGAAGCCGCGCGAGCTGCCAGGGAAGGTATCGCGGCTGAGGCCAAAGCCGCCGAAGAGCGTGCAAGGCAACAGGCGGAGGCCGTGAAGCAGGCAGAGGAGCGTGTTAAGATCATGTTCGAGCAGCAAAGGCGAGCCGAGGAGGCACGGAAAAAGCAAGACGAAGAGGATCGCATCAAAGCTGAGGAAGCGGCTAAGCTTCGCCTCGAAGCTGCACTGCGAGCCGTCGAAGAAGCGAAAGCGGCTCAAGCGAAAAAGGATGCCGAGGAAGCCGAGAAGCTGAAGCAGATCAAGGAAGAGGCCAAGCGCAAAGCCGACGCCGAATTTGAAGCCAAGATACAGGCTGAAAAGGAAGCTGCCGCCAAGAAGGCCGAAGACGAAGCCTTGATGAAGGCTGAAAAGGAAGCGTTCAAGAAGAAGGTCGAAGAAGAAACAAAGGCTAAACTGGAAGAGGCCGCCAAGAAAGAGCGTGGCCCATTTCTTCAATTCAAAGACGCTTTAGGCCGGAAGTATAACTTCCCCTATCGTCTATGTACAACATGGAGGGTAAGCACACGCTGATATAAACGCGCACACCAATGAAAGTGGACAAGCAAGTAATTCTAACCTTTTCCTATTCAGAATATGGAGGAATTGATCAAGCAGGCCTTTGATGGCCTCGACGGACTGTCGTATCAAGTCCACGAAGGTTGGTATGATCTTGTTGGCCCAGCTGGTGAAATTATTCTACCCTCCGTCTGGGAAAGGATTGTCGAGCCAGAATGGTCCATCACGATGTCAATGTGGCCCTTGGAACGCATCCAGAAGAGTGGCCATATTCCCCCGCACGTGGCTGCAGCCATGGCTAGAAGCATGGGTGGCGGCATGCCCCCTGCGCCCCCTGCGATGGGAAGAGGCCGCGGCGGCGTGCCAGGTGGTATGCCGCCGCCGCCTGGATGGCCTGGCGCTCCCAACCCCCCCGGTCATATGCCTGCCGGCGTCCACGTCGTCCGCGATTCTGGGAAGAAGGAGAAAAAGAAAAAGAAGCCGGTATCTACCGGCTTCGTAGGCTTTTTTGGTGGCAAGCCGCCGCCCAAGAAGTATGTCGAGACCTCTAGCATATGATGATGGCCAACGAAGCTAACCAACGTTATCTTACAGATCCAGCAAGAAATAATGCGGCGAAATTACCGCGATGCCTAATGCATGGTGATTATCGGAGCCGAGAGATACCCAATTCTGCTTTTCCTGCACCAATTCCTGCGGAACATGCCCAATGCTGGCTCTGTATCCCCATCTTTCGATTGCTCCGTTGATGTGTATATGTCGGCATGCCTCTTTGCTTTTCGCTGACGATTTCTGTTTTGGGCCCTCCACCGGCGTATGGAGAGACATGATTTATGCTTGGCTGGTTTCATAATTTGGATATTTGTTGAACATACGGTACTGAGCTAGAAGGCGCAGAGGCAATCTCACGCTGTGCTATTTGGCGCAGCTTTCTGCCCGATGTGTTCGGGACACTCTGGTATTTCCATGCCGAGCTACAGACAATATAATACTCCGCTGTCTGGATATCCCAAGCTCGCGCAATTGGATAGTTTATATTTTGTATGAATTTACGTTTGATGAAATAATACAATTCTTTATATGCTTGTGCCTTCTGTAAATCTGCCCAAATGCTTTCTCAGCGTCTATGTGTACATTTTAATTTACATTCCGTGAATCACTTTCATCTCTTAAACTTGACTGCGGTGACTAAGTTGTTCCTTTGCCCGCTTTTCAAATGCTTCAATCATAAGAGCCGCGACCTTGTCCGAGACGGCGGCGCTGACAGCCGCGTATAAGGGGTTGGAAAATATGTACTTGATGCTCAAGTTGACCTCGGTGGACGGTGACGGCTGCGCCGTGAGAGGACGCAGCGACCAACGCGTGACGAGACTCTTGAAGACCGCGGACGCATCAGTCGACGACGACGTGCCGGCCGGATCGCCGCTGACAGCCTCGACAGAGACGCCGGGCACGCAGTGCAGACGGCTGGTAAATTCCTCGTTGAGGCCACCCCAGCCGACGTGCAGGTCGGCCACAGCTGGCCACTTGCGGCCGGCGTCATCAGCAGCCGACCATTGCGTGACGCGCGACTTGGCGCAGTAGGGCACAAATTGCGAGTACGAGTCCACGTCGGCGACGAGCTTGTAGAGCTCGTCTTGGCTATATGGTAGCGTTCTCGACGCGGTCAGCGTCTGGCCGTTGTTGTTGGGTAGTGTAAAGAATGGTCGCCGGCACACGAAAGCGCCGTTGTGAGATCGTAGCGCTAGACGCCTCGTCGCTGCTCGAATTGACATGTCTATGGTCCTGAATGTTTGTCGTGTGAAATCGTGGAGGTTGTTCGAGCGTGTCCGAATTCCAGCAGGAGTAAGGCTGCAGGTGAGCCAATTCCCCAAGAGCTCTAGTAGCAGGTGATCTGTCGATTGCCTGACTTCTTCTAAGTCCAATTAACAAAAGAAAGTCGAGATGGAAGGGGAAGATTAGTTGGCGATCTTAAGTCGCCGCCGGCTGGAGTAGCGGAAGCCGGCTGGCCAGGCGAAATGTGCTTCCGTCATGCAGCCCACCAGAATCCGCACCCCACAGCCGTCCTGGCCAGCGGAAGCTCTCCGCTACATCTAGCCTCATTACCACCCATTCGCCCTATCTCCGACTCCTCCATTTTCCTCTGGTCTTCCACGCCGCCTCGAAAGCGAAGCTGAGTTTCGGGCAAAACAATATTCTTCGCACGCGGCCCGGCACGTAGGACCACAAGCGGCAGCTGCGGGCGGCAACGGGACCACCCCACGATGAACCACCCGAGCGACCGCCAAAGCACCCAGACTTGACGAGCTCTCGTGCGCGCGTGCCCATTTGCAAGGCGATCCCTCGACGTGGGGCTAGACTACCGACAAGATGTAAGCCCAGGATGAGAAGCTGACTCTGCGCCCTTCGGAATTCTCGCGCCGGCTCGAGTACATGGCGCGGGGTACACAGGACTTGTGCTAATGTCGGCATCTCTATGCAGGTTCGAAAAGTCGCTATACGACCTTATCCAAGGTCTCAGAAATCACAAGGGTACAGAGAAGGAATACATTCAAAAGAGATTGAAAGAATGCCGTGTAGAAGTACGCAGCCAGGACATGGGTAAGAAGTCGCTCTCCGTGCCTCGATTAGAAAGAGTCGTAAAGACGAGTTGAGTACTGACGAGAAGCTCATAGATGTCAAGGCCACTGCCTTGCTGAAGCTCATCTACCTGGAAATGGTCGGTCACGATATGTCATGGGCGTCATTCCATGTCCTCGAGGTCATGTCCTCGCCCAAATATGCCCAAAAGCGCGTGGGCTACCTGGGAGCTGTCCAGAGCTTTCGTGCCGACACGGAAGTCCTTATGTTGGCGACCAATTTATTGAAGAAGGTATGTCAAATAGAAAGAGTCTGGAAAAATTGGTGCTAATACATTTCAAACTAGGACTTGAGTGCTGCCACGCCGACTGTAATGTCCCTACCGATTGCGACTCTTCCTCACGTCATCACACCCTCGCTCGCGCTTTCGACCCTCGCCGATCTGCTACCTCGCCTGAGCCATAGTCATGCCAATATACGAAAGAAGACGCTCGTCACTTTGTATCGCCTCGCTCTCGTATACCCCGAGGCGCTAAGAGCGGCGTGGCCAAAAATCAAGGAGCGCCTCATGGATGCAGAGGAAGACCCCAGCGTCACGGCGGCGATCGTCAACGTCGTGTGCGAGCTGGGCTGGCGCCGGCCGCATGACTTCTTGCCGCTGGCGCCCAGACTGTTCGAGCTGCTGGTCGATGGAGGCAACAATTGGATGGCTATTAAACTGATCAAGCTGGTATGCCGTAATTACAGTACATCAACATGTTGCCAGAAATGCTGACCCTAGGCAGTTTGCGACCCTGACACCCCTCGAGCCCCGACTTGTCAAGAAACTATTACCACCGCTCACGAACATTATACGCACGACTCCAGCCATGTCGCTATTATACGAATGCATCAATGGTATCATCCAAGGAGGCATTCTTGGCAGCGCCGATGATACTGATACGGAAGAAATCGCTACACTTTGTGTTAACAAATTGCGAGGCATGATCATCATGAATGGCGATCCGAACTGTAAGCTATCTATGATAGCTTTTGCGCAACCAAAACCACGTTCTGACCACAAGACAGTGAAATACGTTGCACTCTTGGCATTCAACAAGATTGTCCTCACACATCCATACCTTGTGTCGCAGCAAGAAGACGTTATCCTTGAGTGCATCGACAGCCCAGATATCACGATCCGTATCCAGGCTCTCGATCTTGTTCAGGGCATGGTTACCGGTGACAATTTGCTGTCTATTGTCAGTCGACTTATGAAACAGCTCAAGGCCGCCGCACCTGCGAAAGGGAAGATTGATGCTACGCTGGATTCGACAGACGCTTCGGGAGATTCCGATGAAGAGTCGCAACAGGTCGCGAGCGCGGCATCCACTAAGAATGCGATGCTGATCCCCGAGGACTACAGAATTGACGTCATCGGAAGAATCTTGTTCATGTCTTCCAAAGATAATTACGCCAATATTGTCGACTTCGATTGGTACATCGATGTTTTAACTCAACTCGTTCGTATGACACCTGTGTCTCGGTCAACTGACGGGGACGCGGAGGCCGCTGCCAACAGGCGGTCTGCTGCTGGCGTATCGGACAAGATTGGAAATGAACTGCGAAACGTCGCTGTCAAGGTCCGAGCTATGCGCCATTCTGTTTTGAGGGCTTCAGAGAGCATCCTCTCGCAGCTGATTGCGGACACACCAGTTGGACACTCCATTACTTCCGAGGCGCTCAAGTCAGTCGCCTGGCTGCTGGGCGAATACTCTGACACGCTTTCCGTACCGGATGATACCATGAATGCCTTGCTACAACTCACAACGCGCACAACCAAGCCCGATGTAGCAGCTGTTGTGATACACGCCATTGCCAAGGTTTTTGCGTCCCTGACAGGAAGCGAATCAGAATTGTGGACAGCCGAGAGGAAGTCGAGGACGTCGTTGCTCTTAGCTCGCATATTACACTCTGTGGAGCCACTCACATTGAACCCCAACCTCGAGGTTCAGGAACGCGCCGTCGAATTTACAGAACTGCTGAAACTCACAGCTGAGGCGGCGTCGGGCCAGCCCGCTACCACAGATGAGGAGTCACAAGATCCTCCCCTTCTCCTGACGCAAGCTATACCGTCACTGTTCAATGGTGGCGAGCTTAAGTCGGTCGCAGCTGGTGCCCAGTTCAATGTACCTGTTCCCGAAGGGCTTGATCTGGATGAGCCTATTCACTCCAACCTTAATCATCTCTTGGCCAAGGCCGACGTAGTAACACTCGATACAGATGACTCGGATGAGTTTGAAGTGTATTATCATCAGAGACCAGCACCCACGAGCGTTTCGTCCTCTGCTCCAGCCATCACCCTTCTAGCGGAACCAGAGGACGGTACTGGTGTATCTTACCAACAACCCTCAGAAGATAGCTATTTGGACGCCGACATTATCGCCCGACGAAAAGCGGACAGGGTAGAGAGAAATAAGGACGATCCGTTCTACATTGGCGGTGATAGCGCGCCACAGACGTCGAATTCCATCCATAATATCCTCCAAAACAGCAACGGACCGGATCTGGACATCGATGCGATCCCTGTGATGCAGCTCGACCTCGACAAGTTAAATGCACCTGCGCCAACGACAACCCAGCGATCACCAGCGAAGCTACGGCAGCGAGTCGTGGTTGCCGCAGACGAGACTCTGCAAGGCGGCGACGGCTCGCCCAGAAACGACGACTCGGAAAACAACTCTGACTCCATGGCGGTCAAGACTAAAGCGAGAAAACTCAAGCAGTCACTTCTGCAGGTAGACTCGAGCACCATTGGCTCCTTCAGCCTCGAGGGCGAGCCAAAGGGCGGGTTCGATCACCAGCAGCAGCAGCGCGAGGAAGCAGAGATGCAGCAGGCGATGCAAGAGGTGGAGCGTCTGCGCCTAGAGATGCAACGCGCCAACGAGCGCATCCAGGTCGCGCAGGGTGTCGACCTAGAGGGCACCGTCATCAAGAAGAAGAAAAAGAAGAAGACTACAAAGGCAGACGAGGAGACGGCAACCGGGGGAGAGACAATGCTGAAGAAGAAGAAGAAAGCCAAGAAGGCAGTGCCCGAGGAGAGTGTAGGAGAACAGGGCGCCGGTGATGTTGCGGTGGGTGTGATTGCGCCGAAGAAGAAGAAAAAGCAGAAACAACCGGCCGCTGCACCCGTGGAGGCAGAAACTGGCGATACCTAAATAGCACATCGCCCTGTCATCGAGTCATGTTTGTCACTTTGACTCTTGAGCATAGCATCATAGAATGGAGATATACAAAATAAGAACTTTGAAATGAGAACTCTCCATGCACAAAAAATGGTTGAAGCTATTGGTGACACTAGCAGCCGCTCCAAGATACAAAAACGCGGATCATGGTAGCACAAGGCCGCAAAAAAAAAGGACCGCAGGAGATGTATCGTGCATGTTTTATCCTGTTTAGATATTAAAAAAAACTTCAAGAAAGTACTTCGCCGCTACCATGTCAAATCTTTCCCAACGTAGCTTCGTCTCGTCTCTACGTGTCCATCTTCCTCTGGTGATGATACATCAGCGTCCTTCCCTCGGCCATTGACGCCGTGGAAGCACACAAAGTCAGCAAGCGCGCAAGAAACACAAGAATCTAGGCGGATGCTTGCACTAGTCATCCATGGGCTTGTCTTCGAGCGTCACGCCACGGGCACTGTCGTCGGCTGGCGGCGAGTTGGGCACGCGACGGCCGCCGACGAACCTCGTCGGGGTGCCCTTGGTCAGGCTGTCGGTGCGCTCACGGTTGCCCTCGCCGGCGGGGGCGGCGCCGTTGAGGGTTTCGGGCGGTGTCAGGGATCCTTCCGCGGGAACCTCGAGGCTCTGGCGGTTCACGGCACTGGCGAGACTGCTGCCCAGGCTAGTCCTGTGTCTGTCGTTCGAGGTTGGGCTGGTCTGGATGGGGAACCGGGTCTCGGGGCCGCCGCTGCTGCGGTCACGGCGATGCCCGCGACTCGACCCAGGAGCAGGGCTGGTGGCGCGGCTCCGGCTAGCCGAAGCCTTTTCCAGCAGGGCTCTGTTCCGCTCTTCCATCAGGGCTTTGCGGTTGCTCTCATCCGTGCTGATTGCGCGAGGCCGATTGCCTCCGACAGAGGAAGAATGGCTCAGCGTCGACATGCGTTTCAGTTCACTAAAGATGGCGTCCTTGTGGGCAAACAAATCACGGACAAGTCGGATGGCATGCTTCTCTTCCATGGTGAGCGAGGTTTCGGCGCGTGGGCGGAGGATGCAGCGCGACAGCGTAGCAGCAAGATCAGCCACATATCCATCATCAGCCGACGTCAAGTCGATCAGCCGAGTAAAATGATTCATGCAGGCATCGAGAGTTGCAATGTTGGACAATCTGAGTTGTGACAGAGTTTGTTGCAGGACAGCAATGCGCGATGCCTCGCTACCTTCGGCGGCGGGCGTCGTGTAAATAGTGCGGACAATCTCATAGACATGAGTAGACACAAGGGAGTCTGGAAATGTTAGCATCAAGATATGTAAGTGAATGAGCAACACTTACCAGGAAGTTCAAGTAGATAAAGCTTGAGAAGACTGGCGACGGTGGGAATGTCAAAATCACTGAAGACCTCTTGAGTGACTGCACCATCGTTGTTGAGCTTTGCCCGAAGACGATGCGTTTGCGCTAGAGGAACGTCCACAAGCCAGACCCCTCTTCTAGCCTCGTCGCCTTCAAGATCAGGATAGTGATGGTCAAGGTACGTCAGGATTGCAGTGACAATAACGGGGACGCGTTTCTTATCTGCGCGAGCACGGGACTCGAGATCTACACCAAAGATCTGGTCGTCAACTTTGTTGTAGTAGTTTTCGTAGACTGCAACTCGTGGCACAAAGCCCCCCGTGCGATACGTCTCCAAAAGGTATCGTAGATCACCCAGAGGCTGAACAGTCTCTTGGAAAAGCATCATCTTGTCGACTGTAGATTGAAGGCTGGGAATGACATTGCTGATGGTGCCAGAAAAATCAAGAATAACAGTCTTGATAGCTTTAAGGCGATCCAGCTCGCATTGCTCAAGAAACTTTAGGTGAATAAAGATGGATTGCTCCAGGTCGCATCTGAGCTGATCGAGCTTTTTGACTGCAGACTTGTATTTCTCATCACTTTCTCTCGCTTCCCGTTGCAGTCGCTGCGCGGGTGTCTCGTTCGGGTGGGAATTGTTGAGAACGTTCCAGTTAGCGAGGTACTCGCTGACAGTTCCGACGACGGGGGAGTCGCTAGACTCTGAGATGGGTAAAGAAAACGTGCGGCTGAGCATCTGTTTCTTTTCAGGAATTCCAGCCAGACGGAACGCCTTTGGACGCCACTGATAAAACAATTTGGAGCTGTTGGCAAAAGTACTGCCGACATTTCCGATCAGACGAAGTAGGCCGTTAGAGATCAGATCTTGGCCAATGCGCTCGGCGTAGCTCACGCTGCTCGTGGCCATGCTGCGTTGGAGATATTCAACGATATCAGAGCCAGCTGAAGTATTGAGATATGTGCCAAGAATTGGCACCTTGGTCTCTCCCATCTTGATATTGGAGAGCATGTGAGAGATGATCTTTTTGAGCTGATCAGGTTGATAAATCTCGTCACCAATCTCGAAAATCTCGTCATCATCACGGCTCTCTTCCTCCTTGTGAGGCTGAACCTTGATCTCCGGGATCTGGGCACCGTTTTTGGGGCTCGATTCGGGCTCCTGAAAAGCAAGCTTGTTCTCTTCCTCAAGGTCTTCGACTAGACGGCACTTGTTGAAGTAGTTGGAGCGTAGTTTCTTGACGACTTCGGTCTGTCGGTCGTGTGCTTTCGTGCGCGCTTGCAAATCGTCTTGCGAGTCCTGAATACGGGATTCGTGCGCATCGCACCAACGAGCGAAGGGATTAACAACGAGGTCGCGAATGTTTTGCGCGATGCGTTGGTGGCTCTTGGCAGCATCCTGCATTTCGGTTCGCATGCCGTCGTAAGCCTGACAGAAGTCGCATGTTAGTTTTGCGAGCTCGTCAGACTTGTCGTTTCAATTGCGCTTAGCATACCTTGCGTATAGTGGCGCCATCATCTCGGGAGAAGCCACCGGATACCCGGTCAGCGGCCGGGGCAATGTCTGCAAGGCGCTGGCCGTAAACATCCTCGGCTTCGGCTCGTAGTCTGGCGAGAGTCAAGATCTGCCGGTCCTCCATGACGCCTTGCTGGAGCTTGCTGAACAAGACTCCCAGTCCTGCATGTTGGTTAGCATCACCATCATGTAGGGAGAATCGAGGCACCTTACCCCCAGCATAGTCATTAGACCAGAAGGAGTCCGCGAACCCCGGCATATTGGGCGACCTCAGCACAAAGTTGCGGCGTAGTTGCAGATACAGTAGGCGACGAGGGTATACAGAAGGTCGTCATGCGCAGAGCTAGTAGGCAATGACGCGCGTGTCTCGGTTGGGTGCAGAGCTGCCGAAATAGAAGGGGCCGCCGCTGGAAGTTCGTTAGTCTGAAGGGGGTCGGGTACGGCGAGCAGGCGAGAGCGAATAATGAATGAGGCGCTCTATGGGCGAAAAAATTGGTCGGCGATGGTTGAATGGCGTGTTTGTCGAGCGGCAGAACAAAGCAGAAATTCAGGTACAAGGTGCAGCGCAGGCAGATGTATGACGGATAATCGTGGGAGAGCTTGGGGAGGCCAGCCTGTGGAGCGCAATGGCCGGTTCAAGAGCCCTGTTTTTAGTTAGCAGGTCGACTTGTCTGACGTTGTGCCTGTAATGAGCTACTACCAGAGCTGCGCGATGGCTGATAAAGGACCACTCAGGGCCTCAAGCAGTACGCTGCACCAAAAAAGGCCCTGCAGATCCCCCAACAGCACAGACAGGTGAGCATCAGTTCGTATCCATTCCATCCAACCAAGGAAGTGGATAGGGACAAAAGGGGCTCAAATCTTGCACATTGCAGTTGACAGTATAATTCTGCCGTTTTGATTGAGCACTGTTTCGTAGGATAGGTAGCATAGCGGCCAAGTTGACATTTTAATGCCTTTGTCCTGCGAGGCAGTGACGCGCAGTGGGGGCAGCTACTCACAACCGGCTGCTACAGGCGGCTGAGGCAGCTGCCAGCACAGGGGCCTCAAGTTGCTAAAGGTCTAATAAGGTACCCTAAGGTACCTGTTTAGCCGGTGCGGTAGGTAAGGTACACAGGTACCTCTTGGACGCAAACGCAAGTGCCTCTGTAACTCAGCAGCCAGGAACGAATCTACGGGTACCTGGCTGGTGGCGTGATAGCTGGTACTTTACCTGGCACGGTGCATGCACGTCGACAGAAATGCGGAGTACAAGGCATCGTCGCGTCCTCCCAATATAATACTCATAGCTCGGAGTATACTCGTTTTCCACATTGAAGCAGCCTTGATTCGGTGCTTGACTGTGCTCCAGGCGTCTGTTTACACCCCTTACTTGTTTGATCGCTGCCACTGCCATCTACTCCAAACATGCCGCCCCTGCCAATCAACGCCAGCGACAAGCTGGGCATGGAGAGAAGTACACCTTCCAAGCCACAGAAGGCTTCACGGCTAAAACTGCTGGCTGCAATCGCTGTGATGGCCTTTGTCGCTTTTCATGGGCTTTCGGGGTCGTCTAGTATCCGCCAACACCTGTGTGCTGGCGGCAATGGGAGACGCGATTGTGGCAGTCTCGAAGCATTGGATGAGAGAGCACGCTGCGTTCTCGCCAATACACCCCTGATCGGTAAATATTTCTCCGTATCTAAAGTGTAAATACTAACCATGTTGCATAGACGGACATGTTGACTTCCCAATCCTGCTTCGCGGACGCTATGGCAACCAGGTTGAAGCTACTCCGTTTAGAGAGGCCTTTGAAAATGGTACTTTGGCAGGGCAGGTCGATCTGCATCGTCTCAGACAAGGAGCCTCTGGTGGTGCATTTTGGAGCGTCTATGCGCCTTGCCCAAAAGATGGCGGTGACTTCTCGGACGAGAATTACGCGGCGAGTACGCAACATACCATCTTTATGTCGGGCGGTATTAAGCTCGTGGACTAACTACTTGACAGGTGTTCAGTATACGCTTGATCAGATCGATGTCATGAACAGGTTGCAGAAACTATACCCGCACGACTTCTCGCAAGCGGTCGATAGCAAGACTGCTCTGGCAGCCTTCAACCAGGGCAAGCTCATTTCACCCCTTGGTGTTGAAGGGCTGCATCAAATCGGAAACAAAGTGGCTAATCTCAGACTGTTCTACAATCTGGGTGTTCGATATGCTACTCTCACGCACAATTGCCACAACAAGTTCGCCGATGCCGCTGTTCTGAGTAGTCCTACCAGAAAGGCGGAACCAAAATGGCATGGTCTCAGCCCCATTGGACGCAAGCTTGTACATGAGATGAACAGAATTGGAATGATTGTCGATCTCGCACATGTCAGGTATGTCGTACCGACTCGTTACTGCCACCTTGCTGCTCCCCGCTGACGCTCTCCAGCGACGATACTATGCGCGATGTCTTGGGCGGTAATGATGCCTGGGAAGGTTCCAAAGCCCCAGTCATTCATTCGCACAGCTCAGCGTATAGTATATGTCCACATCCGAGAAATGTCAATGATGAGATCCTGCAGCTCGTTAAGAAACACAACTCATTGGTCATGGTCAACATTGCCCCGGATTTTATTTCTTGCATTGACAATGGCAACGAAAATGGCATCCCCGACTTAGTCCCAGAAGAGGCCACAATTCAGCAAGTAGCGCGCCATATCCTACACATTGGCAACCTCATTGGCTTTGATCATGTTGGCGTCGGGACGGACTTTGATGGTATTCCGACACTTCCCAAAGGTTTCACGGATGTGAGCCAGTATCCGGATCTTGTGGTCGAGTTATTGAAGAATGGAGTCAGCGCTTCAGATGCGGAAAAGGTTGTTGGTGGCAATCTCCTCCGAGTATGGGCAGGAGTTGACGCCGTCGCGGCGGAGCTGCAAGCTGCCGGCCAGCCCGCCATGGAGGACGAGCTGTGATCTGCCATACCCGATATAGATCAGTCATGTACACGAAGATAATTAAATATCAATTCATTGCTTCTTGTATTTGACCCACTTGGTCGGATTGGTATAACATGGCAATGCGTGGGCAGTTAATGGTACATGGTCCTGTCCTCCGCTCGGCTAGCCTCGAAATCAGCGCTATCCCATGCGCAGATTTTCAAGAAAATAAAAGTACAATAGTGCAAATGTGAGCTAGGGCTCTTTTTCAGCAGTAATGCGCCAAACTCCTTGGTCTGTCTCAACCTTTTCGGTTGATGCGGTTGAGCTTGTTCGCGGTTGCGGTCTGTGTTCTCGTTCGTTGACCTCGCACAGGTAGTCCCATGGCGTGTCGACGGCCTCTGTATGAACCCATGTCCTTTAATCTCTTGATATTGTCCTGCAACGTTTTTCTCGCGTCGCTCTCGATGGGCATTTGGCCCAGCTCGGCCGTCAGCGAAGTGATGGTTCTGGGTGCCAATGAGCCCATGGTTGCGAGGTTGTGTATCGAGTATTTGGCCATGATGCGTTCTGAAAGTTGAGAGCCGAGGCCGTAGAAGGACTCGAGTGCTTTCTGCATGTTCCGAGGTATCAGTCAACTATCCACGCCTTCCACGGCAGACATTCCGCGAGCTTCGTACCTTGACCAGCTTAGTCTCTGCGAAATTGACGCCCAGAACGAAAACCTATGGAATTTGTTAAATATCGTTCCACGCGCGGGGAGATACTGCGCAAATGCATACCATGATGGCTGTGGTGCAATGCAATGTCTATCTTGTCTAGAAACTTTTACTCCTGTCGCGAAGCCGCTGGTCACAATTCTGGTTCCGACTCTAGAACGGGTAAACTGTGGGCAAAATTATCGCGATGGCTTACCTAACGGCGTTTGGACACAGGAGCCCATGGGCCTGAAACAAATCATGGAACAGTGGCGGGGAAGCTCTGACAGTAGCGGCTTAGTGCGAATCGCGGAATCAGGGTACAGGTGTCCTCGCTACAAAGGGAGCTTGGTCGCAATTCTAACCCGCCCATTTCTTTCCACCTGTTCCCTTCTCTTTCTCCATCGCACATCGTTATCGAAAGAAACCACTACAATGTTCAACCTCCGCCGTTTTATGGCCTCGGCCATGCTGCTACTCGCAGTTGGCTTGGTCTTCTTCTCGCAGACCGCCGCTGCCGCCAAGGGCCCCAAGATCACACACAAGGTCTACTTCGACATCCAGCACGGCGACGAGAGCGTTGGCCGCGTCACCTTTGGTCTCTACGGCAAGACTGTTCCCGAGACCGCTGAGAACTTCCGTGCCCTCGCTACTGGCGAAAAGGGTTTCGGCTACGAGGGATCTACTTTCCACCGTGTTATCAAGGACTTCATGATCCAGGGCGGCGACTTCACCAAGGGCGATGGCACTGGTGGCAAGTCTAGTACGCAGCCATTCCCCCTCGGCAAGATTGGCACCTGCAGACCAATTGGCTAACAAGGACTAGTTTACGGCAACAAATTCAAGGACGAGAACTTCAAGCTCAAGCACACCAAGAAGGGCCTTCTGTCTATGGCCAATGCCGGACCCGATACCAATGGCTCCCAGTTCTTCATCACCACTGTCATCACTTCGTAAGTGGCTAGACGCCCCGTCTCTTGGGGAATTAAGCAATTGGGTACTAACAGCACGCTAGCTGGTTGGACGGCCGCCACGTCGTTTTCGGCGAAGTCCTCGAGGGCTACGACCTCATTGACAAGATCCAGAACTTCAAGACTTCTCCCGGTGACAAGCCCGCGGAGACTGTCAAGATTGTGAAGAGCGGCGAGCTGGAGGTTCCTGCCGAAGGTATCCACGTTGAGCTCTAAATATTTGCACACTGCACCTTTCCCAAAAACCATTCTCGCCTTCTTCTTGTGTTTCCGCAAGCTGATTGATGCTTGTTATGCAATTCAGAACAAAACGAAACTATTGCAGCACCCAAGCTAGAAGAGTCGGCGTCAAATAAACGTTCTCCTTCGGCGATGCTGTTGCTGGTTTTCATCGGCATGGCTTTTGCCGTTATTCTAGTTCGCCGTGCATCAAAGTCAAAGGTTGTTGTGCACGAGAAAACTCTGGTTTAGGAAAATATTTTAAATACAAGTGAAGCCTTCTCGAATCATCCTCTTGAAAATTGATACGTGAACTTGGATTGCTTTTCGGTGGGCACAGTTACTGGCACAAGATTTGTCACGTGGGGGTTCGGTCCAAAAAAGAGCCCGCCAAAAAAAAGTTGTAAGCTGCGTATAGATGGTTTTGGCCCGCCGGCTCAGTGTCGTCCCTTCTTTTTTTTAGATCTTGTGCCGAATATTGTCTTTTGATACGTAAAAGATCTCGAATTTGTCAAAATGAAGGTTCTGAGTCTGAACTTTGTCAACTGCGCCGCCAAAGCTTGCAAAGCCACCTCCGAGTCCTTCCCGCTGCATCCCAAGGATGCCGAACTTGTTCAGGATGAAATTGAGCTGAACCCAGCTATGCTCATCAACGTTCTGCCTAGACTCGACTGGGCAGCTCTTCGAACAACTTCCTCAGAGGTAAGAACGATAATGCCATGACTTTTCCGACACGAGGACGTCGCGATAGGCTCTTCTGAGAGGGCCATTATCACTGGGTCTTCTATTGGTCTAAACATGCAGCAAAACTGTACTACTTCGATGTTATCGTGCAATTCGCTGACAGACTGTTTCTTTGCTAACAGCTTGGCTTCCCCGAACTTCCCCAGCAAGCTCCTACCGCCGAGCAACTGCAAGCTGATGAGAAGACTCTGAAGGATCTGCACCACTTGTTGCTCGAGACACAAATTTCGGAAGGCAAGCTTGTTTGTGGCAACTGCGGGCATGAGTATGCTATTAAGGAGGGCATCGCCAACTTTCTTCTGCCCAGCCACCTAGTCTGAGTGGCTGGTCGGTCACAGACAGCCATCTCCACGAGGCGTCGCATAATGACTCTGTGACCCTCAGAGGTGGCATGTTTGCATGAAGGGTCTCAGAAACCGGTGTAATGGCGTTGAAGTGGCTTTACAAAAATGGACTATGATATGGTATTGTCGGGGGTGAGCACAAATTAGCGTCAATCAGAAGAAACAGGCTGCTGTTTCGGATATTCACATCTGGCGATTACTCTGCGCATGTAAATACATGCATTTTATCCATAAGAGTGCCAACGTGAATTCGCAAGGTGCAAGCCCTAATGCAAGCTTTATATTGTACAGTGTTCCGATCCCAGCATGCGTTGCTCAGCCAACAGGTAATTCTTACATGTCATTACTGCTGTTTCTTCTGTGCAGATGGCCCCATGTCCTTTTCAAACGCACCATAGGAAACCTGCAGACTGCCAAGTCCCTTGATTCCAACTCCAAGAATACTGAAAAGAACAATCGTCGTGATTAGACCCATGAAAATGCCTGGTGTCACCATTAGATTCTCCAGCGTCAGGCTGCGAACACGAGAAGACGTACCTGGAGTGAAAAACTGATATTTTTCAAACACTGGTCTGTTATCTTTCTCAAGAACTGTATCACTGTCATGTGTAGCCCTTCGCAAGTCCTGGTGAACAGCCTCGTCAAATTGCGCTTCGTAGGCTGGCTCCGGTCGGGTGGCGTAGAAAAGAACCGTGAAGCTATCGCGGCCGTTGTCTTTGCCAATGCTTTCACCAAGGATCTGATCTGGTGATTTGTTAGTTCGAGTCGCACTGGGTTTCTTCTTCAAAAATCGTACCGTTAAGAAGAAGAGCTTGTGCCCTGTATTCTTGCGGCAGCTGGCTCAACGAGACCTGCTCGACAACAGCCTGCCTGCCGTGCTGCAAGCAGGCATTTTTCACGAAACTGGCGAGATTGACGTCCTTGATATCCCCAACGACCTCTGAGACAATGTATTTGCCCTGGATGCGGTGGTCGAGCATTACCGAGTGATGGAGTAATGGCATATCCGAGCCCTGGTTGTGGTGGAGATCGGCGGCATTCATCCCGGGCTGCGTCGCCAAGACGTAGTAGTCGGTCGGGCATCCTGAAAGGATATCCTTTGTGTTTCTCAAAACGTCGGAGCTGCTCTGGAGTTGCGTATCACTTATCGAAGGAAAGCTAGGTAGGTATACTTGTTAGAGCCGCGTCAACGAGGGAGAGGACAAGGCATCACATACGACGCAGTAGAGTAGAGAATCCATGGCGTGGCATCTGAAAAGGCCACAGCAGCTCCAGAGAGCGTGAGCGACCCGATGAGCGCCTGCAGACGCATTGTGGGTAGAATTTGCTGAAGTCACTGTGTCTGAAGCTCCGTCAGTCAACTGTACGTCTGCAGCGACTGGCTCTTGGATGATGCGCTGGAGCATGGGCAAGCTGCAACGGCGGTTATGTAATCACCACCTTAAGTGCAACTCCCCTTTAGTGGCTCACTCAGCCATGGGGTCGAGCTATCGACGAGCCGTGACCGATAGCGATAACAGCAAAATAATTTTTGGATGAGCCTATCGCACGACAAACATTACACGGCTTTAACATAGCCATCAGTCGACCAATATGTTTGCCAAACCACGGGTAAAGAAAAGCATTCTCCCTCGTCAGAACAGGAAGCGAAAAAATACTTCGGAAGTAGAGGAAGTGAACTTCGATAATGATGCTCGCCAAGAGTATTTGACTGGTTTCCACAAACGAAAGCAGCAGCGCATAAAAAATGCACAGGAAACAGCGGCCAAGCGAGCGCGACAAGAGAAGTTGGATACACGCAAACAGGTGCGCATTTTCCCAGTTGATTCACTTTTGCTTCTTGTGGCCCAATAGAATTGACCAGCTATGCCCGATAGGTGCGAGACGAAAGACGCCAAGAAATGGAAGACCACGTTCGCCGCATAAACGAAATGTTAAAAGCATCCCTTGCTGCGACAGCTGAAGACGACAGCAAGTCCGAAAATGACCAAGGCGAGGAGTGGGATGGGTTCCCCGATCAACCCGTGCTAGATGTTGTCGACCACGAGGAGGAATATATAGATGAAGATCGGTACACAACTGTAACGGTTGAGAGTGTATCAGTGTCTCGCGACGGTCTATCGAAACCTGAAATGCCGAGCGAAAACGACGAGAGCAAGCCCGAAGGCGAGGAGGAGGTTGCAGGCCAAGACGAGGATGACGACAAGAAATCGAACCGAAGGGTTTCAAAGGCCAAAAAGAAGCAATTCCGTTACGAATCAAAAACAGAACGAGATTTCGAGAACCGGAAACAAAGAGCTAGGAACAAAGCCAAACGAGGCGTATGATGTGGATATCAACGAACTGGATTGAAGCTATATACCCGTGGAAAGAGCAAATTAAATTACTACGGGACATGTAACATGTCGCTGTGCATTCTGCCGACTTCGTAATATTTTACTTCTCCGTGCAAATTTCACGCAATAGGCTCTATTTAAGTCCAGCGACACCGAAACGCATGTACAAGGGAACCCAAGTTTCCACCAGGCTGACAATGCAGGTTAGATATTGCCAATCTCGACCTGGAGCTCCTCCAGCTCTTTCTGGAGACTGGTGTGCTTCTTGGCCATCTCCTCGTACTTTTGCTCCCACTGATCACGCTCGTTTTCGAGGGCCTGCACCTTGCGCTCAAAGTGGCCGGCCTTAACGTCGGTCTGACGTAACCTGGAGAGCCCATCATGTTAGCCGGTGTGATATGACGAACGGAAGGGAGAAAGGTATTCCGGTGCTTGGCTAGTGCACTACATACTTTTCGTTAGCGTCTCGCAGCGTCTTATCGGCATTCTCAGCTTCTTCTTCCAGAAGCTGAAGTCGTCTCTGTAGGGTTTCGTTCTGGGTTCCGTGTTGTTGGCCTTCGTCGGCAGCCTTTTTGAAGTCCTTGATGGCAGTCTCGAGCTTCTCGACCTCGGTCTCAAGAAGGTTATTCTTGTGCTGAAGCGAGGTGATTTCCTGCTCCTTGGAAAGATTCTCTTGCTCCAGTGTCTTGACCTTGGTCTGAAGTTCTTCGACCTTGCCAACGGCATCATCGGCCTCCAGGCGAAGCTGGTTCATTTTCTATGCAAAGCTTCGTCAGCCACTGACCGCTGCATCCCTCACCCTAGCGGCACTGGTGATGCTTTTGGAAGCTTTGGCTTAACTTACCTCCTTGATGCGATCCATTATGTATCTTCGATTGCTCGGCGAGTGTTTTAGATGAACCTTGGTCGAAAATATACCGCCTTGACTGCTTGATCGCGTTGTTTGAATAGACGGAGTTGGAAGACAGGGAAAAGGGGTGGGGTAAGGATAATTGCCCCTCCAAGATGCTAACTACCTAGGTACCTAGCAACAGCTCAAGGTGTGTGCCCCCCTGTGGCTGCTGTGGCCACTACGGGCACGCGCCACAGGCTGGCCAGTTGCCTAGACAACAACGCACTGATCACCATTTGTCAACATGTCGCACGTCAGCCAATCATTACTCACATTCATTCCCCTATTGCTCAATTATCATCTCTCTGTCAACATCTTGCACAATTATTCAATTTCAAGACCAGGCTATTTTTCAGCCATCGACAGCGCGATGCTAGCAGCACATCGAGATCAGGAAAATCTGGTGCACGCGCACCAGGTTCCTGCGAAACAACAGCCCAAGACGCCGGGACCGAGATATCCGAAGACTCCCGTGGGACGTTTTGCTAGGAATGATGAGAATGCGCCGACGGCCTTCGCGGGCAAAACCGCGCTCGCCGGAACCATCCAGAACACGACCAGTGGTAAACTGTTGACGAAGCCAACGGCGCAGAAGCAGGTTCTGGCGACACCTTTAGGTAGGGGTCATGATCTCCGCGTGTATAACGAAATGCTCAAAGCGAATGCAGGTCACCAGTCCAGAGCTCCCCTCGGAAACAAGACGACCAACGCCAAAGCGCGGCCGAGCCAGTCGGCGATCGGAAAACAGAAAGTGAAGCCGATCGAGGCTTCTCATATGAAAAATGGCACTCAGCGACCTAAATTGCGGCAAACGGAAACAGCCACTCCAAAGTTTGAAATCCAACCAGACAATAAGAGCGTAGGGGTAGATGAGGAGCCTGAATATGCCCCTCCCGCCCCGACTCCCTTACCATACCAATCAGACGTGCTTCCCGAGGGTGGGTTGACGTTTAGAGGTCTGAAGAGAGAGTATTTGCTCAAAGGCTACTACGAGAACTTTTATAATCCCGTCGACGACGACGGTATTTCACGCCTTGATAAAGCATTTGACGATGAGATGAAGCTGGCGTTGGACAAGGCGGTTGAGCAAAATGACCGCGAATTCGAGGCTCTCGACTGGTGTGTACCTGACGTTGAGGATCCTAAAGTCACATTTCCGAGAGCCACAGCTCCCAGAAATCCCAGCTCACGCGCTGAGGCCCATAACGACAAGGTGGCGACTTCCACTGATCGAAAGCTACACACAATCAGCTCCCGCAGAGCAGCCTCAGCGTTGGCCATTCACTCAGACAAGACTGGAAGCGCCTTGTCATCACGGATAGCATCGAAACGACCTTCAGCTCAGCCTAGAATGACCAAGGCATCAGCTATGGAGCCATCAGGTACAACTACTGGAGAAGCAGCGTCACGCACTACGATTGGCTATAGCAAAGGCAGAACCGCATCCTCCATGATGCGTCCCCACCACCAAAGCAGCAAGAGCCTTACTAGACAACCCGCTCGTCCAGCTTCAGACAACAGTTGGGATCTTACCATCACCCCTTCTCGCGCCCGTTTAGGTGCTCCTGAACAGAGCATGCAGAAGACCACTAAACGTCCGCAGTTCACGTCCATATTCTTCGACGATGAGGACAACACGGAGCCTGTGACCCTCAATGGCCCAGCGATTGACTCTGATGATGATGAGACGTTTGAGCTGAAGCTGGACATATAAATAAGTGAACAAGATTCCATTTGTCAAAAAGGAAATGAGCGTTGGTATTTGCGCAGGCGTTTGAACAGAGACGAGCCGTTCCACATGCTTTTAAGAATGGGCTAATGATAGACCGGCGTGTTTTCATCCAGATCAAGGAAATTGTAAAAAACATCAATGAAATGTCTTTTTTTTTTTTGTACAAGAGAATACAACGACGGAGCGGCGCATAATTTCGCGTCGGAAAGTGAAGTAGCATAGAAGTGACTGGGCGCCGGAGGTGATAGCGCGATTGCGGACCGGATAATCTATAATCCTTGTCCCACTATGATGCGTGGTGCGGTGTGGAGTTCTTCCACGCGCTTGGGAGACCTAGAATGAAATCGCCATCCCTGGACGTGCCGCAAGTCGAACATTCTCCCAAACTCTTGTCACTGCCTTTTGGCCGCAATACCACAAAACTGAGGCTGAACACCCAGTACTCGTGGTCGCACCCAGTGTCGCCATACATATCATTTACCACAATTGGATTTCCTGTCCGCGCCGCTCGTGCCCGCGCCATAGAATCACTTTGCGCCTCGCTGTCACTCAGGCTTTCTTTCCACCCAGTCGGTCGCGTGAACTGAACATCCGCGTGCGCAACCAATATATCCTCCCGCAAACACCGCACTCAACAGTCGTCCCCGATCATCGCGTCCTTGTCAGCGGTATAATGATCGAAGCACGCCATAAAAGATAGCAGGAGCGCATCGGCACGATGACTCGCCCGCCACCAGGCGTGAGCTTCGCGCAATTCTTTCCCAATGCCCCGAAAGTGAGAGCCGAGGCGCAGGGCCGGAATGATCGCGACAGAACAAGGCAAATAACCGATCCTGTCGATTCACCCTCATTCCGTGCTGTAGCGCATGACACCGGATCCGTCGCTCTCTCTCGGTCGCAAATGAACGGGGGCGGTGCGATGTCGACAAGCCATGGCGCTGATGACTCTCCGCTTGGTGATATTCCCAGCACTGTCGACTCTATTAGCTCACACGCAAGCTCTTCGTCATCGGTATTTAGCAATACCGCGGCTCGGGTATCCAACCCTGGCACCTCTCGTGTCTCCTCTCACCTTCCCGCCGTCTCATCACCTCTCTATCACTCCAATTCGACAAATACATTTCTGCAAGGGTCAATACCTCCACCGGCTGAAAGGCTTCTGAATGGGGCTGCGTCAAAATCTCGTCCTACGCCTGCCGATGTTCAAATAATAGAGCGTGAGGTAGCGCGAGAGACTGTGTCTTCAGTGAAAGGCAGAAAATGCACATACGACCCGATCCTCGACCGCCTACGCAACAAAACCGTTAGCAAGACGGCGAAACCTATCTACAAAGAATTCGGCCTCGACGATGTGCCTGCGCCCCAAGATCCGCGACTAGCAAAAGGTGGCCGCCTAGGGTACATCAACACCGACTTCTATTTACCACGGGCGCGCTTCTGTCCAGCTCCGGAAAATTTGAAGCCTTATCCCTATGACCCCAAGACTTCTATTGGCCCCGGGCCTCCGACACAAATCGTCGTCACAAAATATAACCCGCTGATTCCTTTCAATAAAGTTACCGCCATCTTTGCTACATTCGGCGACATTGCTGAGAGTAGCAACAAGATGCATCCTGAGACAGGGAGCTACCTAGGCTTCGCCACTATCCGCTACCGTGACTCTAAGCGAGCCGATCGACCGTCAATAACGGCTATCGATGCTGCCCGTCGAGCCGTTCAAGCTCGAGGGATCAAAGTCGACTCCGAAATGGTGAAGGTCGAATATGATCCTGAGGGCCGAAGGAGTCGCAGAATGCTCGAGGGTCACTTACGCCGTGATCGAGATAAATTGGAGAAAGAGAGGGAGAAGTTGACACAGGCTGCACTCGCTGCAAAAGCGGCTGCGGAGCTCAAGTCATCCACCAACTCCTTTGCTCGGCCACCACCAACGGGTCCAAAAGCGCCAGCTACTTCGCGAGCTTCGCAGCCACCCGTTACGCAACCACCCCCGCCTACTGCGTCTACTGGTCGGGCTCCCCCGAACCTCGAGCCGAAAGATCTCGTTACCCAACTTGCGAACGACCCTTATATCTTTATCGATTGTCAGAGCGTCCCCTTACTTACGAGTATTTTGCCGCATATGAAGAAACGATTAAAGAACTATGCATTCGACGACATTCGGATCGACAAGAGTGGCTATTATGTCATTTTTAGCAATTCCTTTACTGGAAAAATGGAGGCCGAGCGTTGCTTTCGAGCTGTCAATCATACTGAGTTCTTCACCTACAACATGTCTATGCAGCTATGCCTGCCGAGAACCCGGGCTGCAACGCCGGTGGATCGCAAGAGAAGCCCGAGTCCTGAGCGCAACAGCCGCCGGGCGCAACAGCTCAAAGCCGAGGAAGATGCAGCTCGACGCCGACGCGAGGAAGAAGCCGATATTGAAGAAGAGAGGAAACAAAGAGCTAAAAACTTTGATCCCGTCATGGAGGCCGTCCAAGTTGTGCAGCGAGAGATGATGGAGCATTTGATTCGTCACATCCGAACGCAAGTTGCAGCTCCCTCGCTTTCAGACTTTCTCGATCCGGTAAACCACGCTGCGAAGCGTCGCCAGCTCAACATCGACGTTGCCGAGGAGGAAGACGATGCTACAATGACGGATGCGTTTGACACTTCCAGAATGGGAACCCCGAACTCGCGCGCGGACCCCATTGAGCGCAGGACTGGTCGATTTGAAGCCAAGGCATTGCCAAAAATTCGCAAATCCAAAGCCAAAGGAGCAGCCTATCGCAGCACCTTTGTCGACCCGTTCTCGCGGAAAAGAGCTCCTGTTTCGAGGCCTGCATTCAGATCACTACATCATCGTCTCAAAAGCTTCGACAGCGATTTTGAGTCAGATGATGACACTGATGCAAAGACACTCGCGGCAGCTGAGGCGGAGGCGGCCGCGTCTCGGCCACAGAGCCGTATGAGCACGGATGAAGATACTTGGGCCCCCGGTGAAGAAGACTCCATGACAGACGCCAGCTTAGCAGTAGTCGACAAGTCCTTGTCAAAGAAGCGGAAGCTTGTTTCAGCTGCTGATATGGCATCGAAGCGCCAAAAGAAGCTAGAAGAGGATTCTTTCGTGGCCAAGTTTGACGAGGTCAAGAGTGAACTTTCAGAAGACATCGGCGCCGAAGCTGATGTGGCGGATGATAATGACAGCAGTCTTTCGAGATCGCAAACGCCGATTTCCAGCGTTACCAAGGGAGCAAAGAAAAAATCCGTCAAGCCCAGGTCATCCATGGCCAAACAGGCTTTGGAAGAACAAGCGAAGTGGTCTCAGAATGCGGAGGATGACGAAACCCCCGAGCCCCAAAGTCTACCCAAAAAGTCTCTCCCAACACCACGAGAGCCGCAAAAATATGACGAGCACCGCTTTTCGACAGAACCGCTTTCCAAAGCATTTCCTCTGCCGGACAACTTCAAGCCTGACATCTCCGCTCTTGAGCTTCTGCACCTCGGCGCTAAAGACGGCCCTGATCTGGCCAAGCTAGGAAGAAAGTTTCAGACGGCCGAGATTGGCAGCGCTGATCTCTGGCTTTGGCAGAAGCAGCGCATCCGAGAACTCAATGCTCGCGACTCATCTGCGCATAAGCCATTGTCCATTAGTGGATACTATGTTCCGAACCCTACAGGCTGTGCACGAACAGAAGGCGTCAAAAAGATTCTCAACTCTGAAAAGTCGAAGTATCTGCCTCATCATATTAAGGTTCAGAAGGTGCGCGAAGAGCGGGAGGCTCGCGTTAAGAATGGCAAAGACTCCACTCCTACGACAGCGGAAGCTTCCAAGATTGCAGCGGATAAGTTGGTCGCTAAGGGCAACTCGAGAGCCAACCGAGCAACCAATCGCCGATACGTCGCGGACCTGAACGATCAGAAGAAGACCCTTGGGCAAGACTCAGATGTATTCAAGTTCAACCAGCTTAAGAAGCGGAAGAAGCCTGTCAAATTTGCCAGGTCTGCTATTCATAATTGGGGTTTGTATACCATGGAAGACATCCACAAGGACGACATGATTATCGAGTATGTCGGCGAAGAAGTCCGGCAGCAGATTTCTGAGATTCGTGAAAACAGATATCTCAAGAGTGGCATCGGCAGCAGCTACCTATTCCGTATTGATGAGAACACCGTTATTGATGCCACCAAGAAAGGTGGCATTGCTCGTTTCATCAATCACAGCTGCATGCCGAACTGCACAGCTAAGATTATCAAAGTCGAGGGCAGCAAGCGCATTGTCATCTACGCACTTCGTGAGATTACAATGAGTAAGTCTACCGCGCAAGTTGCGGTAGGATATTGGCTAACCGACTCACTACTACAGACGAAGAACTGACATACGACTACAAATTCGAGCGCGAAATCGGTAGTTTGGATCGAATCCCATGTCTGTGTGGCACTGCAGCGTGCAAGGGATTTCTCAACTAGCTGCGGTTATGGCTTTTTCTGCGCCGCAAATGGCCGAATGAAATGTTGCCGCAGGCTGTACTTTATCAAATGCCCCGCTCCCTACGTGTCCATATATAGGGACAGATGCGGGCATATCAATTTAATCAGAAGAAGGGGGCGATATGCTGAGAATCATCGCGCGATTTGGAATAAATGCGGCAACGACGTTACAGTTGTTTTCTTCGACTTCACCTTTCGTTCTCGACGGCGTTACGGGTCCAAGCAAGGCACAAACGGTTAGGTTTTGAGGAGCCAGCTATGGCGACAAAATTACTGCTTTCCTGGTTTTCGTTTCTTTTTACTCGTTTCCACTGCCGGTCGCATCTCAGATTCTTTCTTCTTATTTTTGCCCTCTTGCGTCGCATCTTTCAACAAACTCTGGCAGGACGGCAGTACAAAACGGAAACGACAGGTAAAAACAGCATTAGAGTGGGTTATTGTCCGGCGTCGGCGGTGTATGTAGGCGGTAGTCTTTTATCCTGCGCTCCTCGGTGGCATTTTCTGCCTTGTGCGGAGGCATCACTGGTTGGCTCGGCTGCACCGTGCCATTTGTACATATAGTTAGCTATACCTTTTTGTTTCTAGTTATAGCGGAACTCAACGAACTTCCGATTATAGAGCATTTCAGCTGTTTGGCTTTATTAATTATTTCTGAAGAGACTGTCGGCGCATGAATCTCTCAGCATTTGCAGATCTAGCGTTTTATTAAAGTTAAAATTGTCTCTCCTGACAATGCAGTATACCAGCTCGTGCCAGCCATGACTGTATGCATAGCTGATTCACCGCTCATATACCGGGCAGTTCTATGATATCCGTACAAATAGCATATAAGCATACACGGTCACTTGGGCTCCCCAGGTGGCGCGCGTGGCCCCAGCATCCAGTCTTGCATAGCTAGCCACTCGCTCCAGCTTGACTCGGCACTTTGAATCTCTTGCTCAGTTGCGCCCTGGAGTGGTCGTAAAAATGGCACAGCTTGGCCATCCTCTATATCATAACTTGACTTGACGTTGACCCAGTTCTCGGACTTGGCGGCAAAGAGAAAGTTTCGTCGCTCCAGCTCATGTATCTGCCCAATTCCGTCGCTCCAATCGTCTCCGAAAAAGCCATGCAGGACAGCGGGTGTGTCAAAGCCGGTGGCAACAAGGCGGCGTACATAGGGCACCAGCGCCACGACAGACGCCGCGCTCCGGGTATTCTCTGAAGGCTCGCGTTCATTCTTCTGCGCTTTTTGGAAGGGTAACAATATATTCACAAAGGCTGCCACAGCTTGTACCGGGCCGCTATGCTGTGCGTGCTCAACGAAGTGGCTTTGGCACTCGCGAAATTTGGGGTACCAGTCGAAGAGGTCAAATTGTGCTTCTTGAAATGGCTGAAATACCCAAGAAAATGTATTTTACAGTTAGCTCTTGTCTTGTCGGACTCGGGGTAAATTGATGGCGTTGGGCTGCTTACGTGTTGAAAAGGCATTGGCGCAGGATTCGCGCTCGTCCCGCTCGACGTCTCCAACTCTGCTTTGCTGACTTCGAGATCGTGTTTGTTCAGGGTTCGTGGATCACGGTTGACTGTTGACTGTTTTCAAGACTACTCCAGACTTCATGAGTCTCTCGTCATGCTCCCAGGACTGCTAGTATGGCCACGACTGTCGTAGCGCGTTGAGTGGGTGCCGTCGGAGAGACGAGGTATAGTTTGATGCGGCAACGAGGCTAAATGGCAATCAAGGTCGCATAAGTCTGAAAGCCCCACAGAAGGCGTGCCAAATTCATAGAGCTTAAATATTTGTTTTAGTTGGTCCTTGGTGTTGTTGGCATTGAGCCGAGGAGTATAGACTCAAGGTGATGAGGACGGCACAATATCCTGGCCTTCTGTGGCACAGAGGCAATCGGCACTAGTTGGTGAAGTAGGACCTATATCGATCTGTCTCCGAGCGATATGGACGGTGGGCTTCATGTAAAAATCGATATGGTGTAGCAGTCGAGTCATGGCGGGCAAGGACCGCATCGGTGGGATAGATGTTCCTGATATAGTTCAGTCCCGCCTGCAACATGTTGGCGCTTCTCAGGCAGCATTTGCCAGAATCTGCTTGTGAGCCGCCACCCTGCTACCCCTCTCTCGAATTCTAATTGCATGGGTCGCCAATTGCTCTTAAAAAGAAGCACATGCAGCTTGTAACAGCGGCAGCGAGTGGGGGGGATGAGACCCGAAGGGGGGGAGGGGGGTTGCCGTAATCTTCTTTCAGGTTTCCAAGCTATCGGTCAAATTGCGAACAGGGACTCTTGCGGTCACGCCCTCTATGATGCCGTCCAGGTATTTTGGTTGCTGCTAGCCCTGTCTTTCTTTACGCTTGGCCGGTAGCCCACTAATTGCTCTGCAACCTTGGAGGGAGTCCTTTGTGGTGGACGGGAGAGAGCAGATCGATCTCGTGCCACTTTGATCTATTCCCCATTTAGACCAAGTGACAGCTGCACTGCGCCGCACACGCCACACAAAGCATGTTTTTTCAGACCCTTGTCAACCTGGGATGAGACAACGATAGAATGAATGCCTTCCAGGTAGTCGACATCGAAGCGGCCCGTGTCCCACATCCCGTAAACATGGGAAATACTCCGTACAATGAGTGGAATTAGTATTTTACGGGCCCGACTTCAACATTTACGATGATAAGATACTTCAAGAAATACCCAATTCCACCAGTTTGTGCTGAGTCGGTAGTTACGTGTGAAAACTGCCGGGTGGGTGAAATGATCCGGCCGAGGAATTGCATGCATTTGTTTTGGGGGTTGTTTGATCCCGGCTACGATGTCGGATTTACAATCAGTAGTCCGAAAAATATGTCCATGAACGGGTGGCATAGCCTGCACCACGCCGGCTTCACTTGCCACCATGTTCACCAAGACATCCCAAGCTGAACGTGCAATGGTACCTTTTGGTAAGACATGTCAAATTGCCGCCTTGACGGAGTGTTATTTGTCGTCTTTGCATCCAGAATACACTGCCTCCTCGGCTTTTTGCAGACCATCGGTCAATATTCAACTGCCCGCTGGAATGAGTCGAAAATGAGTTCGCCCCCTGGACGAAGACAGGCCGGAGAAGTCCTAGGGTACGGAAAAGAGCGAGACCTTGCCAACGAACTGGAGAGCAGGGGTTGGTCTGACTGGCGTGATTCGCGCGAACCCGTTACGACGCTACGATCTCGAAAACAAAATGTGACTTGTCGAGTGCCATCGCCCAGCAAGGAATAGGGCTTTCTCGACCGCAGTGACAGCAGCCGAAAATGACGTCTCGTGACATCTTCTTTCGGCCGCTGTGTAGGACTTGGCTTCAAAGGATGCGTACTCCATCAACACTTGGCATTTTCAGCCGTGCCGCACCCAAATAATACGTAGGGTGGCCATGAGGGCCGAGGAGCCTGCTACGCGTGTTACTGTATTTCGTTTTGCTTTTTCTTGTTCGTCCCAGGTCTAAAAACAAAACCAGCCGCCGGGTGGACCATCTCTGCTTTCAATGCAGCGCGCACGTTTACCCGCTGGGTCTCACAGGAAACTTCATGACTGGAATTGCGGACAATCGTGCAATCGGCAGATGCAGAATGCGAACGATCCTCTCGTCATCCAGCCGCACCAGTTTTCAACAAGTCAGTCGCTAGCATTTTAACGCAAGCAGTTCTGTACGAGAGGCAAGCCCGCGTATGCGAATAAACGAGCTGAGGGCTAGGCGGAGTTTCGATAGAGGCTTCTTCATTAAGATCGAACTGTACGGAGTACGGAGTAACGGTCGGCGAAATCAACCTCAGCTGCAAGCACTTTCGGCATGGGTTTTCAACAAAGCTGCGTCTGAAAATAGATTAGCAGGGTGGGACTAGGTAGGATCAGGGCATGCCAATTGGAGATAGTGAGGGCTAGAAAGCAGTTGCTATCCCACCTAACTAAGTATCCCAGCTCTCCAGTTTCCGGGCGTGCCTTTGCGCTCGCTGTACGGAGTACAGACACTGAGTACTTGACCAGCACGAGTCGAAAAATGAAAGGCAACATAGTGAAGCTGAGCCATGAGCTGGCGAAGAAGACCGGTCGCTGACCGCGGCCCCCATTCGCGCCAGGTCAAGATGGTACCATGCATCTTCACAGCTGCTTCAGTGTCAATTGTAGCCTTGCATGAGCGTCCTGCATGCGGCTGGGCCACTGGCTGCTGGAAAATGAACCATTGTCCCACGTTCCCCGATAATGACAGTAAGCGAGCTCCGGGCTTGAGCTGCCCCTCTTGTCGCTCTACGTGCCACTTCATTTGCCATCATTAATATTGCGTCCTAATAAGAGTCAGTAATTAACTCCCCAGTATTCGGTTGCGCAGACCCAGCAGTCTGGGCGTTGGGAGACGCCACCAAGCCACTAACTTGTGATAGTGAATTCGTACACTACGGGAACTACCAATACCAGGCGTCCTCGCCAGTCTATTACCAGCTCCAATGTTGAGCTGCGCTGGTGCACTGGTTGACTGGTACAGTGTAATTCGCTGGGGCTAGATTACCAGGCCGGGGCCTACACGACTTCTCCGCCGCCAAAGACCACCCCCGCTTTCGAGTACTGAACAGTTCCTCGGTATAGGCGGCGTGAACCTGTCAAAAGTATCACAGCTCGTGATGTCGTAAAGTCGTCGTCGGCGTGTCCGGCAGGAGCTCTGTGTCTTTTTGCCCCGCCGGTACCTGCAGCAGCGAGACAATTTGCGAACGGCCTGGATATGTCTTGCTCCCTCCATTTTTTTGACACATGCTCGAATGCTGTTTGTCAATCTCTACCTAGCAGTGCCTAGCACTCAACACTCTAGCGTCGAGGTCATCCATCCGGCCCACCTGAGGCGTCGCGAATGTGCGAGGCAACAGGGCGTGACAGGGGTATCGCCGCGCCATTTCAGCTGAAGAGCGCTGGGAACGCCCCGGGATTCATCCGCTTCGTCAATCAATTTACCTGCAGAATCTCGCATCAGGCGACAATGAGGTGGCGGTCCAGTGCGCTAGCACTCTAGCCACCCAACCTCCCGCGTTGTTCGTTTTAATTGGCAAGGCAATGTCTTTTCACTTTGGCGCTGTGCCGGGGAGGAGGCGGAGAGCGCAAGTGGATATATAGCTGCTTCTACGAAATCTCTCGGGGGGTCTTTATGACTGAAAAGAGTGCTGCCGAACCTGTAGCTTCAGGAGCCGAGGCTTCCCGTTAGTTAACAACCCCCAGCAGATCGCTGCGATGGACGGGCTCATGTATTCTGGACAAGTATTGTATTGCTGAGCTCCAAATTTGATGCGGGCTTCTTCTGCCCAAGGGCAAGCTCAGTCCGGCTGTGCGGACCAGAAAGCAAGGCTTCGCCGTTCCGAGGACGCCGCACGTACATATCCAAAGCCAGGCGAGCTGATTGCTGTCTCCTCCTGACATCATCAATCACACCATATTTGTCTCTTTTGCTAGCCAATTTGCTGTAAAGGGCAAAATTACTTCGTAGGCATTACTGTTTTGTTTCGACTGATCGACGCAGGGCCCGCTCCCGACTGACTTCGGGCTTGGAGCCGATTAGGTGGTCACCACGACGAGCATCATCCTTAGTGGCATGAGGATGCCAGCAATGCAAACTGTCTAGCTCATTGTACAAGACTGGACAACTATATCGTAATGGAT
Source organism: Akanthomyces uredinophilus (assembly GCA_030778065.1). Classification (NCBI taxonomy): domain Eukaryota; kingdom Fungi; phylum Ascomycota; class Sordariomycetes; order Hypocreales; family Cordycipitaceae; genus Akanthomyces; species Akanthomyces uredinophilus. The sequence goes on along the minus strand of JAPFRW010000072.1, from coordinate 128,810 downwards.
ATCTTACGGCTCTACCTGGGCAGAGGGGCCTCCTCGTTCCTTGTTCGCCAATTGTCACGGGCGCGAAGGAATAATAAGGCAGAGATATAGGTTGAGGCGAAGACAAAGTACAAGTATTGAATTAGGGAGTAACCACTAGAGCGATGGTGGTTAGCATATAGCCGGATTCAGTTTACCACTGCATTTCTTTTCTCATATACTTCCTTTTTATCCGGAGCCGTGCGAGTTCACATTTTGATTAGATCTCATTTGCTGTCATTTCCTGTTTCAAGACATGACGCCAACAATTAAGTGACCGCCCAAGCTCCCTTCCCAGTCGAATCATTGCCAAAGGCCAGAAAACATCTCGAGCACGGGACCGTTGAGAACGCCTGAGACACGGGACGTCCCGCCTCGGGCTAATGTACGAAATTAATGACGGAACATTCGCGGTGGCCAACATCAAATATGGCCGAGGAAAGGCCAAATATCCCATACATCGGGGGGTTTGGGTCGAAAATAAATCTACAGGGTAGCCAAAAGTAAATGAGCAAAGTGTCGCGAATCATCATGCCTTTTTTCTGGCCAGGTGGCTGACTGAAAACGATTTTGCCTTGTAGCACCGTAGATGAACACGTTTTTGTTTGCGCGATTGATCAGTCCCCGCGCAACTCTGGATCTTGGTAAGCAGTGTGAGCTTGTGTCAATGATGATTTTTCGCTGCAAAAGTAGGAAAGAAATAATACAACTGTCATGTATGCCTCCTCGTGAGCGAAAGAATCGACGTTGCCTCAGGACCCCTCCGCGCTCGCCAAAGCCTTTCCAATCAAGGTCTTCGCCTTGTCACTCAAATTCATCTCAAGAGCAATTTCCCTGCCCCGAGGGCTCATTTTGCCCCAAGTCTTTTTCAGTATGTTGACGATTTTGTCTTCGTCAACGTCGTGGCGCTTCTCGAAGTCGTCAAACTGGTCGTCCAGGAAGACGAGGCACGCGACGTCTTCGAGCGCCTGCGCCTCGGGGTCCGAGTCGAGCTTCTCTTTACGGATGAGAGCCGCGACCCGATCGCGGTCTTCTTGTGGGATTGCGGGTTGTATCTCAGCTATGCTGAGCAAGTCTGCCACTTGAGAGGCAGCCTGTGACTTTTGCTTTGCACGCCAGGTCAAGTACCCGGGTCGAGTCATTGGGAACGAGTCTCGCGGGATCTCCCATCTAATTTGTGGCCATCCAGTCAGTTATTCGTACTCTTGCGTATTTCTCATGGTTTCTGGGTCATGAGTGACACGGTAATGTCGACTCGGTACATCAGTCATCGAGACGGCCGTCATGGGTCATCGTACCGCCTAAAGTGCTGCGCGCGGCATGCAACCTGCAAAACGGGAGATGCTTCTGGGCAGCGAATCGCTAACCATGAGGTCATTTTCTTGGCGTAGTGTAGCTCATAAGGAACTTTCTCGTCACCGGCATTCTTGGCCTCGCGTTTATCTTGCGCATGTGCTTTGTCAATGAGCTCGATGGCCTGCGTCAACTGAGGAGATAACTGTGGAAGTACGGTGGTCATTATGTAGCACCTTGCAGCTTTTTTATGGTGTTTATTCGAAGATTTTTGCCGTTGTAGGTTCAGTGATAGATTGACAATGCAACAGGTGTGGTTGGTCAATCAACCAATCCACGCAATCAGCTCTGTTCTGGTTGCCCCGGATTACTCAGCTGTCAACCGTCAGTCAGTGTAAGTCCCGAAATAAGGGTAAAAAAGAGCCGAAAATGTTCATGAGGAGAAAAAGCATACCGGCATGTAATATCTAACTGTAAATGTACTTACAGAATACTAGAGCTGTCGCAAATGAAATGGCGCTATGCCGGGGAGCCTGTGCAGGGAGCAACGCCCTCTGAGTGAGCAAACGGAGCCCGAGGGTCGCCTGTTCGCGCGGTGTTTCTCACCGTACCCCTTCAAAGCATCCCCCTTCGAGCATCGTGACTTGATTCCGTCTTTCTGGGTACTTTCATGGAGAGCCCATAATTCTCTCCGAGTAAATTTTTGCCTCCGTTTCAGCGGTAAAGAGATGGCAAACGACATCACGACCTCAACCGGAGCCGGGTCTGAAGCCTGTTCAGACTCATCAAATTTAAAAAGCGAACATAGCAACGATTCACAAAGCTGCCCAGTAGATTCATCCGACAACGCTTCCTCTAGTGATCAAAGCAGGTCCCATAGCGCCTCAGAAGATGAGGAGTGCTTGGCAAGAGAAGTCTGTCTCAAAAACAAGCAACCGGAAGGCTCCAATTGTTCAGGGAACTCGGAGGGACAGTCTTCTAGCCGTTCCGAGAACTCGGTATGCAAGAGTAAATGCTTGCTCAAGTCAAAACGCGAAACCTCAAAGTCGAAATCAAGCTCAGAGTGCACAGATAGCAATGCAACAGCGTCATCTACAGAGACAGTCTCGGAAGAATCGTCCAAGAATAAGAAGGTAGCAAACGACAAAAAAAGAGACAGCGAGCATACTAAACCTAAAGAGGGTTCAGACACAGATGGGAACGCCTCAGGGTGGTCGCTATCAGAAGATGTCCTTCTCCGCTCCATGAAGGAGGCCAGCGATGGCCTGAGCTGGGAAGATATTGGGAAAAGCCTCAACCGCGGCAAAGGCGAGTGCAAAGGCCGGTGGAAGTTTATCAAAGACGAGCCTTTGCAGGACAAGCCATCGGAAGACGAGGCGAAGGAGACTGCAAGGCAAGCAAAACAGGCGCCCGCTAGGGCCAAAGCCTCAACAAAGGACGATTCCAAGGCCCCAGCACCAGCGGACGAAACGCGCGCGACAGGCGGCGCAGTAAACGGGCTTCTTCGCTCATCATTGGAAGACTTGGTCGAGAATGACTGTCAGAGACAGTACTGGCGCGAACACATCGGCCGCCGCCTCTACGCAGCGTCCATCAGGGTTGAGCCCGATGCACACTTTTCGCGGGGCGACTGCCTCGTCCTCGAGATGATTGACGCGCGATATCGGAGCACACGCTGGCAGGAGATTCAGGCACGCTTTTTCAACGAAACGGGGCGCATGGTCCCGCTCGAAGTGATTCGCAGAAAGTGCGAGGATGCTGCGACCAGGACCGAAGCCGACATTGCGGGCTGGCTAGACAGCATTCCAGATTGACAACACCATCACTTCACAGTATCACTAGCCGTAGTTGCATCAATTTTGCTTCAGTGGGACATCCTTCTCTCGGCTTGGCTTCTCTTTAATAGCTACTTTATACACTTTTATGTTGCACAAGTTTGTACATGGTAATACGAGATGTTCAACAACCTCGGGACAAATTGAGCTGCGGGCACCGGGAATCGGCATATATCGCGATGACCCATCCAAAGACAGACTTCAAGGTGCCAAAGAGTTGGAATCCGGCTCATTTGACATATATACAGTGTCCCAACGTCCATACGCCATGCGCCGTGTGTGTTTGTTCCGAGAAACTCCTTCCGACGCTCAATACCAAGCCAAATATACTGAGAGCAGGAGCTCGGTAAGTGAGGTAGACCTGGTGGCGGTAATATATGATAAAATATGAACAAAGATGCGGATCAGGTGGTAGAGGATGAGCAGAGTTCATATCGCATTTTCCATTCCAGGAGGTGGCTTCGCGATTGGATGTGTGGAGGGTATCAACTCGACACGTTTCCCCTTGGCAACGGAGCTGGTGGCGCCTAGGCCGCGCTTCATCATCTTGCCGAGCACCGTAACCAGCTCACAGGCGTCTCGAAACATGTCGTCATCCATACCCTCTGTCGCGTCGTACACCTCGGCAACAGTCTTTTTGGCAAGTTCTCGACTCGATTCGGCGTCATGAACACATTCGTATAGAAAGGCGGAATATTCGGTTTTGACGGAGAGTCGTAACGAATGCGAGCCCCAGAGTAAGTTGTCGGCCAAGTCCATGGCTTCTTGAAAGTATTGGTGCGCTGTAGGCAGGTAATCTTTTTCGGGTAGCAAGAAGGACGGGGGCAGGAGCGCAACTTGCGTCTCAAAGCCAGGTGGTGGCCCAACAGGTCCGCCTTCCAAGGCATGCGTAGGCTGGACGGATGAGGACCGAGATATAGGATCGCCGTCGACGCCAAGCAGACCGTGGCCGTCCTTGTAGATTGGCGCGAATGCAGCAGATATCGCATCTGGGGTCCAGCTACCGATGGTCGATACAGGTGGTGAGTTATGAAATAGGACGAATATGTGATGAAAACTCGCACGAAGTTTGTATGCTAAGACCTTGAGTTCGACGTAGTTGCCAACCATGGGGATGACATACTGCTGCAGCATGACCAGACCCTCGCGCGAGAGCCAAAGAATGTGCAGAATGCGCCGAAGAAAAAGCGGTGATGTGACGGGCGTGGGTTTGCGCTGCTTCTTGGCAGCAACGAGCTGCTCAGCCAGATTCAGTGAGAGGCCGAGGATCTTGAAGAGCATGGAGGAAAGCAGCGGATTGTCTTGTTCCACAGCTCTGGCTAGCCTGCCAAGGAACTTCTGGTCGACTTCAGAAGACGCCATCCAGTAGGTTGTGAGACCCGATACAATTTGTTCCGGCAGCCGTCCACCCGAATTCCCCAGAGATTGGTACCGGGGATGTGGAAGCGGCCGGTCAGCTGTACTGGCAGGGCCAGGAGACACTGGAAAGGACGGTTATTTAACAGAACGAACAAGACGAAGCAGTAAGATGAGGCCATGCAAGAGAGAGGAGCAGGGCTGTTTGAGGAGCACGACAACGCACGCGTTCCCACAGTTGGGCCTTTTCGAGGCCAATAAGTGCGGCCCGAGCCCTGGCAATGCGGCGCTAGAGAGGCAAGCGATGCAGGAGAGCAGCGACGGCTGGCGGGCCGTGATTGGACCTTGGGCGTGGTGAGAAGGCGAGGCAGAGCTTCTGCGACGTGGCCAAGGAGGCTTTGGGGCTTTCTTGGGCTGCTGCCAGGAGAATGGCGAGAGCGATTGCGCGCGACGTAGGGCAAAGACGGCAGTCAAGATGGCATGTGCAGGCTGAAAAGCAGACGACAGAATCGATGAACAGGGGAAGCGAGCCAAAAAGAGAAGCAATGGTGCGTGTTACGCGGGCTTACCTTGGTGTTGAAGCTCTACTACGGCACTCATAGAAACGGTGACACGAATAAATCGCGGACGATCATGGCTCGCATGCGGCCTGTGCTGTGATCCTGGTCCGGGTTACGGTGTACAGTCCGCCTCCCCTGCGAGCCAAGTCGACGCTGTACCCAGCGACGAGGTGCGCAGCGGCAAAGATGACGGCGGGCTGCCTCGCGTGTCGCAGCAGGTGAAGAGGCAGTTCACTGGGTAATAATGGGGGAGGCTGGGGACGGCGTCGGTTTTGGCGTCGGCGATGAGTGGGCTCGCAGCAAGTAACAAGGTGTCCGTAAGCAGCTTGTTATTAGCAAGACGAAACGGGAGCGGAATAGCAGAGGTGAGTTGCGGGCGGCCCGGAAAAGAAAGTGCTGGATGGGCGAGACCGCCAGGGCGATGGGCGATGCAATGCAGGGCTTGAGGCGGATCGTCGTCGCAGGCTTGAGTGAGGGAAGGATGGGCCAGCCAGTTGGCTGCCAGCATTGAGCGAGATTTTGGGGGGCCCGGGGGGCAGCAAGGCACTTTGAGGTACCTAAATCATAATGGTAATGAACGCATTACCTAGCGGCCGCCAAGCACGGTAACTACCTACCTACCTTACTTACCTACCTACGCAGGGTGCCAGGGCACTGCAAAACAAGCCACGAGTGTCCGTTCGCTACCTAGGTAAGCTTAGTGCCTACCTATCTAACGTTGACTGGCCGTGCTGGCTTAATAAAAGTCCCTGATATAGGTAACTTGTTACATAGCTGCTTTCACAGTACCTACATACTTAAGGTAGATACATAGCTGTCAGTTATTAGTACTGTAGCTTTGCTTCGTAGCGCTTCTCCTCGCTGGCACACACACCTCGGGTTGTGTCCGTAAAAATTTTGCGAATAGTCGTCCATTTGGGTTGTTCAGGTGTGCTCGACCCATGGCCTGCAACAGCCTGGTTGTTGATTAATGATTACCATCGGTGCTGGAAGCTCCTGGTCAGCAACGCAACCAGGTCATAATAATCCTCTCGTGCCTCTCTATCCGTACTCCGCGCGCTGCCCCTGCAACCTGAAATGCTTCCAATGCACTTCTGCTCCGTGCCTGTGGGACTAGACCCCGATCATGGTGCCAAAAATCCCTGCCAGAGGGCCCGACCAGGAGGGGCTGGGCTTTCTTTCTACCTCTGTTTTGGCGGTGAGAGAATTTGGCTGGCGGGCTGGCAGGCTGGCTGAGCCGACGGGTCTGTATTCACTTCTGTGTGCCTTCTCCGAGCTGACTGGCGAGCCAGTCAATTCTTTCGCACTTCTATTACGTGGTTGGTGCTTTGTTCTCCGGTGCCGCAACTACCAGTATGACAGATCCAAGTCGAAAAAGTGTATGACACCAGCACATTTGCGCGCTCTTCTCTCGACGCTCTCGCGACAGCCTCTAGCAACCAAACTACGCCAGTGAACCTTTCTTGTGTGCCGATTGTACACTCCTTTTCTTCTTTCCAGCGTTACAGGGTGCCACACTCTCCATACAGAGCCCACCTGCATGGCGTACTCGTCATGTCACAGACTGGGGCTCTCGATGGCAAAGCCGACAAACTCAAAAGCCGCGTGGCATATGATGCCCCCATACATCGTAATTGCTTCATTGATTTTACTAGTGCCACTAAAACTGAGCCTTCCTATGAGGCGTGGCCTTCCTACATGAGGCGTGGAAGCAAAAACTCAATGACCTTGCCACATGAGTTTTCGAAGCGGCGCCTTGCTTGCCGCAGCCCTAGCGACTTCAGGAACGACTGCAGAATTCCTTGCAGGGGCTCATCAAGTGATTGCGCAGCAACCTAACCTTTCCCTCGCATAGGACCGCCGTGTCGCCCGCGTCGATTATCCTTTGTCAACGGAGATTCTGTGGCTGAAGCGTCATCAACACTATATCGCTCTAGGCCGCCTGCTGACACTACCTTGATGACATTGCCGAGAGAAAATGCGACGGAACGAATCCCAATTTTGGCTCTCGGTCCTAATCCTGGAACAACCAAGAGCTCTTCTGAGCCAGGCACATCGGGGAACAGCGACCGAATATCGTCCGCCTTGGGATAGCCATCCGTAGCAACTGTCCAAGCCTGCCACTCCGTAGGTGCCCCAGTATTCCCACGCGGAGGGGCGGCCGATCGTCTACGAAAAACACTGGGCCCGGTGTTGCGAGACGTTTTTGGTTCCTGTCGCACTCCAATCACACTTTTCCCCTTCACAATCGCCCATGTGCCTGGTTCCTTGATTCGTTTCTCCGTCTCTATTGCCTCCTCCCACGTGCACCATCCTCCGCCGGCACCTCCCGGTGGTGCACATGCAGCGATCGCCTCGCTCCCCTCAGCCGGATGGTAGCTGGTCACAACACACTCTTCGGTGCTTGCTGCAGTATATGCTATAGTAAAAGCACTACATCCGATTCCAGAAGCCGATACATTATATCGGGTATCGAAGTATTCGCACTGAATGGATCGCGAAACCATAGTTTCTGTGGCGAAAACGTGCTGCACCACGCCGTCATTGGCGGTGACTAAATATACAGAGCTGATAGATCCGATGAGGAATAAAGGATGCGGGAAGATTGGCACTACCTGGTGCAGCGTCGTATCCTTCACGACATTTAAGGAAATGCTCTCACATCTCCATCCTGTTTCCGTCTCTCTCGACATGAAAGCTTCTCCATTTCGAGAAAGCGATAGGATCTGCATTGCTCGTCCAGTGTTCGATCCTGCTTCAAGCTCCGTCAGCAAAGTGAATGCATTAAATTGATCAAGAAAATTGGGATTGCTTCACCTTTGTATATAAGGGAACGAGCTGTGAGCAGCTGGCCGTGGCAGACATCCGCCTCGCGGCGGCGGTCATCATCAAACACCGACACATCCGTCAATGTTCCATCTTTCCTCACAATAACGAGCCTAGGGGTCTTCTGAGTTGACCTTGGGTGAAAACAGAATACCTCTGGGTTATGGCTGCTAGAGCACATCGAAATAGGCTCGCTCCAAGCATACTCGGTCAGATTCCACAGCCGGATTTGAGTCACTGACATGATGGCCAGCCATTTTGAATCTGCGTCGACTGCAACTCCTAATACAGGAAAGAGCCCACGTCCGTTCAGTAATTTTGTGCCAGGCAGCTCATAACTATTACCCTGCGAACGAATGTCCCACACTCGTATGGTCCGATCCAGCCCTACAGAGACGAGTTGCCCATCTGATGACGCGGCAATCATGGCAACATCAAGCACATGACCCCCAGATAAGGTTTTGACGGATAAAGACGAGTTCTCATCGAAGGCGGGAGGTTTCTCAATTGTTTCCTCATCTGCTAAAAGTAAATAGCTTGCGAGCAATCGAAGACCAGCGCCGACCAGAACTATCGAAATGATAAATTCGGCTAACTGGTGATGGACAAAGTCATATGCCGCTGGTAGAAATCTCTGCTTTTGCTGTGGAGGGGTTCGATTCGAACCTTTGAGCACGAAGACCAGAGGGTCATACACTTGGGCCGTATAACTGTACGCGGATGGTTTGATGGCGTTGATTACCTCTTGAGCAGTCTCGTGATCTTGAAGACGCAACCATGAGCCAGGGGATCTTGCTTGATGTATTTCTTCAGGTGGTGATATAGTTTCAGTAGCAGCCGGCGGTTGGCACATCGCGGCGCCAAACAACCGCTTAACCGGTTCCAATACACCAACATCTCCAAAAAAGTGCCATTGGGCAATGATCACAAACCCAATCATGACGATTGTGCCTGCGATTCGCGTAGAGAGTGCGACTCTACCTTTCAGAATGTTCGAGAACCACGATGATCGTTCTCGCATCTCACAATAGGTGTGATTGTGCCTCAGTGTGCTGGCTTTTGACAGCTCATCTTCAAGCTCAATCCTCCGCACATCAACACTCAGAACAGAGAGAAAGAATGTGGACAAGTAAAAAAAGTCAAACACAGTCGCAATGGCAGCGAATATGCAAAAACCAGCGACGCCTGGCGAGACAATCTTTGCAAGCCCAGCTAGGATTGCCGCATTTTGCACTGTGCTAGCAAGCGCTATGTGCGCCGTCTGACCAAATGCCGAGCCAACGCGGCTGCCAGACCCATGTTCTGCAGGCGTGAGAATAACGGTAAAGATGATTCTGAACATATTCTCCAAGCTAATGGCGAGAACCACCAGTGGATAAGCGGCTCGCGGAATGCGTGATAGGTCGACATCAAAGATCGCGCACACAGTAAAGCTTGACATGATGGACAAAAATATTTGTGTGACCACCGTAATCGTTAGCCCAGCTTTCGATTTGATAGCTCGAAGCTTTGAAAGACTTGCGAGGAAATAGGTGAAGGTCAGGCCATATGCCAATGCCAAGCTAATAATGTCGTACAAAGACATCGGCCGAAACTGAAACTCATATAACTGACTGGTGTCGATTCTCCCGCCGGGTGGATATATATCCCATTTGCCCACAGCCTTTCGAGTGAGAAGTGGCGCATTGTGTACCCACTGACGGCCAACAGGGGAGTCGCGGAGATACAGAAGAGTAATGACAAGCGCATCAGCTGCCAGAAGTCTTCTCTCTGCGAACCATTTACCGCTAAAGACAATGGAGTGTCTCAATGTGACATTCGCCGAAGTAGATTGCGTCTTTCTCTCATTCACGGTGGTAATCAGATCCGTGTCGGCCAGAATTCGCTGCCGCGAGCATTCCCAGTAGAGGAGCGGGGAGTGAAAAAACCAGGACTGGTTCGTGAGTCCATTAACAATATGGACCGCATCTCTTTCATGTAAAGGCAGAGGCCAGTTCTCATCCTGCGGAGAGGATGAATGGCCACCTGATGCGGAGGGCGAGAATCCTTCTGTAACTCCAAGAAGCTCATCCTGGAGCTCCAAAGCGGAGCTGAGCAGCTCGTTATTGAGTGCTTGCATGTAGTCGCCATGAACCCAGATAGACCTCATGATTATATCTGGCATGACGTCGGCGTCTCTCCCCAGTGGCTGCGCAACAGTCCAGACGTGATGCGGGAGATTTGAAGCGCCGTTTGTGAAATCGTCTGTAAAGAGATAGGGAATGGGGTAAATTAAGATCGTGGCAACGATAACAGAGATCAACAGCGCCAGGATAACATGCTGTGCAACGTAGTTACCATAGCGAGTAAATGCGACACGAACAGAATTTGAGGGCGGCAAGGACGGAGCCTCTGTTGTTCTGCGTTCTGTTAGCGTTGAGAAGGGATAATGGTGGCAGATCATGGTTTACTACCCTCGAACTGGATAAAGCAAGTACCATATCATGGCTACTGTGATTTTGTTAAAATTTCATGCAAAGCATGGATCAGGTCATTCCAGCAATGTCAAGAAGCGATGCAATTCTACAGCCGAACTGTACCGAACATCCCTGTGCGACGCGCTGGATGGATCGTTTGCTCACCCAGCATGGAGGCTGGCGAGAAGTTGCTCGTGCTGTCTCTAGCTCTCGATGGCTTGAATGTACTCTATACTATTCGAGCAAGTGATGAGATGGCCATTATAGAATCGAAAGTGCGGTGCGGTGCGGTGCGGTGCTTAAAAGAGTACAGATGCAGGTTTAACTTTGGTCAAGGTTCGGAACCGGAGACTTGGTGGAGCCAGGCGCGCCCAGGCAGAGTTTACCAACTGCCGAACGGGCAGTCGTTGGCACCACAAAGTAGGATGTGTTCGTACCTCTTTCATTCTCGATCCCCTTCCACGCTTTTTTTCATCATTTTTCTCTGTTTTTGTTTCCACGCCATTTCAAATTCGTAGTGGATATCCTTGGTACCTATGTTTCGCCAAGAATGGTGAAACGAGTGCCAGGCCTGCCGCCTGTCAGTCACAGGTACCTCCCTGGGCCGTGGTGCAGATACCCCACCTAGATCATTATCCAGGCAAGTGGGGGACAAAAAACATCGCCGGTCGCTGGAGGACTACGGCACCTACAAAAGGGCATTCCTGGCTCTACGGCCTTAATAAAATATGCTTTAAATTATGAGTATATTATTTACTCTCTATCCTTTATAATGTATATTTTTTATTATGTATAGCTGTACGTTATCTAGAGCTGTGGTGGCTGGTTATCGCTGTAGCCTGGGATGGAACGGCGATGTTTTTTGTCCCCCTAGTGCCAGGTACCTCCAGGCAATACTTAGTAACTAACTACTTAGCATGTAACTAGTAAACTAGTTACCTGAGGTGCTTAGGTATGACCGCCAGCACGCCACCATATTTTCAACGGGCAAGATTCAACTACATTGGTTGATGTGAACTCTGGTCGCCAAAGACATAACTTTACCGATATGTCCCAAGAACAAGAGATCATGTCCAGAGAAGGTGCACTTGAGCATCTCATAACAACGTATGGAGAGCTTAATGGGTTCGCGATCGAGGAACTCGATTGCGAACCAAGCCCTTTAGAATTCATGCAATATGTCGCCCGCAATACACCATTCGTGGTTCGCGGCGGCGCATCTTCTTGGAGAGCCCTCCAGAAGTGGGACAAGGATTATCTCGTCTCTTCACTGGCCGGTCAGTCGGTGAACGTTGCAGTAACACCATATGGGTAAAATTCTGCTCGTGCGATCAGGTTTGCCTCCAAACGCTCACAACATCGATATAGAAATGCAGACGCTCCCACAATGTCACCCAATCATGAATCTCTTCTTTTTGCAAAGCCACATGAAGAACCTCAACTTTTCGAGGAGTTTCTCGATTACGTCATTGGCCAAGAGGCCGACTCCGAATTCCCCCAAGATGCTGAAGTCCGGTATGCACAAACACGTACGTCTCTCAGGCCTCACCTTGTGTCTACATATATTCGTGCGCTAAACTCATTGTTGCGCAATAAAGAAAACGACAACCTTCGACACGAGTATCAGTGCCTATTTGAAGATGTGCAAAAAGATATACCATTCGCGAGGATAGCTCTTCAGAGACCGCCTGAAGCCGTCAACATGTGGGTGGGAAATTCCAGGTCGGTAACAGCCACACATAAAGACAATTTTGAAAACATTTACGTTCAAATCCGCGGTCGAAAGCATTTCGTCCTGCTGTCGCCACTTCATTATCACTGCATGAATGAAAAGCGTCTTCAGCCTGCAACGTATGCCAGAAACCCACAAGGGCAACTTTCTCTATTCCTTGATGAAGACACAACCCCAGTTCCATTTGTCACATGGGATCCGGATCACCCTAGCAGGAACTGCACACCCTTATCGCGCTTCGCACAGCCTATCCGTGTTACCCTCGAACCTGGCGATATGCTTTACCTTCCCGCGATGTGGTAGGTCCAAATCTCTGCTCCGTCCCATCACGGGAAGCTAACCGCAACCAAAGGTACCACAAGGTCACACAATCACTGACGGAGAATGATCATAACGGTTTCGTTGTAGCCGTAAATTACTGGTGAGAGAGAGCAAACTCGATCGAGTCAAGTCGGCTTATGCTAGTGGACTAGGCGACTGACAACATCAACATATGACTAGGTACGACATGAACTTCACGGGTCCTTTGTTTCCTACAATTTCATTCCTCCGCAAGATTAATTTACCACAACCAGCCTGCCATTAAATTTTGTTTCTGCATCGAGGAATCCTGTTTTCTTTATATACGTTCTGACATCTATTTCTTCTTCTTCTGCGACACTCTCTTTTGCGCTCTCAGCTCCTTCTTCATTCTTGGGTCAACAATTCTGTAACGGCCCTTGACGCCGTTGGGTCTGCCCTTGATACCCTTGTTTGCGCCGCGCGCCACAACCAGTCTGGCTGGCTGGCTAGGCTTCTTGCGTGCGGCTCTGCTAAGCATTTTTGAAATGCTGTCGGCTTTCTCCTTTTCTGTCATGCCTTCATCAGCAGCTAGCATGTCCGACTTCTTCTTGAGACGCTCCAGTTTTTGAGCAGCCTTCATCTTCTTTCTGGCTTTCGCCTCTCGAACTTTCTTGATAGGTCGAGCGTTGAAAGCACGCAGCTTCTCCTTGATAGCTTGGGCAGCAGCTTTGGAAATGGGTTTGTGAGGCTTGTCATGCTTCGATTCATCCTCGATGAACCACTCAGGCAGTCCATCTCGGTCACGGAAAGCATGCTTATTGAAGCCATCATCAATCACATCCTGACTGGTTTTCATCCCACTGGCCAACTGGTGTGCCAGCGTCATAGCTTCAGCAGTAATGATATCGATATCTGACGACGACGAAGTTAGTAAAACTATGTTTCGAGTGTTTTCCTGGTCCTTTACCTGGTTTTCCATCGGATTGCCTCGTCTCCTTTCTCTCCCAATCGTCTTCATCATCTGCGGCGCCCGGAATGACTTCGATTTTATTGCCGTTCTCCATAGTGTTCGCCCATGAACTTGAGCGACTACTCTTTCCAGGCGCGTTTTGCCTCTCTTGACCAATCTTGATTGTTGGCTTTAGGTTGCGAATCTCCTCGTCCTCGTCAACAACTTTGTCTCCCGTCTCTCTGTTCTCCGGTAATACATCCGTGATTCCTTTGAAGATCTCTTGATTGAAGAACGCAGCAGCGCGGCTAGAAAGACCATTGCCGTTTCTTTGGTCTTCATCAAAGTTCTTCAGGAGACCTTGAGCTGGACCTTCGTCCTCCTCCGAAGACGAGTCTTCATCCTCTTCCTCCAAAGCGCTAGAGTCAGAATCTTCGCCTTCGCCTGCAGACAGACCCTCCCACTCATCGTCCCCTCTCTGCTCTCTTGCCTTCTTGGCACGATATTTGGCATCATATTCAGCCTTGCGCTCCTTGTAATTGTCGTACATGGAATCCAAATCCCGCTCGAGTCGATCTTCTTCAGGGTCACTCTCGTCGTTATCGCTATCAGAGTCCTGTATGTCGGTAGATTTGACCTCTGAAATTGTTACCATTTTGCCACGATTCAGTCGACGCATGGCTTCCGTTTGGTCCGCGGATTTCAGGGCAAACATCGAGCCTTCTCCAATCGGCCCGGCTTCCTCCATACCAATATCCATTGGACTGATCATGTTCATCTGCATGCGGACAATCTCCTTTTGCTTCTTCTCATTTTCTCTTCTTTTTTCCCTCTTCCTTTTGCCGCTATCGCGGTCTCGCATGGCTTGCAGCTCTTCCTCGATTTTGAGCTCTTCGTCCATTTCTTCGATTTCGGCGACTTCTTCTGATGCTGCAGGCAGTCCTTTCTCCTTTGTAGCGAGACCGAATATTTCTCGAACTCTTAATCGCCATTTTAAAAGGAGCTTGAAGTCTCTGCGTCCGAGAGTCTTCAGGTCGGAGCAGCAGTTCCGTATTTCAGGTGTCGTCTCCGGTAGTTTGTCCAAAGCAGCCAGCGCCACATCCCCGTTAAGAGGCTGTTGGAATGTGAGTTTGTTCGAGCTTCCCAGAATGGCAATTGGGTCCATGGTCTGTATAAATTCACTCGCAGGTACTTCTTTGTACAGGGTATAGTCGCCTTCGTCATAACCGTCTCGCTTTCTTTTCTTCACTTCAGGGTTGTAAACTTTGGCTTCGTTGTTAGGCGTCGCGCCGGCCAGCTCAGCAAATACCGATCGAGGGTCCAAGAATTGCGGATCAATGCGCTTCGGGGCCTTGTAGCCTCTGCACACGACGAAAATTTCCGCAGAAACGTTACGAGAGGATGGCGGCTTCGTTGCTTCAACATGAGTGAACAACTGGTTCAGAACCCATAGTAGCGGATTATAATCTTTCGATCGGAAAACCTTCGTGACAAAAGTACCGCCCTCAACCAAAAATTCGGTTGCCAACTTCATGGCTTGTAGTGCAAGTTCCGCCTGGTTGAACGAATCTTGCGCCCATGCAGTACCAACATTGGGCGCACCATCATGAAGAACAGTATCGGCTTTCCATGTCTTTAGATGTTGTCGGATTGTGGCTCGGCACTTCTCGGTCGTGATGTCGCTCTGGAAAGTAATAACTCTCGGAATGGGCTTGATAGGTGCCAAATCAACGCCAACGATCAGGCTATTGACAGGCATAACTTCAGAAGCGACTTGACACCATGACTATGAGAGAACAAGTTAGCACACGACGTAGCACGGTGAGCGGAAGACAAATAGAGCACTTACTCCCGGCGCGGCGCAAAGATCCAGCAGAACCTTGCTCTTTTCCAAGAAGCCATATTTCTTGTTCAATTGCACGAGTTTGAAGGAAGCTCTTGCGCGATAGCCTTTTTCTTTGGCTAGCTTGTACCACTTATCCAAGCGGCCTTTGCCGTGCTTCTTCTGAATCGCCATTGCAGCGACTGCGATCCTACTTAGAATTTGGACGGAACTTTTTCCAGGCAATCGCCAGAAATTTTGCTTGGAATGTTAGCCGATAAGGCCATCACGTGGTGATACCGTGATTGTGGGTCATGGGTCTGGCGCGCCGGCGGTCTGTGGCGTGCGTAGCTGCGCCGGACCAGTCGCTGCGAGAGGGTCACTCAACATCGTCAATGAAGAACCGCGATAAGGATCTGACAATCAGCCGTTAAGGCCGTACTTCGGGCCTATGCGCATAATCAGCATTGTTCCCATTTTGAACATTTTTGCATGATGAGTGGGCAAATGTTGGCCGGCCGGCTTCGAACCGCCTCGCGACGTGCGAACGCCGTCGGCTCAACACGCTACATTCATCGTTTCCAGACTGGCGGCCTTCTGCAGGCAGACGGCTCGACTCGCGCAACCCAACGGCGCCTTTGGCTCAGTGGCAACGCGTTCCACAATGCCGTTGCCGTCAGAAATGCATCTTTTGCTCGATTCTTGCCGAAGTTGGTGCTGAAGTTTGTACGGATCCCCGCAATGTTTGGTGGCCTGGCAATAGGAGCTTTTGCTTGGGTGCAGTATCAGGCGAATCGTATGTCACTCTTTGCAACAAGCTTTCACGTTCGATCACCTAACCTCAGACAGAGGCTGGCGCTTATGCCATCGATATTTTCCACTCGACCAAGGACACAGTCACGAACACAGCTTCGAATCTCTTTGGCAGCGCCAAGGGAGTTGCCGAGCAAACACTCCAAGGCTGGGAGCATGCCAAGGATCAAGTTGAGCTTCCTGAATGGTTGAAAAGCCTGATTCAGCCTCCTCAGGAGGCTACGAGCGGCGGCGGCGGTGGTGGTGACAATGGTGGCGACCCAAAGCACAGCAAACTCGGAGCAGCCACCGCGGTTGGGGCTGCTGCGGCCGGCTATGGCTATGAGGGGGCAGACGACTCACAATCGAGCGAAGAAGATGCGAAAGACGACCAAATGATGCTTCTTACCAAGAAAATGATCGAGATTCGCACGATATTACAAAAGGTTGGGCAGTCTAGCACACTTACACTACCATCAATTGTCGTGATTGGATCACAGTCTTCAGGCAAAAGCTCAGTCTTAGAGGCGATCGTCGGCCATGAGTTTCTGCCGAAGGGATCAAACATGGTAACTCGCAGACCTATTGAGCTGACCCTCGTCAATACACCCGGCTCTACTGAGGAATATGGAGAGTTTCCGGAACTCGGCCTGAAGCATATCACTGACTTCACATCTATTCAAAGAACCCTTACGGACCTCAATCTGGCTGTCCCCGATTCTGAATGCGTGTCTCACGAGCCTATTCAACTCACAGTCTACTCTCCAAATGTCCCAGACTTATCTCTGATTGATTTACCTGGTTACATTCAAGTGGTTGGCCAAAACCAGCCGCTGCAGCTGAAGCAGAAGATATCCGAACTTTGCGACAAGTATATCCAGGCACCTAACGTGATTCTCGCCATATCCGCCGCCGATGTTGATCTTGCGAACTCTACTGCTTTGCGTGCTTCGCGGCGTGTCGACCCACGCGGCGAGCGAACTATCGGAGTGATCACCAAGATGGATCTGGTCGATGCAGTGCGCGGAGCAGCCATTCTGAACGATAAGCAGTACCCACTTCGCCTTGGTTATGTCGGTGTTGTGTCGCGAGCACCTCACTCCCAAGGATTGTTCAAATTGGGCGCATCGAATTTGTTGGCAACCATTACGAAGAATGAGAACTCATTTTTCTCGTCTCATCCGATGGAATATGGTCCGGAAACCGGGGTCAGCGTCGGCACGACAACTCTCCGGAAGAAGCTCATGCATGTGCTAGAGCAAACAATGTCTTCCAGCTTACAAACTACAAGCGACGCTATACGTCAGGAGCTTGAGGAAGCTACATATGAATTCAAGGTACAATATAACGACCGTCCACTTTCTGCGGAGTCATACCTAGCGGAGAGCTTAGATGCTTTGAAGCACTCATTCAAACAGCTGACTGAGGAGTTCGGTCGGCCGCAGATGCACGAGCTTCTGAAGAGCGAGTTGGACCAGAAAGTGCTTGATCTGCTCGCAGCCAGGTACTGGAACAAACCAGTTACTGACTTGCTGCCTCCGCACCCAGAAACAGACAAGATAGCAGATCTGCCCAAAGCTGACTCTGATTCGCTTTATTGGCGTCGTCAGCTGGATGCTTCCTCCTCAGCATTAACGAAACTTGGCGTCGGAAGGTTGGCAACCACTGTCGTTGCCACAGCAATTCAGGACAGCGTTGAAGCGCTTTTGGACCAATCCAGCTTCTCTAATCACCCGTTTGCGAGGAGTGCAGTGATGGATGCTGCTTCAACAATTTTGAATGAGCGATTCTACAGCACGAGTGATCAGGTTGAAAATTGTATCAAGCCGTACAAGTTCGAAATTGATGTTGAGGAACGCGAGTGGGCTCAGGGCAGACAACACGTCGGCAATGTATTAAAGAAGGAGCTGGATGATTGCGAAACCGCACTGACGAACCTCGAGACTACAGTCGGCGGACGCCGCAAACTGAGAGAAGTCATGTCATTTGTCGACAAGGCTCGCAAGGGCGACGTTACAGTCGAAGGTGACGGACGCAGTGGTGCTGGTGGATTCAGCGCTGCATTGCTTAGTAAAGGTGAACATCAGGAAAGCCCTTATCAGGAAGCAAGGATGAGCTAACAGGTGACAGGTCGCGAAGCAGTTTTTCTCCGCGAGCGAGCTGATATCATCAAACTGCGTCTCATGGCTGTCAAATCTAAGCAATGCGCTAATCCGAAGAACAAGTACCAGTGCCCCGAGGTATTCCTTGATGCAGCTGCATCCAAACTCGCTTCTACGGCTGTTCTCTTCTTGAATGTCGAGCTGTTGTCGGAATTTTACTACAATTTTCCCAGGGAACTTGATCTTCGCCTGGGCAAGCATCTATCAGACGCTGATGTGGAGAGGTTCGCCAAAGAAGACCCGAAAGTTCGCCGTCATCTAGAAGTCATTCGCAGAAAAGAGCTACTCGAACTTGTTCTAGAGAAGATGGAAAGCTTGAAGCAGTTGGAAGGCCTCGAACGGGAGCGGCTCGGAACCAATCGCAAGCTTCCCAGAGAGCGCGGTCGATGGGGTTTATTCTAGAATCTGGGAGCGCGGGCAATCACAGTCCGCTTTGTTGATTCTCTAATTGTCCTAGCGGCGGGTCTGTCAGGGCGTTGGTAGCGAATGTTCTCATACGTCCGTTCGTGCAATAGTAACCTTGTGGGAGCATGGCACCGCGATGTGTACATTACCTAGTGCTAACCAGGGATTCCCTCCTCTGATGAAATTAATTTCTCGTATGCAAGTAGGACATTGATTTGATTGTATAGTATAGTTCGGTAGCAAATAGCCCCCTCGTATCTACGGAAATCTCATGACCTGCCGTTGGTGTTTAGTTGCAACGATACCTCCCATCTCACGTTGCCACCTGTGCCGTATCCTTCACCGAGGCGATTCTGTATTAATGAGGTTATCCTACTGCGCAATCTGCTGAGGGCCACCTCGTCGTTGCCCTTCTCGACACTTATTTTCAGGTTGGCCATGCAGAGTCCGTAGTGAACTTGCCAAAATTGGGCTTCGTCGACGCTGGTTATACTGGATTCGGATTCAATGTCTTGGATGACTGAAGACACTCCAGCATCCCCATCGCTGCCACCATATGACATGAGCAACATGAGGCCTTGTGCAACAGCGACACGCATCCCAAGCCCGAACATGGCTAACGCGATGATGGCGCAGATCAATCTGTCCAACCAAGTATAGAGCTCGATCGAAAAGAGAGGCAGTAATGTAACCAATGTAGAAAACAAAAGCGTCAAAAAGTGGAATGGGTTGGACAGGATACTCGGGAATGAGGCTAGGTAAGATACTCTCATGACCTTGGCGATACGAGCATGGTTTTTGAGACCATATGCAGATGCCAGCGTGCTGACAATAGCAGCTGCAGAGGCAAGGTCAACAGATCCCGCTGGAACTCCATCATGAGAATGTTGGTGGTGCGGTTCGTGGTGTCCCATGGACTCAAGAAGATGTTTGAGATTGTGCGAAACGAGATCAAAGCCACCAAAGAGAAGGAATATAGACATAGCAAACCCAGCCAGGACTTCGGCTCTTTCTAGGCCGAACGGATGACGGATACTGCTGCGCCTCCATACCTCGAAATTCCCGAGAACGTCAACAGCCACGCAAACGGCTGCACTTCCAGCGTCAAAGAAGACGAGGTGCGACAGCGCAGTTGCGGAAAGCGAGCCCTCAGATCTGAAGAAGATAAAGACAGCAATAGCAAGATGCGACAGGCTCCAGTAAAGGCGCATTCTTTGATCTTTGTTCATACTCTTCCATGCCTCTTTCAGCGTAGGGATCGGTAGCGATGCTGGGAGAACAGGTGGCGGCCTTGGAGGGGGCTCCTGAAATACTTGATGTTGTGTTGAAACACTGCTGTGTTTATATCTGTGTCCTCGTCGTTGACCAATGTTTTGCTCCAAGACTGTCAGCTTTGCTATACTACTTTTATTGACAGGGCCGGTGTGATCCTTACCGATTTCACGGGCGAGGTGGAGATCACCTGGGTCTGAAAGTTGAACGGGTTGGTCGGCGTGGATTGACCACTAGGGTGATCTGCTGCACCATCGACCACCATCGTGGGTTTGGAGAGCAAGGCGCTGTTGGGAGAGAGCATCGAGGGCTCTTTGGCTGGAGAATAAAGCTTCGTAGAACGATCGGCGTTGTTTGTGTCTGTGTCGTCGACGACGAGCTCGGGCAGCGAGGTGTATGACAGATCGCGGTTGGAAGAGTCCATGTGCTGAAGTATTGACATCGAGATGCTCCTCTTCGTCAGAGCGATGCAGTTGCAGGCATTAGCAAATTATGGTTGGCTATTCGCACACTCCCGGTCGTTGCATAGCGCACACAAATCTGCGACGTGTACCGTGAGGCGAGCGTGCCGAAAATAAAGATTGACCTGCTGCCGTCCGTAGCGCAAGTAGGTGGTGGGCATGTGCTCTCTTTACGTACCTTACCTAACATTATAAGGTAGGGTGTCGCTGCCATCAGGGGCGAGGAGCGGAACGCCGACACTTGCCCGACTAGTGTGTTGCTGGCGTGGGTCAGGACAGAGATGCGCCTTCGACGGCTGAAAGCGGCATGAGCTTCAACCACGAAGACTCCAGCGCGCATTGGCAGCTCACGCGCCTAACTACAGGCAGGTCGCGATGTATGGAATATCGGAGCTGTGGTCTTTTTCTGGAGCTCTGATCTGTTGACGGTTTCGCTAACATCGAGAGCCAGACACAACGCGCCACGCCGGTCGATTTACAATGTCGAAATAGCCTACGCCGTACTTTCGAAAGGCCGATTAGCTCGCCATTGATTTCCCTGATATTGCAGCGACTGGTGTTTTTCATATGTTATGGAAGCCTTGCCACCACATGAAGAGGCAGATTACATGCCACGATCGCCTCGAGAAAGGCCGCATGCTGGCCTGGGACTGCTGTCAAGATTCCCCTTTATGAAGGCAGTCACGGATACGAACCACAATGATGGTGACAGCCCCTCCCGCGGCCCCGTCGCGTCTCATTCTTCTGCTGCGGCGCAGCCGAAAACGCGGCGGAGGCGCGGCTCCCTTAGAAAGGTTGCCTTGCTCGGCAGAGGAGCACAGCGTGACCGGCGGGATGGGAAGCCTCTCGCGATCGATACAGCACAAGCCACGGCATATGCCCCATTACCCGGCAACGTTGATACTGCGGTTCCTCTTGGTAGTCATGATGCTCTTGGCCTTAATGTTGCAACAATCAACTCTCTGGCGAGTCCCACGTCATCACAAAGGTTGCCTACGAGAGATGGGAGTCTGGTCAACCCAGAGCGCGATGCAGACACTCAAGCAAACCAGGACACATCGACAACCGATGAAGATGATGTGCTACATATTTCGCATAATGTGGCCGCACCTAGGACAAATCTGTCGGCGTCTTCCTCGGGTTCGGATTCATATTTTGGTGCACGAGGGTCCTCGCCCCGTCCAAACTCCTTCCAACCGGCAAAATCTCCTCTGTCATACAGTGGCATCTCCACGAATGTAATACCTGCCTCGGATACCGATTGGGATTATGCAGAGACTGAGTGGTGGGGTTGGGTTGTTCTCACAGTGACGTGGCTGGTCTTTGTCATTGGCATGGGCTCCTGTCTTGACATTTGGAGCTGGGCTTGGGATGTAGGCAAGACGCCCTATGCACCGCCTGAATTGGAAGATGACCCAACATTGCCTATAGTCGGCTACTATCCTGCCCTTATTATACTCACGTGCGTTATGGCTTGGGTCTGGGTTGTGGTGGCGTGGGTTGGTATGAAATATTTTCGCCATGCCAAGATCAGCGGGGATTAGCGATTCTCTGCCATGTATTTTACTTGTTGGTGTAGTGTATACCCTCCTGTATGGTTCATTCTTCCCACATGGCAGTCATTGCTAGCCTGTATGATATTATCCAAGCTGTTTGTCACAAGGGACTTTCTGGGCAGCACGTCGTTATGAGCATGGATATCCACTTGAACACATGTCACGAGCTATGAACCTTTGATTTTATCATATCTTTTTCTCGCGCCGGCCACCGAACGGACTGGGTACAGGCGTCCCTGTCGAATGTGGTACAGCTACCCTGCAGTCAATGGGCGTGGTTGCCGGCTAACGGAGGCCATCACACAGCCAACCTTTCATGGACCGGTCTATCTAAATATTAATACGTGCACCTAATCGCCGCAACGGCCAGTTGGGTACTCGAGCCCTTGAAGTTCATCGTGCTTAGAGTTGTGCCTCAACACAGCTGAACCATTAGCCAACAGAGAGCGTGGGTGGCGGCCAGACAGGAGCTGGGTGTTGTCTGAAGATCATTGGTGCTAGTTAAGTATATCTGCTTACCCACTCCGCACCGGGCTGTCATGTGTGGCATCCAGCGCCTGGCCAGATACCCAAAATCCTGCTGTTTGCAAGGCGCAGCATTGTAGAATAACTACTTAGCATACACATAAAGCCGCTGGGATCAATGGCAAGCCTTGTCCTGGACGAACAAGCCAGCAGCTACAGTAGCCCCGTGCAATGCCTGGCAATCTGTCGCTACTTGCAAAACGTACGGAGTAAAACAATAATCGAGAAAGGAGGGCTCAAACGTACCGAGCCTCTCACCGTTATTCGGGAAAGTAGGGGCCACGCGCTCATGGTCGAGGTGCCGACATCAATTATTAATGGCTGGACAAAGGGGGTTTCCCTACCCAAATACCTCTCTCTAGGTAGGTACCTAGTTACTGGAGCGTTGTGGCTGGTAGTGGCGATCCAGAGACTCCGCACTGTGGACGACCTCGGCCACGCCGCTGCAAGTGGCAGGGCACCCGGTGGGCGCTAGAAGGGAGGAGTGTTGCTCCCAGGGGCCCTTTGACCACAACGCACTGCTAATACAGGTACCTACAGTGCCTTATTGGCAGGTACCTACCTTGTACATAGGTAGGTAGTGATAAGGTACCTACCTGAGTTAGTACTTGACTTACTTACCTAGGTACTTACCTGCCTACTAAGGTACCAAGGCACTCTGCCACTGTGCCCGGAGCGGTCCGTTCACCCACTACCATACCTGCCTACTTGCCTACCTCGATCTCCCTGACGTCGGGGGATGAAGTCTTCGTCAGCCAACCTCCTCATCAACCCTCTTCATATCGCTTCGCCACTACCCATATCTCCCACCCCATCGGTGAGCGCCGTTGGCAAACAGTATTTGCCGTGTCAGCCCTCGCAACACCATAGATTTTCGCCGCCCTATCGCCACCACTCGAGGCATTTGGCTCCCGACTCGACGTGGCGGCCCTAAAGCCTTGCCTGAAACACGACCTACTCGACCATCACTGGCATTTCACGTCGCGCAGGTCTTCATCGCCAAGAACCATCGCAGCCATCCCAAATAAACGCATATATACTACCGGCCAAGATCCGCCTAACAGCTCGGCGCCGCCAGCTCGAAACGCCTACTTTCCCGGCCAAACTCCTCATACCCCGGTCGAATCCGACTACGCACAACACATTTGACACAGAGTTAAACCGACACTCGTCGTCGTCGTGCTCTCGGTCGCGAAGTTTCCCGTCACTGCTAGGCACTGGCATCATTAACTTCTGAGTTGCTCAAGCCGCGGAGGCAGGCTCCCCCGTGAATTCTATCTCTAGCAATATTGCGGCGATAGCGCCCTTTTCACACAGGAGACTGCCAAAATGAGAGAAGTCAACTTCAGCATTCCGAACGTCAACAAGGCGTCAGTGGGCATCACCACTGCGCTGTATGACCGCCGGGCCCTCGACTGCACTTCCACCCTTCCACTGATCAACTCACTCAATCATCTCGCGTACCTCACGACATCATCCGCGCGTATTCGAGACATACTGACTGTTGATGGAGGCATCGAAAGGCTTGTTTGCATCCTAAAACAGGGCAGGAGCAAAGATATGATGGGCATGTGGAAATGGAACCTAGCATTTCAATGTGTCGTCAACATTGGTGTGCGCGGAACGGAGAATGTGCGCACGCGTGTCGTCGAGGCCGACATGGTTCCTGTTATCGCTACCATTCTCGACAATTATATTAAAGTGATCGATCGATGTCGCGAGAAGGCAGACGAAGCGAAACAGAAGCAGATACACGAGCACCATCACCGACACAGAAGCCACGATCACCGCGTATCGTCCAGGGCTTCTGGCCTATTTGCGAACAGGTCATCTCGCACTGAAAATGAACACAGAACAACACGAAGACAAGGGCTGCCTCCATCGATTGATGTCACTGCCAGCTACGCGGGTCCATCTACTGCTGCCCCGCGTCAGGCATCAGAAGCAGCTGCTACATCCTCCCCAACTAGATCAGGGACTTCGGATCGTCTAGCAGTCACACCAACCCGCCACCGCCACAGCTTTCGAGGTACTGAGGGCCAAGCTATCGCAACTCGACAGGCCGTCCAGCACATGGCGCCAGCTATTCCTATGATGGAAGCTATCGATGGCCTGGTGCGTCCCGTGAGAGACGCTGACCGCTTAGCATCCATGGCACTCCTAGGGCAATCTGAACTTGTGTCCCAGCCAACCTCACCAACAACGCCGCTCCCGCCTCCTCAACTACGCTCCCCGACCGTGCTACCGACTGCGAATATTGATGAAAACAATCTGCAGCGCCGGAGGCCATCAATTCGTCACCAAAATTCTACCGCTGAAGTCGACGATATAAATAACGACAGCATGCCATCCGATGAATCACCAGATGCTGAGATGACTGGAACTGGTGATATGCGGTCGGCTGTAGGAATACAGGATATTACCATGGATGATGGCGAAGGTATACTGGCCACTGAATCACTTGAACTGGCCGGTGCAACTGTGTCCGAGACGCAAGACACTGGTGCCTTCAACATCACTCATCGCTCTCCTATTGATGGCATTATTGGGAGTGAGGTGGCTCCCGCTCCTGTGCCACCTATAGGATTGTCTCCAAACCGCCCCTCCATGGTCTCACCTCCTCAGCCAAATGCGCCATCATCATCGGTGCCAAGATATTTGCTAGATCGCCATTTTGTGCCAAATCCGCAAATGCTGGCCGTTATGCCAAGGGAGGAAGATGTTCTCATGTCACTGCAACTCCTTGCCTATGTCTCAAAATACTGCGGACTCCGCTCATATTTCCAAAACAGCCACCTTGTTCCCAGGCTGGCTATTGGCAAGGACCTCGCAGCACTCGATGGCGAAAGTGATGGTGAAGAAATTGACGATTCTGTGGCTGTCGACGAAGAATACTTGCTCCCAAACGACTTTAATCTCTTTCCACTGGTTGAAAAGTTCACTGTCAGATATCACAGTACCGACATGCAATATTGGGCCGGCGTGGTCATGCGCAATTTATGCCGCAAAGATGATACTCGGGGTGGCATTCGACAGTGCGCATACTATCAGTGTGGAACTTGGGAAGAATTTCCAAGACAATTTGCGAAATGCCGCCGATGCCGTCGGACGAAATATTGCAGCAAGGAATGCCAAAAGAGCGCTTGGGCTTTCCACCGTCACTGGTGTGTCGCAGCTTCTCAATAATTAGTTGCAGCAGTCGTGGGCGATTTTTGATATGATTTTTGGTTCTCCGGATGCTGCGACGTTACAGTCACAGTTTCATAGGAGCTACCACATTTGCATTGCACAGCAACGCGGGTTGAAACACTCTGCATTCTCTTTTCGATACCTCGGGATTTTTCAGGCGCATTTGGACGGTCACGACTTGGGCTTACAACATTTCATGTCTTGCGTCTCCTAACTGTATGCGACATTACTGCTTGACACCTTTTCAACGATGGCCAATCGTACGACTGAAGCATCCTACTTGCTCGTCCGGTCAATGGTTTTGGCTATACATCGAATTTGAGGCCTGAGAAGCAGCAAGGCAAATATATTTCGAGAAATTCTTACTTTACGTTGGGCAATTGCATCACCTTGCTTTTCTCTTTTGGGTTACCAATAACATTTTAGCGACATTCTGCGTTGAGTATGGCTGGCGTGGAGAAAAGCCCAGACTCGTCTATTGACACAGGTCGGTGGTGATACGGTGGTAGCCAGCGAGGCTGACTGACACTTGTTTATCACTGGTTTTCTGTACTGGTGTGGCGCTTACCTCGTCATCCACCCTCACTTCATTCGAAAATTCTATATATCCTTTTGTTTTCATATATGAATTTGGATGAATCATGTATCAATCTAATCCTATGCACCTGTTTCTCCATAAGTGAAAGTACAGTGCCGACGTGCCCTCAGGCATCAGAAAGATCGATCGATCGATTAATTCAATTTGTACACTAATACCAGACGCCTAAGAACCATGCATAAACCATGCGAGCTTCCGCTGCCGACGTTTATTTGCTTGTCATGGCCTTTCTCCTACTCTTGCCAGGGCGGCTCGACTTTTTGAACTTGGCGCCGCCAGCCTTCATTTTTTTGGCGTTGAACCCGCTCAAATCGCCCGAACTCATCGCATCACCGGATTTGGCGTACTTCTTCTTACCACCGAAGCCAAATTTCTCGTTCTTCTTTTGGCGCTTCGAGTTGGCACCCGACGATGACCGGCCCGCAGCAGAGCGCTGCGAGTGCTTGGAGATCTCGTCGTCGACTGCCACGTCAAACAAATCACCTTCCTTAGTGCCCATGTCCCCGCCGGACTCTTGACGCTCTGGAGCCTTCGTGTTAGCGCATTGATTGATTTATACGACACTGCATTTATCCTTACTTCTCTTCAGCGTCTTGATCTTCTCCAGTGTCTCACGCTTGGCCTTTTGTCGCTCTTGCAGTTTCGCAACCTGGACTTGTTTGCCGAACTTCTTCAGGTCGCGCTGCTTACGCGCTTCGGCGGAGGCTTTCTTTGCAGAGGCTTCTTCAACCAGCTTGGCCTTGACCTTTTCCATGTGCGCATCTTCCTTCACCATTTCGGCGAAATAGTCCTTTGGTCGAGAAAAGGGTACACCTTCGGTCAAAAGTTTGCTTCTACCCTGTCGAGCTGCTTCGAGGCACTGGGTATAGAAAGCAAGCTCTCGCTGAAGATCGTCTGATACATCGGGAATAGACTCGGCCGTTGCGGCGGATGAGACGATAATCTGATGCGTCGCGAAAGGCACATCACTGCCCGTAGGGATGGATATGCGGTCGAGAGATGCAAGGAGGGCCGACGCATTGTTTATAGTTAAGCGCGTGTGTGGAATGAGGTCCTCGCGGTCCTCTTCGTTTAGATCTTCAAGATCTGAAACGGGTATGTCTTCGTCATCTTCGTCATCGTCGTCGGCATCATCATCTGCCGAAGGCGTATTCTTTGATTCAGCGGATCTTCGGCTTTTGGGCAGGCGTTTCTCCAACTCAATAGATGATTCGGACGTATCACTGTCGTCAATGCCGTCGATATCAAACTAAACAAATGTAAGTTAGCGCTTGAGACCAGTATTGCAAGTCGTAACAGGAGCAGTGCAACCTTAACAGCGCTAGTTTCGTTTTCATCGGAAGAATCGCCGACATGCGACGGGACCTTCGCAGCATTGCGAGAGACTTTGGACTGCTTTCGCAGCTTGGCCTTTTGTGGTTCCATTTCAAAAAATAGTTAGTTCTCAGAAGACAGTCAGATATTGGTTCAATCAGGTGTGTTGGTGAAGAAATCTGGAGTCGCGACTCTGCCCTGCACTTTTGGAGAGTCGGCGGCAACCCGCTCTAAAAAAATGTCCAGCCAAGAAAATCTCAAAATTCTGCCGCTGGGCTGCACACCGCCAACATGGGCATGACCCACTAGTGACTACTACTAGTTCCGCGGCATGGCGGATGACAAGGAAGACTGTTGTCTGAGAAAAAACTGCAGTGTACGGACAGAAACAGCTAGTTGTTAGTCAATTAGACGGACAGGGAAAGATCTGCGCGAGGCCAACCAACACTTATTTCAGAGCAGGTCTCTCTCCTGGTAACGCCAAGGCCTGCTCATCTGTGACTTACTTCCCATTTACGAAAAACGAATTAAACATGTTCCTGCAGAGCATCTAAGGGACTTGAAGAATGTGCTTCGCGGAAGAACCAGCGCAACTTTGTTTGAATTAGAATGAGGGCAATTATTTCAAGCTGTAGAAGAAAAGAAGTTTATACATGATCCAATAAGTCCCGACATTGTCCTCTTGCAGCACTACAGACCAGCTGTAAGGCGCCACTAAAAATGTTGTCGACGTATGGCATCGAAAAAAAATAGCTTATGGCGGCACAGAATTGGTGATTAAGTCCGAAGCCAATCGATATGAAACATTGAGCTGAAATTGACGCGTAAAAGATAATCGGAGAACTGGAGCGGCGTAAAAGAATGCCGTGATTTTCGGGTACTGGCCGAGTTCGAAGAAGCGAAGCACAAAATTTTGGCAAAGAGCCGAGATTTTACATTATGACACACGCTTGATAGCTGGAGAACTTCTCGGTTGTGGTCGAGCTCACGGCTACCGGCTTTGCGCAGGTGTTGATTTCGTTCGCTTCGATGTGGTCCGTCGTGAAGGGTCTGGACTGAAGCTCACGAGCCAGAGAGCCAGTGCCGTTCTTTTTCTGACCTCCGCGGTTCGTTCTTGTGTAATGAATGATAGGCATATTGAGAATGTTGTGTCTTGAAGAAGTGATATAGTGTGGTGTGATATAGTATGATTTGTTTTATGGTTGGTGAATTTTGTACGCACGGCGAAGAAGAAGGCGTGGATGCCAGGGAGCAGGCAGGGGGTCTTATGTCTTGTGAGGACATATCTACGTTCACACGAAAGACACATGTCAAAGCTATGATGCCGCATTGTTCCTTGCAGCTCAAGCCGAGCCTATGATAACCTTAGTATTGTTCTTGAATCGGGTCAACAGCGGGAGTAGTGGCGTTCTATACCAGATGGGTCAAGGAGTGCTTCAGAGCACTCGATTGGCCGAGTGGAGGAAAACAAGGACCGTGTTCAAAGAGCGAAGAGCGAAGAACTGCCGTTCATCTAGACTAAAGCCGCGCTAGGAAGAAGATAGAGCCAAGCGCTTCATCTCTTACTATTGTTCTCTGATCGCTGTGGGGCGGCAGCGCAAACAAAGGCGTTGGTGGCCATGGCGCACAATATCAACTTGGCTCTTCCAAGCTCTTGGCTGGTATGGTGTTCTTTAATCTTGCAGGAGACAATCCCTATTTATTTGAAAAGGCTGACTCGCGCGTTCTTAAATCTGTATTGTGTTTGTGGAAACTCAATGGCGAACTTTCCGATCATTGGCTAGTAGCTGACCCGCCAAGACCCATAAAAAAGTGATGATATCGGCAGAGCAACTTTTTTTCATAGACTTCATCGCATGCCTACCATTTGACTGTAAAAACCTACGGTCATCGCATTACGAGTCTGTGATCAAGTGCAAACTGCTCCCACGCATTGTGGGGCACAGCACTTTTCTATTACAGCATGCCGCACAAGCACAAGCGGAAGAGGGGCGACGACGCTGAGTCTGTGTTTGCGCACACTTTGGTTACTAACGCTCTGGAACTAATGATGGCTGCAGCTTTAACTTACCGCCGTCGCAACGGGCAATGCCGCTCCCTGTCAATTCCAAGAAATCAGTTCTATCGAGTGGCACGTCCAGGCAAGCAAAAAAGCGCCGCCAAGCAAAAGCTGACGACGATGCGCCTCGTGCCTTCAAGCGACTGATGGCATTCTCTTCCGGGAAGAAGTTCTACTCTGGTCTTGATAATGGTAATGGAAAACATCCTCTGGCAACAACACCGAGCCAGCGAAGCGAACCGCTTCAAATCAAACCTGGCGAAGACCTGAGAGCGTTTGCGGCACGTGTAGATGCTGCAATGCCACTGGCAGGCGTTTCGACCAAGTCGGGCATCAAGGGCAGCAAAGATCTAGATGGCATCAAGGTCAAGAGAACCAGAAAAGAGCGCAAAATGCATAAATTATACGACCAGTGGCGAGAAGAAGAGCAAAAGATCCAAGACCAGAGGGAGGAAGATAAAGAACTGGCGGCTGAGCGTGAACTTGAGAATAACGGAGCAGGCGTACTGCCGCCATCTATTTTGGAAGACGGGGAAGGTACCAAAAAGAAGAAGAAGGGGAAGCGCGGCAAAGATGCCTCCGATGACGATCCTTGGGCAGACTTAAAGAAGAAGAGGGGAGAGGTGAAACACAGCTTGAATGATGTGGTAGAGGCTCCTCCAGAGTTACACAAAAAGCAGTCTAGGCTTCTGAAGGTTGTAGGAACAGCCACAGTTAATGTTGGAAGTACGCCAAAAGCTGCTGGCAGTTTGAGGCGGCGCGAACAACTCGAGGAGGAAAGAAAAGACGTGGTGGAGGCATATCGACGAATTCGAGAGCATGAGCAACGCAAAGTGGAGGGCCAAAGGCAAGCGAAGGCAGACATATAATACATATCTCGTAGGCCAAAGCTGGCACGTTAAATATAATGACATGCCTTCGAACAGCTGCCCAAGCATCATGTGTCTGTTCTTAATGTGAGCCACTCTCGACACCTGCGGCAAGATCGCGGTCGGCCATTGCCCCACATTTTTGCATTGGGAAGAAAAATCTAGCGTGAGCGCGATGCAGCATCGCGCTCTGGTTGCGAGTTCAACTCCTGTGGACAAGCAACGGGGATGGAATTTTTATCCACTTACACCATGCCGCACTAATTAATTCGCATTCTTAGCCATGGCGACGAATCTTGAAGGATTACTGGAGCGTATAGTGCTTCTTTCATCTTGCGCTGGTGAACAAGGTATGCTAAACATCTGCCTTGCGATCGGGTTGGAATGTGCGCTCGAGCAAGAAACGTCTCGCCGAGGAGATCAGTGATCTGGCCATGTGCTTGAATTTCTAACGGTGTTATCAGGTTATCTTGTATCAGAACTTCTCGCATCGATTCTCGTCTTGCTTTCGATAAGCGAGCGTGAGCCGTCTCAATCTGAAATCTTCCATATCCTGGGAAATCCACAGTCGGATGCCTATCGCACCACTGCAGTCATATGGAACTGGGTGGTAGAGAGGAAAGATATCTCGGTTGGAAATGAGCAAAAATACAACGGATATTCCTTGAGCCGGATACTTTCCCTGGGTCCAAAACCGCCCGTCGTGGATGCCTCAGCAGCCGCGCCACCCTCAGAGACCAATGCACAGGAGAAAGAAGGCTTGCGTATATATGTATCAGAGAATACCATGTGGGAATCGTTAACGGGACATGGTGTCGATCACAAACGCATTCCTCGATCCGAATGGACCCTTCTACAAGGCATCGCCTCCACCGCGGGCAAAGGGATTTTGCAAGGTGATTTGGGTAGGCTGGTCGGCCAAGACAAGCGCTCAGTACCGAAGCGGACGAGCTGTCTGGTAGAGAAGGGCTACATAACGAAGCGGACTACTCTGGTTCGCGGTACGAAGACAAGCAAGCTCTGGCTCAAGTTCCTCGCGCCGTCCACACCAGACGAGACGAGTGAAGGGAACGAAACCGAGACCGAAATAACTCTGTCAAGGCAATTTCTAGTCGACAGCTTGGAGCCTGTTCCGTGGCACACGAGATGGACGGGTGACTCCATCGACTACAAGGTGCTTGCGACTACTGTCATGGCAATCTGCAAAGAGTGGAACGTCATGCGCCTTCAAGATTTGAAGTCAAAGCTCGGAGTTTTGGGAATGACTTGGCAGATGAAAGTTGTTTCCAAGATATGCAGGTTTCTTAATGCCCGGGGAGCTATTCGATATGTCGCGGCCAAGCTCAACCATCGCATCTTTAAAGACTGCATCCGCTTTAACAGAGAAATGAGTGCGAGGGATTGGTCTATCTTCTTGGCCACCGGTAAACGGACAACAAAATCTTCCAAGCTCTCTACACAAGAGAATGGCGAAGACGAAATCATCACAAGTGTTGCCTTGAGGGGTGTTCCAGGGTTTGGAGAATCACACTGCCCGTTGTGGTCTATTTACACTCCAATTACTTCTCTTGTTGGTCTTTGTATCGAAGAAGCAGGGTCTGATGGTTTGACAAATCCACAACTGTGCGCGTTGACGATTGGGCCCAGTTTCACCCGGTATCTGGCTGGCGTGACAGCTGCGATATCGACGGACAACATACAGCCAAACAACGTGAGGCATCTCACTGTCAAAAGCGAGCGCGGTCGACCTGGCAAGTCTTCTTCATTGTATTGGTACTCTATGGTGAATCTGGGAACACAGGAGCGCAATCCCCCTCAGAGAACAACCCACCAGTCAAAGCCGAAGCGCAAGCAAGATAACAGCAGTTCTCCTGAGCCATACGGCTTCACACCTCTGGCTCTTGGGAACTCCAATCCCGCTCAAGCATCAGCACTACCGTCCACCCTATCGCCAACACTATCGGAGATATGTCAACGAGGCCTTTCCCAGCAGAAAAGAAGAGGCCGCCCAAGGAAGATCAGGCCGGAACAACGAACTGGCTCCCACGACTTATTTCCTCGCGAGTTGACGGTGGTGCGAGACACGCCTACACAAGGGGCTCGTGAGGCTGCCGCCCGATCAGTGGTCATAAAGGAAGAAAGAGACACCATACCGAACCATCAAACGGTGGAAACAGAGCCTCCTGAAGACACTGTTGGGCTGGGAATCCTAGATGAAGGGCCAGATTATCAGATACCGGAACCAGCAATGCGTGTTCGTGGTCGTCCGAGGACCCGCGATGGCGGACAAAGCGGCCGAAAAGCTCCCAGCAATCGTCAATTCAGATGTGAAAAGTGCTCCGGTACTTGGAAAAATGATGTGGGCCTGAAATATCACCTGGAAAAGTCACAAACCACTTGCAACCCTTCTTTCAAACCTCAGATCATGCCCGCCGCCAAGAAGAAGCCCCAGTCTGCAACCACCGGCCGTCGAGTACTGCAAGAAAAGGGACGTGTTGTTGAGACCAATTCTGATTATACAAGTCATTTGTCAGCCGGCAATAGTAGCTTACGTCTTGAGCCTGTCGGCAAATCTTCTACGAATTGTAGAGGAAGAGGGATGCGGGGTATTGCTACCGCATTCACCCGGAAACAGCTCCATCAGGCGCCTGAGGCTCTAACGGTCGAGGAAGATATGTCTATTCTATCCGGTCAAGCAGAGCTCTTGACCGCCATCTCAGCCTTTCCCCCGCGGCAAGTCGATCCTTTTGCAAAACCCTCTGTACGGCAACTTGCCGTGCAGCCCCATGTGACTGGTATGTTGGAAGACTCGGAAGCTTCCACACGCCTACCAGAACTGCAAAAGACCATATCTGAACTTCCTGAGGCACGCGCTGCCGGTATCGATGGCCTACAAGACTTTGCTGCCGCTGCTGATGGCGTCAAAGACACTCCCAAGAGGCTGCAGTTGAAAATCACAGTCCGCCATAAATTAATGAATATCATTACTGAATTGTTACAACAGTACAGCGGAGCTCTTCCTGCTGGGAAGCCACTCGAGATTTTAGTTTGTGAGAAATGGCAATCACAGCATTACGGGGAAGACACCCCCAGCGGGGCAAGAATAAGGTCTGTGATGCTGCAAATGATAAGAGAGAGGGAAATTGTCGATCAATGGCACGCCTTTAAGGCACCTGATGGCAGAATAGGAAAATGCCAAATCATCACCACACCGTCTTTGATGGCGTTCGCCCCAGAAACGAGGACACTCGTCGAAGCCATCAGGCAACTCTATCCAGAAAATATTCTCCCACACCAATTACCGGGATTTGCTCGTGTATCTGAAGACACAGGAAACTTTAAGGAAGAAGCAGTGGAAATCCATGCGACGAGACGGAACCGACATGACAACAAGGTCGGTGGACGGGGTAGGAGGTCACTTGCTGCTGGTGTTGCGATTTTGAGCGCTCCAGTATATGCGGCGCAAATAGCAACGAAGCGGGCTGGTGAATGCGACGAGACATCGAAATTTCCTGTAAAACGAAAACGCATAGCCGAGCAGGCACTTCCTCTCGTGGATGAGCAACAGCGTCATCACTTTTGGCCCGTGGCTGACACCCCTGCCCCCCCAAACTCACACACCATCAAACAGCTCCCACCGGCATCCTACGCCGGGTTTACTTTGGACATTTTGTTTGACGATGCCTTCAAAGACGGGGACACCCTTGACTACGTCAAGATACCTTTGTGGGCTCGCAGCAGGGTGACTGGATGTTTTGAAGAGCTGGCCGAAACAATGCAGCAAGAAGGATGGATCGCAGGGTCTTCATGGTACTCATGGGCATCACATAATCATCTACCATCTCAAGCCTCTATGGGCCCCCACGCCGATCGCTCACAGCTCGATCACTTTGTTGAGAAACTCAAAGTGTGCCTAAAAATAGAGATGGAGAATGAGGATATCATTCATCTACCTGCGGAGGCCCGTAGCGTTTTTGTCAATTTCCTCGGTGGCGATGCAGGGAAACATCTTCAAATGCCTCGGGTACAATGGCACGAGCCGGAAAAGCGACCCGGCACAGCGGACAGAGACCCAATCAAAGCAGATGAAGATGAATCGAGTCTTGGCTCCACATCAGCAGATGAGGAACCGGGGCCGCCATCAATTGCTGTACAAATATCTTCTATGCCGAACTCCACTGGCACTTATCAATCGGCATCAACGCCGATAAAACGCGTGACGCTGACTTCTCGAAATCTGACATCGCTTCCGCTTGATTTGGATGAGCAGAGAGCGGTCGCAGAACAGCTGACGGATGCTGATGGCAATGAACTTGTGGCAGCTTTTGTTGTCATTCGCAGTTTACTTGGCGGGGTGGAAAAGGTCATCGATTGGGGCCTGTTGGCTCACTTATTCCCGACAGTCGGGCTACCATCTCTGCGACGTTTTTGGGCTAAAATTCGCAAAGAAAAAGCTTCTTTCCTCTCAAAGGCGACGCACGACTTCCAAGAAAGTTTAATCACTGCCATCCAAGCCGATGAGATAGCTATTCCAGATTACGAGCGACCACTGGAGTATGATTGGGAAGGCCTTATCCGGTGGGCTATGTTGCACCCCAATCAGGAGCAGCTGCAACTTCCCCGCTCAAGAGAAAAGTTTCAACAAGAGTTCAAACTTGAAGACGATGGAAAAAGCAGCGAAGATTGGAAGGAGAAGTTTTACCACCCGCAATCCTCAGTATACTCCCGTTTTGAGGCCGTTACACTTCAGCCTGGGTCACTGACGATCACGGAAGTCATACGACAGTCTGAAGTACAGACGACACTTGGCACCGTTGATATTGCTCGATCATGGATCCGTTCACTGTGCTGTACCAGCGAGACTGAATACACCCCTCAAGATGTCAAAGAGAGATTCTCTATGCTTTCCCAAGATACGTCGCAGCGGAACAATCTAGTTCTGAAAACAGCCATCGAGCAGCTGACTAGAGAGAGAGTAATTTGCAAAAGCAAGCGGGCGCCATTTGGCGGACGGCCATACAGGCTGCATGAAGGCTATACTTCTATTCTTGCAAAGGTTGCACACAGACAAAAGTATCTTGACGCAGCTGCTTTCAAAAGGGACCTGGACAAAGCTTTTCGAAGTAGCAGGACTATGAGAGTGCCTTACACGCTCTCTGACGGGGCCATGATGGCACTGACTAATCTCATGGCCAATGAACGAATAAGAATAACAGCAACAACTGTCCCCAACATACCATTTGGCTTTGAACCGGGCAACTATGAAAGTCGCAAATATCCGAAGTCGTATTACCACCTGAACTTGGATGTCCAGCCTACCCAATCATATTTACTCAACGAGGGTATCGATATACTTGAAGTTGCTCAACGGGTTGGTCCGCCAAGGGACGGCCAAACAAGAGAGATCCCACAGTGGGTTGACTTCTTCGGCAAGCTTGATGAGCAGAGGTGGTCAGATATCCTGGGTGCCGTCTGCTTCGCGTTTAACACGAGAGGTGTCATGTCCGTCAAGGGCATGTGTGATGCAATCGCGCCAATACTTGACGTCTTCGAAGCGCAACTCATTATTTCTTGGGGCCTCGAGACTGGAGTTTTCGCTAGAGCGACACAGAGTTCGGATCTCACACTTGGAGAATGGTGGTGGCTGGTTGCCCAGCGTCTATGAAGAATTTAGCTTGTGATACGATGTCAACATTATCGCGATGAAGAGCAAAAATCTGCAGGTTTTTACGGTCGTGGGGCACAACCGAGTTACGTCACGCAACGGCTATAATAAAATTCTGCTAGATTCATACACGCGCTTTAACCAAGAAACTATCCACGCGCTGAGAGATCTCAAGTTACTACGCATGGATAGATGAGAGTATAGAGAGAAAATGAACAAACAACGATGCGACAATAAACCTTGCCCCCGGCCCAGAACGCCTAGACACCTACTGACAAGCTGAAATTACAATGCAAATAATACTTTAATAAGTAGAGCAATTAGCAGAACAACGAGAACCACAATTGCCCTATCGATCCAAAGCGGAATGCCCTCGTCCGTAGTCTGGTGGTGAGTCGCGATAGGTTGCACTACCGGCTGTCGAGCCGGCGTTGCGTTATGCGGACCCTCGATCGTTGCTATTTGACGAGGCTGCGGCGGCGTAGCAATAAACCGTTCATTTAACGGCTCAGAAGGCTGCGAAGACGTTTGAACAAATCCTTCAGCGAGTTCGGAGTCTTCCAAGGTATCTTGAGTTGCCTTTTCCTCTGCCTTTGGCTCCTTGGGTTTCATCTCATCTTTCCAGACCATATTGAGCTCCTGTGGAATTGGGACATCCGACGAACTGCTGCCAGCGCCTTGGCAACGCTCTTCGCAGTCTTTGATAATTTCTGCATTTGATTTTGCGCAAACGGCGCAAGTCCATGCCCCAGAGTCCCTTGCAAGCCGCTGGCGTACGTCATCGGTAGTCTCTAAGCCTCCCAGCTGGCCACGCGCTTCAGTCTCCATGAAGCTCCGTAGACTTGATCGTGATGAAGCATCAGCATACGGTTCGCAACGACCAAGGTTAAGAATGGGGAGCCGGATTCCTGTACTCACGCTACGAGCGCTGTGCGGACCCCCCATGCGGGTTGCCAAGTCTCCTCGTGATGGCCACTGATACTGAGACAAATTTCGCGGTTGGCCTCAAATCGCCCATTCGGCGTGGCGAAGCGGAACATGGGCGGACGGAGGGGATACGTTGGAGGCAGGACAATACGGCCATGATAGAGGCCCTCGCTGTATACAGAGTTAGGTGGCCCGCGCAGAGTGAAATGCCATTCGAAGAGGTCCGTTTCTAGTGGGTGTGCTGCATAATCCGAGGACGGCGAGTTGGAGATCTCGGCTGCCTCGCGTACTAAACCGAACCATGTTAATAACGGAGCAATAGAGGATAGGCAGACGCAGGCAGCCGTAGAACAAAACACGAGCAGTGAGACGTGCAATATAATGGAGTATGAGTGTGATAGTGATGCAGCGGAGAGAGGCGAAAAGAAGCCCCAGTCATAGTCAAGAAACGTACAGATTCGTTTGATTGTAGGAGAGCGACTGCTCATAGTCGTAGCCTTCGTGCTGGGCATGATCTCATCATCCGGGAACTCTGATGGCAGCGCAAGATGTGACAGACAGATAATGTCCAAGGTCAAGAGGCGCGGGAGAAGATATGCCCAATGTTGATATATATTAGAGGGCGTCTGCCGCGTTTTTGCATCAGTATTTATTGTATAGCTACAGATCCAAGTTAGGGTTCTTGGATGGCAGACCAGTGGCGTGGGCGCGCATGTGAGAGCCACCGTGTCAGAAGGAGGACGGCAGGGCGGGCACTGGGGGAGCAACCAAATCATTGACGACTGTAGCTAGGCTCTGCTGTAACTTACATAATAAGACACCAAGACCACCAATCAGTCGCTGACAGCAGTGACTAGGGGCATGTATCATCGAGCGTTATTGCACTTTTTTATCACTTTTGAGGCGTCGACTCAGAAAAGAATGCCAGCATCTCTTTATTTTTTTTTCGTAGTCGAAAGCCGCTTACTAAATAGGTACGTTCCGCTGGTCCCAATTCATGTGCTCTGCATCCTCAGTATTCGTCGCCACTTTTCTTCAGACAAGGACAGTTAACCCGGCTTAGTCATCGCGAGCGTCGCCAATTTCCATGGCTGGTAGCGTACCGTGACGGCTTCAACTTCCACCACGGCAGCCAGAAGAGGTCAATTCCCACGTTTCACTTCCAATCGGCCGAGAACGGTGTGTAGCAGTGCACAGTTACTTCGGTAGCTGTTCCTATTTCCCAGACTGACTTCATCATCGCAGGGACAAACGTGACATAGCGCGCGAGACCCTCCCGTGACATTGATTCACAATCGCCATGGGCCCCCCCAAGCCTCCTGTGCCCCATGTGGCTCCGATATATCGCTTGACCGCCACAGCTCTTGGGGCTGGCATGTGGTTTTGGGTAAGAGAAACTATGAATTCATGCGTGTCACCAGCTAAGAAGCTCTTGCTGACGGAAACCCCTTCGCAGTTGATGTACAGAGCGAAGAAAGACGGTACGAAACCCATTGCCGATGCCAACGCAGCCCCATCAGCCCCGAACCTGGATATTCGACACAGACTAGCTAACACAATCTCTCACAGGTCCAGTTTTGATGGGTTGGAAGCACCCTTGGGATCACTAAGCAATGCGGAGGAACTCGACGAGGCCACGCTGTTTTATCTCAAGCATGGCTTATTGTAATAAAAAAGCAAAAGACAAAACATATGAACATGTAAAGGAATCTGTGGTCCTGGAATTCGCGACTACGCCTGCTCACTTTTCGGGTGAATCTTCAAACAAATAATGGCATACTCCCCAGGCGCTGCATTCGACTTGCCTAAACATCTCCGATGATGCCATAAGATATAGTCGCCAACGGTAAAGCCACGTCTGCGCATGTACTCCATATGTCTGCACAAGATAAAGACATATTTCTCCCTTGTTGTTCGTCATTCGCAGCAGCCAATCCAGGTTACACGAGTGCGTCAGTGATAGTAGTGCTGTTTTTGCTGGAGGGGTACCTCGTAAGTTTTGCTGTGCTTCCCGCCTATTTACCACTATCTTTATCGGCAAATCCTTTTTGAAATAGAGCCACAACCCTGCAGAAGGCATTGTTCCGCCAGTAAAGAAGTTGTGGCCATCCAGCCACCTGTGAAGTTGTATGGCGTAGTTCAGTGTGCAAAGACATGTACAAAGAGTTTCCCTCTCGCTGTGAGTCTGCGTGCTTGCTTTTTCATGAGCAGTTCGCAATTCTTCATGTACTCAAAAAGCTGTCACAGGCAAGGCCATGAGTTAGTGCGAGGGATGGTGGGATCTGCTCAGACGTACTTCAACAGAAATAACCAGATCATAGCTGTCCGATTCGAGCTCGTAGCTGACAACGGCCCCAACCATGACGTTAGCATTTGCAATCCCTTTTCCTCTATATTCTCCCAGATGAATTGCGTTTATGCCCTGAAGTTTGAGGAACCCGTTCTATAGAGCTCGGGTAGGAATCGTTCTGTGAGCAAGAGCACCGCAAAGCCCCAGCCACAGCTTTGTGTTGCACACGTTCGCCGACGACAGTCCCACTCGACAGGCGTGAAGAATGCTAATTTTTTCTTTAGACTCGCCCCGTTTAGAGAGGCTCCGTGAGAAAAGGTACGTAACCTTATCCAAGATCCATAATGCTCATACTGTCTTTGATGTCCGCGCTTATGCCGTATAGCTCGAGCATTGTGACTTCATCGTCACCGACGGTTGCGACACTGCTTTCGTGACAACTGCAGAAGCTTTTCACGCGTGGACGAGAATTTTTTTTTCCAAAAAGTCGCGCGAATCCCGTAATGTTGCTCATTTGTCTTGTCACGACAGCAGTTGCGCATGCTCTCAATCCGTCCAGACATACCAGCTTCGCCTTTAAAGGCGATTCAAAGGAAGCTGCATTGATCTCACTCAACCCAGCTCTGATGCCGTGCGCCGTAGCGCAGAACAAATTCGAAAGATAAGCATAAAACTAGAACAAGGAAAACTGAATGTATAGAGTAAGAGTAAAAGACACGACAGTTCCAGAAGGAAATTATTCTCGCACTTGATAGGGAGGGATTGTACGACAGTCGACCAGATCAGACTCGTCCATTGCCCGCCCTGGGCTACTTCGCAAGGAGCGGCTTTTACATAACACTCACATGCGTCCTCCCGACCAATCTAACGGTAGGCGCATCATATCACAGCGTATTTGCTCTCACGTCCGGCTTAAAAAAATATTTAGTCAAGCTGCATGTCCTCTCCGAGAAAAAGAAAGGTCAGAAATCCGAAAAATATCAAATGCCAAGTTTGCAAATTCAAGGTTGTATCTAAAAAGCTCCCGAGCTCGTTGCCCTTCCAATATCCACTCACTGCATCATATCTGTACGGAGTTCTTCCCGGATTTGCTTGTACTGTTTTCTCTGTTTTTGTTCTCCTGTAGCAGCAATCTTG
This sequence comes from Akanthomyces uredinophilus, assembly GCA_030778065.1. Classification (NCBI taxonomy): domain Eukaryota; kingdom Fungi; phylum Ascomycota; class Sordariomycetes; order Hypocreales; family Cordycipitaceae; genus Akanthomyces; species Akanthomyces uredinophilus. The sequence goes on along the minus strand of JAPFRW010000072.1, from coordinate 88,460 downwards.
ACCTGCCCTAGAAACTTTGAGAGCGGAGCGGCAGCGTATTTCTCGAATGACCAAGCAACACCTAGATAGAGGCACCCCAATCCCACTAAGAAAAGCTTGTAGTCCGACGACATTTTCGTGAGTTCCATCAGCTTATTAAGCCATTTGGATGACCCGACTAACATGAAAATTGTTATGGCAAGTGACATCAGAACTGTGACAATGAACGGCCCCGTAGGTATGTTAGCTTCCGTTGCCCCGAGCCCATTCGTACAAAACTTACAATTATGCGATGTGCTCTCTCTAAATGGAGGGCCTGCATTTAGGATTACTCCAGAAAGTACATATTCGAAGCAAGACGTTAGGAAAAGGGCTGTGTTCTCCGAGTTCTTGATGTCAGACTCATCGTGGCCGATTATCGGAGGGATGTACCAAGGTTGCTCCCGGACAGTGACGTATGATATAGCCTGGATAGCAATACAGATTGCCATGAGCCCAAGTAATGGTGTAAGTACTTTCCGGGAGACCAGTCCAGATATGGGGCGTTTCGTATGAAGTATTCGAGCCGGACCTGCCCAACCCATAAATATGGCAATGGGCAAAATCAGGAGTAGATCAATGAAGAGAAATTGAAAATCGCCGAGATTAGAAGCTTTGGCATAAAGAAAGCTTACGGACGTAAACTGTATCGCCGAGTACAAACTCATGTACTTGAAGCAGCTGAAGCTGGTAACGAGAGCAGCGCGTCCTTCCCTGGAGAGAGTTAGGCCTGTTTCAATACTCGAGATTTGCAGACGCACCTAATTACTTCCAGCACGCAACGAATGTCAAACACTCGGGATGTAAAGGGAGCTGCGACTGATGCTTCTGCTTCTGACAAGGATATTCCGACATCTGCCACCTTCAAGGCTCCGCAGTCATTTGCACCGTCGCCGCAGAACCCGCATGAATAGTCAATACTTTGGAGCTTCTCAACGAGCTCGTGTTTTTCGTCCGGTGACATTCGAGCAAAGACACCTCCGAGAACAAGCATCTAACAAGGTCAGTAAAAAATTTCTATTGAGGATATCCTCAGCAGTTAGCATACCCGACGCAGAACCAGCGGGTGCGCGTAATCCACGATCCAGCGAAAAACATCACCGCTGACCGCCAAGGAGTAATTTCGAAGATTGGTTATATCATAGGGAAGAGATAGATCAGCATGGGGATGCATTGGGCGGGGCTACATCGCTGGTCAGTCCTAGCACGTAGGGTGAATATAGTGGGGGATGACAAACAAGCAAGGTTGAGCTGTCGAGGGAGTATGCGCTGCCATCAATGCTTTCCCACTGTAGTTTGGCAATCGGGTCTCGAAAGTCACCTTCAATCCAGTCAATATTGCCTACTGGCACCTCGAAGGTTCAAGAGCCACCTACCTTCGACAAAGCGAGGCACGAAGCAGTGTGCATGTTTCTCCAACAGGCCGCATTCTCTTGCAACGCTGATAGCGGTCAAGATGTTGTCCCCAGTGACCATCACCGCTCTAATGTTGGAATCAAGTAGCTCTTTCAACACTGGAGCTGTGCTGGGCTTCAGTTTGTTCTCAAAGATAATGAAGCCGACAAAGCGCAGGCCACTCTCTACCTCCTCGCGAGTCATTTTCTGAACCTTGATCCAGCTGAGCTTTTTGAGATGACGCGTGGCACACCCAATCACACGATAGCCTTTGTGCGTGTAGTGCGACAACAGTTCTTCGTAATCAGTAGGGACTTCCTCTTATCAGTAAGACAGTACATAGTAGATAGGTGCGTTGCAAATACTCACAGCTCTCGGGGTCGCAAATCTCACGCATCGCTTCTGGTGCGCCCTTGACGAAGATGTCACCACTCTTTTTGCCAAAATGACGCACGACCACGCTGGCTCGTCGCAACTGCGAGACAAATTCGAATGATTTAAGAACTCCGAGTTCCAACTCGCCCTTTTACATGTTGGTCAAATTTTTCAGGGTCAAAGAGGGTGGGGACCATACATTTGGGGGTTTCGCTGTTGATGGTGCGAGGCCGCTCTCATCATCTTCTCCGTCGCCAATGGATTGCGTCCCTTCCTCAAAGAACCAGTTCGTAAATTCAAACATTTTTAGGTCTAAAGGATCACCAACAAGCTCCCCGTCGATCGAACGTAACGAATGGCATGTCGCCATGGTGTACATTGCTGCATGTAACAGGCTGGGCTGCGAGTTTGCTGGAGTTATGGGTCCGAAGGAGCCAGGTTCGTTCAAGACGTCGCCGAACGCGCCTGTATCTTCCGAAACAACTCGTACACCAAGAACATCAAGACCGTCTTCTGTCAGCGTTCCTGTTTTGTCAAAGCACATTATATCAAGCTTTCCTCCTACGTTGACTCGTTGAGGGCTGATGCAGAAAATCTGCTTCTTCTTGAGCCGAGATAGTGCAAAGTTTGTACCGATAGTTAGCGTGGCTGGGAGCGCCGGGGGAACAACAATTGTGATAAGATCGAGCGCTCTGACGATGATTAAATGCCATGCCATTTTCAAATGGATGAAATTAACGAGTGAGGCTGTGAAGCCGACCAAAGCAATTCCCGCCATCACGCTGATATACCGGAAGGAGTCCCGGTAGAATTTGAAACCAGAAGGCTTGGGGAAAAGCATTGAGCGTACAAGAGCTCCTTTGGTCGTACTGAACCCAGTTCGGACGACCAGTGCGAGAGAGACTGCATCGCCGTCTTGGTCCTCTTGTGGACGTCGAGCGCGCACGATTCTGGTACCGCAATACAGAAAATGGCGTGCTGTTTCAGGCGAAACAGACGATGCAGAAAGGTTCATTTCACGTAGAGTCTGGTCGACGGCGGGTAGTTTTGAAACGGGGACGGATTCGCCTTTTCCCGTCATTAGCGTAGGCCAACAGAACACGGGGGCTTGACCTTACCTGTAAGCATACTCTCATTGACAATGCAATCGCCGCTGAGTAGTAAGCTGTCGCTAGGAAATTGGGAGAGATTCGGGTCGCTGAGTTCATACACATCGCCAGGCACCAAATCACTGGATGTCACGTATTTCCCTTGGAAGAGAATGTTAACAAAAAAGCCATGCGAGTGTTGCATCGAGTGCAGTCTTACAGAATCCATTACGCAGCACGCGCACATCGCATTCAAAGCGGGATATCTCTCTCAGCCTCCGCATCGTCTTTGGCCGTGTTAGAATTGATCACAACAAGCCAAACGTGTGCTACTTACTGCTCTGGTTTCCAAAAGCGTTGCCGCTATGCTTCCCACTGACATGACAAAAATGCATGCAGCGTAGTAGTAATAGGAATCCATGGACCACAGTACCAAGCTAGCAATCTGAAAGATGTAGAACGGATGTAGAACCTAGGTTTGTCAGGTCTTGCTTGCCCTGGTGTGCAGAGAAAAAAGAGAGGGCTTAGTTTCGACTTACTTCATCAACCAGGAGTTTACTGGCGGACTTCTGCTCAATGTCAATGAGGTTCGAACCAAAAATCTGCTCTCGCATCATTTTTTCATCGCTGTCTAGTCCCGACCGTACTAGGCGGACATCGGTCCAGTCCGGGTCCTTCCAGCCCGACGACAAAATAAACCTGTCCTTGATAGGGTGATAAAAGAAGCGAACATAGCGATATTCGAGAATTCGCAGATTCTCAAGCAGGGGATCATTTTCATCGTCCAAGCCATATGAAAGAAGCTTCTCGGATGCGCCAAATACCGATGACACGGGCCGTCCATAGTCTTGCGACCTGACAGCGATGATTGCAAGTTCGCCCCATTGGTTCTCAATAACTACCCAATCGCAGCTTTGAAGCGCCGTGGCTCGTCCCAGTATAGCAACGTACCAACGAGGAAGCCATCGCAAAACCAGAAAAGCAATGCCACCAGTCATGAAGCATAGTAAGAAGTATGCAGCAAAGCCCCAGTAGCTCGTAGAGAATCCTGCAATTGCAATGGTTAGATCTTCATTGGCCATGTAGACTTTTTGGCTAGTTCTTCCAGTTTGCCGAGCGCTTCCTGCTGTAGCAGCACTGTCCCTCCTTAGCAAACGAGCGTGGACTGATGACCGCGAGTGTGTAGATGAGCGTCGCCGCAAGAGATAATCGTCATCATACGCGATGTATTGGCGGTCGGCGGAATCCTCGTCGTCGACAACAGCAAAATCCGCATCGTCAAGATCGCTATCGATGCTTTGTCTCCGACTGTATTGATGTTGATCACTATCATGGCTGTTTTCGTCCGAGTTCTCCGAGTAAGTGTCTTCGTGTGGTTCTTCCTCGTGGTACGTGAAGCTGGCTGTCGAATTCGCTCGGTGCCGGCGATGCGAGAAGGCTGAGACGCTCGTGGGCAGGCTTTCGGCAACCGGTCCAGAGTACAGCTACGCAGAAGGGTCAATATGATATGTTCGGCGAACAATCATGGGGTAATACCTCTTCATGTGCCATTTCTACTTCCTCAAAAATGCTAGACATACTCTGGTTGGAGTTGAGCCTGTAAAGTGCTGGCTGGGAGGCTCGCGCCTCCTCGTCTTGCGGCCGGCGGTCGTTCATGGTGCTGGTTACTGAGATGGAATCTTCATATTCTTTCAGATGTATCCAGATATAATTCCGTCTGTAATACCGCAATGCACTATTTCCGGTCCCGTCTCCTCCCGTTGCGATTGAACCTGGGGTGGCTGATTTGATGCGATCAAAGGAGTGTATCACGGTAGTGGAAATTTACCTAGGGAAGAGAAAACGAGCAGCCCTGCTAAAAAGGTTCCGGCGTGCGATTGCCTGGGCCGAAGCACCGATGTGGGGCTGTCATGCAAGGTCAGTTCGTGCTAATTATTTAGTAAAGGCTCGCCAACAATAACTACCTAGAGCGCCCTAGGCTTTACAATGGTGCGAGCCGCGTCGCAATCAAAGGATTCTACCGCGTTGCTAGCATCGGCACGCGACAGGTAATCAAGTCGCAGCGATATTCAAGATAGCCAAGCATGAATATGACTACCAATTACTGGCTGGCCACCGTCGCCGCATTCGACGTTCGAACAGGTGGTGCGGCAACGCAAAGTAATAGGTCACGAGATGCCTAGGTAGGCAATAACTGAAATGAGCTGTGAATATCTGCGAAAGTTTCCTGTTGAACTACGGATACCACTGTATTATATGCCCAATGCTGGAAGCGCAACCAGCCACTATATCTGGCGAATGCCTACTGAGGCTGCAGCGGCCTGGCGTGACACGCTGCAAAGGCACTGGCGCTGTTGAGCGTGGCGCACCATCGCAGGCGTGCGCGCAGTGTGGTACTGAGTCCCTAACAACTTTGACTACCAAAGTTACCTACGTGCCTAGGGGCTGCCTACTGGTAGGCAGGCACCAGGTAGATAGGTAAATACATACCTAGGCAAGCGGCCTGGTGCTAGGATGTGAATCCTAGCTTATGATTGGCTTGAAAAGCTGACACAGGAGACTCCACACCGCCGAATGCTTCTCCAGGTGGTTAAGGTAGCACGTAGGTAAGGCGTGCCTCCTCGCCTCCCAACAACCCGCGCACCTAGCCGTGCCAACCAAAAAAAAGAATCGCCCTTGTAAATTTTTCCATGTCAACGCAACGCGGTCTCCCCTCCCCCCCCACCAAAAATTCGACAACCCCAGTCGCTTTGGGGCACCTAACTTTCTACACCCATCACCACCCCTCTTCTCTTTTTCCCTTCCTCAACGCCAACAGTAGCTACAATCGGCCCAGCGGTTACCTCGATTTATTTCAGCTACAATGGCCGAACCAATCCCAGGCAAACGAACGGACCAGATGACGGCTCCGTAAGTCCGCGATGCTTTGAGTGTACCTCGACAAATGCTGACCAACCCCACTTCAGTACGCCTCAGAATACTCCTGCGACAAACGCACCCATCTCTTCACGAGCCCAGCAGCCTGGCGTGGCAAGCATCATGGAGGGTTCGTCATGAACAACGGTATCTAGTCATCTGACATCACTAATGGGAAACGTCGATCTAGATGACATGGAGCGCGCCGCTGCCGCCTCAATCTTCGCCCAGAACCCCCAGCTCGTCCAGATGATCCAAGGCCGTCTTGGCTCTCTCATTGGTCGCTCATCTGGATACATCGAATCACTGCCGCCCACAGTCCGCCGCAGAGTTTCGGGCCTCCGAGCTATCCAGAAAGACCATGCCAAGCTCGAGGCTGACTTTCAAGAGGAGGTCCTTCAGCTCGAGAAGAAGTACTTTGCCAAATTCACCCCGCTCTATGAGAAGCGCTCTGCCATTGTAAACGGCCAAACTGAACCTACCGAGGACGAGATCAAGGCTGGAGAGGATGAGAACTTTGAGGTTCAGCCCAAGGCCACCGAGGCTGAAGAGGAGGGCATCAAGCTCGATATGCCGGAGAATGTGGCCGGAATTCCTGAATTTTGGCTTTCCGCCATGAAAAACCAGGTGACATTTGCCGAGATCATCACGGACCGGGACGAGGCTGCTCTTAAGCACCTAACCGATGTCCGAATGGAATATCTGCAGGAGCCTGGTTTCAGACTCATCTTTGAGTTCTCTACGAACGAGTTCTTCTCCAACAAGACCCTCACAAAGACCTACTTCTATCAAAATGAGAGCGGCTACGGCGGTGATTTTATCTACGATCATGCTGAGGGCGACAAGATCGAGTGGCTTCCCGGTAAGGACCTCACCGTCCGCGTCGAAGCCAAGAAGCAGAGAAATAAGAGTAAGCGCCGTACCACTTTCGAACACTACTTGGATGCCTTTTTTTTGGAGCCGGGCTAACATCCAAGCTTTAGACACCAAGCAGACCCGAATTGTTAAGAAGACCGTGCCCACCGAGTCCTTCTTCAACTTCTTCTCCCCGCCTAAGCCCCCGAGCGACGAGGACGACGAGGAAGATGAAGACGCTGCCACAGAAATCGAGGAGCGTCTCGAGTTGGACTACCATCTCGGCGAAGATATCAAGGAGAAGCTCATCCCTCGCGCCGTTGACTGGTTCACTGGAGAGGCCCTCCGCTATGAAGAGATTGATGACGGTGAGATGGAGGAGCCGGACTTTGATGACGAAGAGGATGAGGACGAGGATGATCTCAGCGACGATCAAGATGAAGAAGAGGAGACAGACGATGACGTAAGTGATACACCAGACTGTTTTTCCATGGTCTCGTTTGCTAATATTCTTCAGGACGAATCTGGAAAACCTAAGCAAGAAGCTGCCGAGTGCAAGCAGAGCTAGGCGAGCAAATCTGGGTGTTAATTGCCAAACCCTGTGGAAGTAGGAACGGCTATCATGTGAATAGTAACATGTGAGGTTGATGTCTCTTCTTCGTTGAGACATGCACGCCCTCATCTTTCGAGGGGGAAGGAAGTTCAGCTTACAATGGATAAATGACTATATCTGTTTACTGGCGGGAAAGACAAGGAAAGAATCTCGGCAATACAGCATTATTTGCAAGTAAATAATGGAATTTCTACATGCTTTGTTTCTTCACAGCAACACACCATGACCAGATGCTAGTCTTGCTGCGCAAAGCATGATACTATAACGTTATTGGCGCTGTGTTGAGGTGGGACGTGTGCAGTCGTCAATGTGAAGAAGAACGCAGAGGACGCTCAAACGTAGTACATTTCAATTCAGAGACTCAATGAGTAGCCAATAGCTCGGTACCTTAGGTGGTGGGTGGCAGGGTGGCAATTAGTCCAATAGGCAGACTCCGTTGCCGGCATGTTAAGTGCAAGCGGTACTTCCGAAAATGGCCTAGCCGCGCTGCACAAGTATCTGCAGGGTATCGGAACCAGCGGTTCTGACTCATTTGAGGCGCTGTCAAGCTGTTGCTACGATGCAGGTGGCAGGTAACGGAAGTCGAGAGCGCACTTCTTGAATTCTCAATTGATGATAACGTGCTTGATCATGGGTCATTTTGTATGCTTAACATCAGCAGCCTGGGCAGAAGACTCGATCATTACTCGTCATCTGTCCGGACTGGGTGGGTGCTAAAGGTATTGAACTTGAGTCGGCGTGTAGCATGGCAAACCCTCTTTGCTCCAACGTTTTCGTGCCAAGCTGAATTCGGCAAGGCAAGCAGGCCTGAATCGGCGGCGCTGGAACATGCCACTCTTTACGCTTGGCTTTGTCGGAGGCTCCGCCCCACATGCCATCATTCTTCCACTGGGCCAAGAAGCAACTCATACATAAATGCGCGCAGCCCTGAAAGATTTTGTATCGGGAGAAAAGCCCTCATGCAAAGTGATTGCCACAATGACACCCCCTTTAGACATCGAGAAGGGTCCCTCCGCCCAAGCGCAGAGAAAGTCTGTATCGCATAGCTGGGACCAGAATCTCTCTACTTCTCCCAGCGCAACTTTCCAGTCACCCCCACCAAGCTGGGCAAGATCTCTGCCGCACCGCGGTGCTCCGAAGCAGCTCAAGCCGTTCAACACTCAGGACGTCAAGATTCTGCTGCTGGAAAACGTGAATCAAGCTGGATGTAATATCCTCAAGGGTCAGGGATATCAAGTCGAAACTTTCAAGTCCTCATTACCCGAGGATCAGCTAGTCGAGAAGATCCGGTCTGTTATCCGCTGCACTGCCATGTTCCATCACATTGTCAAATAGGGAAAGTTGCTAACATGTAGCCCAGTGATGTCCAAGTCATCGGCATTCGGTCTAAGACGAAACTTTCGGAACGCGTCCTCCGCGAAGCGAAGAATCTGCTCGTCATCGGCTGCTTTTGTATCGGCACAAACCAAGTCGACCTCGAGTTTGCTGCGCGCAATGGTATCGCCGTCTTCAATTCTCCCTTTGCGAACTCTCGCAGTGTTGCAGAACTTGTAATCGGAGAAATCATTTCTCTCGCACGACAGCTAGGCGACCGCTCCAACGAGATGCACCGTGGAACATGGAACAAAGTCAGCTCAAAATGTTGGGAAATACGTGGCAAGACTTTAGGTACGTAATTATACACGCCTTACTACTGCGATGTCACATCGCTGACAAGCTCCAGGAATTGTTGGCTACGGTCACATTGGATCACAACTCTCTGTCTTGGCAGAAGCGATGGGCATGAGCGTCATTTACTACGACGTTGTTACCCTCATGGCGCTTGGCACTGCCCGCCAGGTTCCAACCCTTGAAATCCTACTTGAGGAGGCAGACTTCGTGACGCTACATGTTCCCGATCTTCCCGAGACGCGAGGCATGATATCTGACAGTCAATTGGAGTGCATGAAGGATGGTTCTTACCTAATCAACGCAAGCCGAGGCAGCGTCGTCGACATCCCAGCGCTAGTCAGAGCCATGCGCTCAGGCAAGGTTGCCGGTGCAGCTCTTGATGTTTACCCTGACGAGCCTGCTGGCAACGGTGACTACTTCACCAGTCACCTTAATCAATGGGCAGAAGATCTTCGAACTCTGAACAATATTATCCTGACACCACACATCGGCGGTAGCACTGAAGAGGCCCAGCGGGCCATTGGCGTCGAAGGTACGTGTAACCGAGATATCTGGCGGGGGGGAGAGAATATGGCTGACGATTTACAGTTGGTGATGCTCTCGTCCGCTACATCAATCAGGGTATCACACTGGGAAGCGTCAATATGCCTGAAGCACAGCTGCGATCTCTGACTCTCGATGAGCCGAATCACGCCAGGGTAGGAGATAACGTACTCTCGAAGCACACTGTACAATTAACTTATCGGATTTTAGGTCATTTACATTCATCGCAACGTTCCGGGTGTCTTGCGGAAAGGCAAGTCACGGCACATGCACATTCAACTTTGCGCAGCGTATCTAACGTTTCCGGCAGTAAATGAAATTCTTGGTGATCACAACGTTGACAAGCAAATTAGCGACAGTCGCGGGGATGTGAGTGCCACTTTCTTCACCCTTTTCCAAAATGAAAATCTAATTCTCTGTTGCAGGTTGCTTATCTGATGGCTGATATCAGCAACGTTCAATACGCACAAATCAAGGATATCACAGAAAGTCTCGAGGCCCTCAGCTGTAAGTACCTAAGTACCTCACGTCAAGGTGCAGGTCAATACCAAGGCTATCGCTAACGATAACAGCTTGTATCATGACTCGGGTGCTTTATTGACGAGACCAAAAGAATGTGTTGGCAGAAGCTGTTCATGTTTAGTAACACTATTCGAGTGTTTAAAAACGCTCACGATTCGCAGAAACCCCAATCAAGAAAAAAGTCTTGTCGCCAAGGTTGCCTACCAAAGTAATGCATAGTTTTAGTGAGCACTATACAAGCAGAGAAGCCCTTTGGAACACTGTCGGTCTGTCATCCTGCCTCTCAGCGCATGTTTACCAATCCGTTCAAGGACTCATCGAGATAAATGCTCCTAGCCAACAAGTCAATATATAGTCACTTTTCTATATCGGGTACCGCCTAGTGGTTGAGCGAACGATCCGTCTAGAGGTTGTCAGTCCTACAGAGTAGTAGTCTATGCAGTAGTAAGTACAACTGGACACCATTTTTATTACGGGGAGCAAGCAACAAGCATTTGTTGGCATGTTGAAGCTCTCAACAAAATTCCCATGCACTAGGCAGATACATTTATTCAATTTCTCGATTAATTTCGCCATGTTTGCAGCGCACCTAGCGTTGTTGCTTATTGTCTCTACTTTCTTCTTTCCCCTCCTTTTCGTACCCAGCAAGACGAGCCACAGCAGACTTGCTAGCAAAGGGTAAAAGTTGAAAGAATACGGAATACTTCATACCTCTACAGGTATATTGCCCGCGGGGCATTGCCAATTCCGTCGCTCACGTGTATTTTTGGGAATATCTATCATGGGTTCTGCAATGTTTTGACAGTGTTCTCGTGTAGTCGTCTTTGACAACAGCTGGCCAAAGCCAAGAAAGGGCCTGAAGAAGGCCACGCAGTCACCCAATGAAGCCGCAGGCCATGAACCAGCCAGCCCCTTTTCTGTAGGTACCTAGGCATGCAAGGCGCTCCTGGCAGGTGTCCCTACCGGTACCTAGTCACAGTACGGATAGCTACCTACCTAGGCAGGTTAGCAGGTAAGTACCTACCCAAACCCCCAAACTACCTAGGTACCAGTGCCTAGGTACCAGTGCCTAGGTACCAGTGCCTAGGTACCAGTGCCTAGGTACCAGTGCCTAGGTACCAGTGCCAGGTAGGGACGTTCCAGACAAGGTTGTACCTAATTCGGTTAGGCAAGGTACGGTACGTTTTCCAGCCTCCCAGCACGGCTTGGCAACCTGGCTTGCCTTGGTGGGGCCTGGCCGCTGTAGTTGGATTCACGCATTTTAGCACTAACAGACACTGGTGTGAGGTATGCCCGTGTCGCGTTATTAACTGCGGCAGCTACAAATCAGCAACCAGGCACGGACCAGCTGCAATGAGGCATCAGGGGCTGCTTGCTCAGGGCCTCAGGAGCACTGTACCCACAGACCAACGGTGACGCCCCTTGCTTCATGGCTACCTCCCAGCCGCCGACAGAGCCTACTACCTTTACCTACTTGTCTACCTACTTATCGACTGGTACCACTCTTCTTTGCCAGACCATCACTTTTGATTTCCGCCACCGCAGCCCCTTGATCCGTGATTGAGCTCGCAAAAGGGTGGTTGATTGACTGGAGTTTCTCTTTTACTCTTCGTTCTCTACATTCCGTGGCAAGCTTTGTGGACCTGGTCTGTCTATTCCTGATTAACCTCCACCTGGCGGGCGGAATCTGCCCGACGACGGTGTCCCGAGTCCAGCGTCAGCTGTAACTGATGGTCACCTCATCGTATCTGCGAACTTCTTCCGTGGCCTTTTTGCGCCAGTTTCTCTCGAATACGTCCAGTCACCGACCACACGCCGACGACTTGAATTCCGATGGCGTCGACATACGATGTCGGCACCAAAGCTTGGCAGCCCGATGCAGCTGAGGGCTGGGTCGCCTCTGAGCTCGTGAGCAAGGTTGACGATGGCTCAAAGGTTAAGCTGGAATTTAAATTGGAAAATGGCGAGGTTTGTTAAACCATTGGCTACGATGCCGTTGCTGCGCTAACCTATGCAGACGAAAACCATTGAAGTCTCAGCCGAGGCTCTCCAAGCAGGCACAGACCCAGCTTTACCTCCTTTGATGAACCCAACGATGCTCGAAGCTAGCGACGATTTGACAAATCTATCGCATCTCAATGAACCTGCTGGTATGATGCTTGCATGAGATATACCCACTGCAGTTCAACAACCGATCTAACATGGTCTTCCGAATAGTACTGCAGGCCATTCGACTACGATATCTACAGAAAGAGATATATACCTACTCGGGTATTGTTCTAATTGCAACCAACCCATTTGCCCGCGTAGACTCGCTCTATGTTCCTGGTATGGTTCAAGTCTATGCCGGCCGTCACCGCGCAACGCAGGCGCCGCATCTCTTCGCCATCGCTGAAGAGGCCTTCACGTGAGATAAAACTTGAGTCTACTCGATGCGCAATGGCTCTAATATTCCATAGGGATATGGTTCGTGACAATAAGAATCAAACGGTTGTCGTGTCGGGCGAATCGGGTGCTGGAAAGACTGTCAGTGCCAAGTACATTATGCGCTACTTTGCAACACGAGAGGCTCCAGATAACCCGGGCGCACGTTCGAAACGCGGCCTAGAGGCCATGAGCGAAACTGAAGAGCAAATTCTGGCGACAAATCCGATTATGGAAGCATTCGGCAACGCCAAGACGACCAGGAACGATAACTCCTCCCGGTTCGGAAAATATATCGAAATCATGTTCGACGAAAAGACAAACATCATCGGGGCAAAGATTCGAACATATCTTTTGGAACGGTCACGACTCGTCTTTCAGCCGTCCAAGGAAAGAAACTATCACATCTTCTATCAGCTTGTCGCTGGTGCTTCAGACCAGCAGCGCCAAGAGCTCAATATTCTCCCGATTGACAAATTTGACTATCTGAATCAGGGCGAGTGCCCTACAATTGATGGAGTCGACGACAAAGCTGAATTCGAGGCGACCAAGAAGAGTTTGCAGACAATTGGCGTTGCCCAAGAGCAGCAGGCTGATATTTTCAGGCTTCTGGCTGGTTTACTTCACCTCGGAAATGTCAAGATCACTGCCTCCAGAAATGACAGTGTGCTCGCTCCGACAGAACCTTCTCTGGAGCTGGCTTGCAAAATTCTGGGCATCGATGCAACTGAATTTGCCAAATGGATCGTAAAAAAGCAGCTTATTACACGAGGCGAAAAAATCTCTTCCAACTTGTCGCAAGCACAGGCAATTGTTGTCCGCGATTCCGTGGCCAAGTTTGTTTACTCCAGTCTATTTGACTGGCTAGTCAACATCATCAACCACAGCTTGGCTACGCCAGAAGTGCTTGATCGTGTCAAAAACTTCATCGGTGTCTTGGATATCTACGGCTTCGAGCATTTTGCCAAGAATTCTTTTGAACAATTCTGTATCAACTACGCCAACGAGAAACTTCAGCAAGAGTTCAACCAACATGTTTTCAAGCTTGAGCAAGAAGAATACTTGAGGGAGCAAATAGATTGGACCTTCATCGACTTCTCCGACAACCAGCCCTGCATTGATTTAATTGAAGGCAAAATGGGTATACTGTCCCTTCTTGACGAGGAGTCCAGGCTTCCAATGGGCAGCGACGAAAGTTTTGTCAACAAACTGTATCAAAATTTCAGTACCGACAAGCAACACCAATTTTTCAAGAAGCCCAGGTTTGGCAAAACTGCATTCACGGTCTGCCATTACGCCATCGATGTCACCTATGAATCAGAAGGCTTCATTGAAAAGAATCGAGACACTGTGCCAGATGAACACATGACAGTTCTCCGCAGTACCACCAACGCCTTCTTGAAAGAAGTTCTGGATGCTGCTTCTGCGGTTCGCGAAAAAGATGTCGCCTCGGCGTCATCGAACGCCGTGAAACCAGCTGCAGGGCGAAAAATCGGCGTAGCTGTCAACCGAAAACCGACTCTCGGTGGTATCTTCCGGTCTTCGTTGATCGAGCTCATGAACACCATCAACAACACGGATGTGCATTACATTCGATGCATCAAGCCAAACGAAGCCAAGGAAGCTTGGAAATTCGAAGGCCCAATGGTTCTCAGCCAGCTCCGTGCCTGTGGTGTGCTAGAGACCGTTCGAATCAGCTGCGCCGGTTACCCTACACGATGGACGTATGAAGAATTCGCTTTGCGCTACTACATGCTTGTTCGCTCCAGCCAATGGACTGCTGAAATTCGACAAATGGCAGATGCCATCTTGACAAAGGCTCTCGGAACTTCCACTGGCAAAGGACTCGACAAGTACCAGTTGGGTTTGACAAAGATATTCTTTCGTGCCGGTATGCTAGCGTTCCTGGAAGGCCTTCGAACCAACCGCTTGAACGAATGCGCTGTCATGATCCAGAAGAACCTGAAGGCAAAATATTACAGACGTCGCTTTTTGGACGCTCGAGAGGCCGTGGTCCGCAGTCAGGCGGCAGCCAGGGCTTATATTGCAAGGCGGAAGGCTCAAGAACTTCGTACGATCAGAGCAGTCACATCCATCCAGCGGGTGTGGCGTGGCCAGAAACAGCGAAAATCGTTCTTGCGCATCAGGAACGACATGGTTCTGTTCGAATCTGTGGCCAAGGGCTATCTCCGACGAAAGGCAATTATGGAAGCTCGTGTTGGCAACGCTGCCCTGGTCATCCAGAGAGCTTGGAGGTCTCGTCTTCAGAAACGGTCTTGGAGACAATACCGCAAGAACGTCGTCATGGTTCAGAATCTCTGGCGTGGTAAGAGCGCCCGCCGCGAGTACAAGAAAGTCAGGGAAGAGGCTCGAGACCTCAAGCAAATCTCGTACAAGCTTGAAAACAAGGTTGTCGAACTTACCCAGTCCCTGGGTTCTATGAAAGAGAAGAACAAGGGCCTTGTCTCGCAAGTTGAAAGCTATGAGGCGCAGATCAAGTCTTGGAAGAATCGCCACAACGCTTTGGAGGCTCGAACCAAGGAGCTGCAGACCGAGGCTAATCAAGCTGGCATTGCTGTAGCTCGCCTCGAGGCCATGGAAGACGAGATGAAGAAGCTGCAGCAGGCTTTCGATGAATCTACTGCCAACATTAAACGAATGCAGGAAGAGGAACGCGAACTCCGGGAGTCGCTTCGCGTTGCCAATACGGAGCTAGAGTCTGCCAAGCAAGCAAGCACTGAGAGGGACAAGGACAACTCTAGCTTAAGACAAGAGCTAGAGTCTCTTCGAGATGCCTTGGAAGTCGCAAAGAGAAGTGTACCTGTCAATGGCGAGCTGGTGAATGGGACAGCTCCGGCTCAGTCTGTGACGACTGGCCTCATCAATCTAGTTTCCTCCAAGAAACCCAAGCGCCGCAGTGCCGGAGCGGAACCTCGCGATCTTGATCGCTTCAGTGGAGCCTATAATCCCCGCCCAGTCTCGATGGCAGTCACCAGCACCGCTCACAGGCAAAATTTATCCGGCACGACATTTATTCCAGGTGTTGATAACATCGAAATGGAACTGGAGACTCTGCTTGCGGACGAAGATGGCTTAAACGAGGAAGTTACCGTGGGCTTAATTCGCAACCTCAAAATCCCCTCACCTAACAGTAACCCCCCGCCATCTGACAAGGAGGTACTCTTCCCATCTTATCTCATCAATTTGGTCACTTCCGAGATGTGGAACAACGGATATGTCAAGGAGTCTGAGCGATTCCTCGCGAATGTCATGCAATCCATCCAGCAGGAGGTCATGCAGCATGATGGCGATGATGCTATTAGTCCCGGTGCGTTCTGGCTCTCGAACGTTCACGAAATGCTGTCATTCGTTTTCTTGGCCGAAGATTGGTACGAGACTCAAAAGACGGACAACTACGAATACGATCGTCTCCTGGAGATTGTGAAGCACGACCTTGAAAGCCTCGAGTTCAACATTTATCATACTTGGATGAAAGTCCTCAAGAAGAAGCTTCATAAGATGATAATTCCTGCGATCATTGAATCGCAGTCTTTGCCCGGCTTCATCACAAGCGAGAGCAATCGCTTCCTGGGTAAACTGCTACAATCAAACTCCCAGCCCGCATATAGCATGGACAACCTCTTGAGTCTGCTGAACAGCGTATTCCGCGCCATGAAAGCCTATTACCTCGAAGATTCTATAATTACGCAGACCGTCACAGAACTATTGCGCCTGGTCGGCGTGACCGCTTTCAACGATTTGTTGATGAGGCGTAACTTTCTGTCCTGGAAGCGAGGTCTACAGATCAACTACAACATCACCCGGATTGAAGAGTGGTGCAAGAGCCATGACATGCCGGAAGGCACGTTGCAGCTGGAGCATTTAATGGTACGCCGATTGACCTCTACAACGCCATGTTCTACCAATCTAACCTCACTCGCAGCAAGCTACTAAGCTCTTGCAGCTGAAGAAGGCAACATTGAATGACATCGAAATCATTCAGGATATATGTTGGATGTAAGTAGCCTGCCCCCATAACTGACTTATTGACAGTGAATGCTGACCGGCCAATAGGTTATCACCGAACCAGATCCAGAAGTTGCTGAATCAGTATTTGGTTGCTGATTATGAGCAGCCGATCAATGGCGAGATCATGAAGGCTGTTGCATCTCGCGTCACTGAAAAGAGTGACGTCCTACTACTCCAGGCTGTCGACATGGACGATAGTGGGCCATACGAAATCGCTGAACCTCGCGCCATTACTGCCCTGGAAACTTACACCCCTTCTTGTAAGGAACCATAATTCGGACCAATTCTCACATAACTAAGCTAATCATTCTACAGGGCTGCAAACACCGCGCCTCAAGCGCCTGGCTGAGATTGTGTCCGCACAAGCTATTGCTCAGCAGGAAAAGATTGACTATGGGGATGGTGACGAGTTCAATCGCCCTGCGAGCATAGCCGAAGTTGATGAGCTTGACAACGGGACGGAGCAATGAAGAGGGGGGGTCTTTCTTCGGAGTTTTGCCACGGCATTTTTTATGACGATGTGCTGATGAATCAACTGATTTCGCATGTACAATTGGTGTTGATGTTGGGACTTGTATTCCGCCCCATACATGGCTAGATAAAAGGAGATACGATATGGTTGTAATATTTATGACCAGTGATTGATTGTGGTACATAAATATGACGATCGGCCGTTGTCTTGATTGACGTCGAAGTGCCTCTGGAAATATGAATGTCCTGGCTGGGAAGACAAGTAACGGCTTTAGTGTGGGGCTGGAAAAAATCCACGTCTCTGGGGGACATTTTCTCACGCCCCAGTGACCTTCATCGTCACTTCACAATATCCGCGTCCTTGACCCTCGCTAAGTTATTATATTTCTTACCTTCTTGGCCTGTGTCATATCATCGTGGTCCTCGCGTATGATAGCAATGAGGCAGTCTCCGAACATCATCATAACAGGTACCCCTGGTGTGGGCAAAACTACTCACTGTGATGGCCTGGCGGAGAGATTGGGGCTACGACACATCTCTGTGAATCAGATTGTGAAAGACAAGGATTGCCACGAGGGTTGGGACGAAGACTTCCAGAGCTGGATTGTCGACGAGGATAAGGTAAGTGGTACTTTTGGGCAGTCTACTACGCGGAGTATGCTCATAATCCGATCAGCTACTAGACGCGATCGAGGATGAGGTGAAGCAAGGTGGCTGTCTAATAGACTGGCATGCCTGCGATCTGTTTCCGAAGAGTTGGATCGATTTAGTTGTGGTGCTTCGGGTGGATTCTACTACCCTCTACGATAGACTGAAGGCAAGGTATGTCATTCCCGATCGCGCCCTGTCCGCGTGTGCTTTCTGACATGCTTGGGCAGGAATTATGCGGAGGCCAAGCTTCAGGAAAATCTGGATTCGGAGATCATGGAGGTCCTTTTGCAGGAGGCGAGGGATTCTTATGATGATGAAATCGTCATCGAGCTCACCAGTAACACAGCCGATGAGATGGAGACGAACGTGGACCGGATCGAGGGCTGGGTGAAGCAGTGGAGGACTGATAATACTTAGTTGGTTTTTTTATTTCGCCAACTATGCTATTCGTTAGATGTTCTGTACTGGGGTGAGGCAATACTCGCGATTTGAGCTGACGATCAGTTGGCTGATAGGGTGGCTGGGCCTCAAACGTCTAATGCTGTAGCAACTTCACGAGCAAGACGAGGATTCGCGTGGCTACGATGACATGGGGTCATACAAAAGGCCAATACCACAAGACAATATTCATGCCCACGTGGGCGGCCAACCGCACGCCCGGCCCGTGACGCTGGTCAGCCATATAGGGTATAGGGTAGCAGAGGTAGAGCCCGAATAGTACACGTAGAATCGGAACCAATTCGTATTACGAACGATTGTGCGCATAACTTGCGATCTGCTGTCGTGCTTTGGATCAGCTCTGTTTTCTGCCAGTACTAGTTTCGTGATCATATGCTGTATCGCATACATGCAAGCTATACACACTAATGAACGACAATCCCCGAGTACACCACTTTGAGTACGACCGTCAAATGACGAGCGAACGAAAACACACCGCAAGGAGTTAACCAACAGAAGGAGATTACATATATCTAAGTATGTAGAAAAATCAAAGGAACACTCAACGCCGGTAGCTCATGAGCGAGGTCTGTAAGCTTCACGTGCTCTTCTTCTTCTCTCCCCGGGGGCGGTCCAGGGAACGAGGATCGAGACCTCTGCGCCTCATTGCGCTCCTCCTTGCGCGCTCCATGTACTCTTTGTCCTCGTCTTCATCAAAGCCACCAAATTCACCATCTGGGGTTTCGCCATCGGCGTCTGCAGATGCCTCGACAATGGGAGCCTTATCCGCAAGTAACACGGGCCCGTCAGCACTAGCCTTGCTGCTAGACACATTTGCCGGCGTGGGCGCGATTTTCTTAAACTTGGCAACATAGAACCCATCGACATTGTAGGTATGGGGGTAGTAACGGCGGGTCAGCTTCAAGCTCGGGTCGAACGTCTTGCCCATATAGCTCGTGAAGCCCTCTTTACCGAATGGCAGCTCAGTATCGACAAGCCTAATGTTGGGTCTTCGGGACAGGGCATAGGCCACAACCTGCTCACTGTAGTCATGTTAGAATGGGTATCGCAGTGACTAGTCACCCTGGCTACTTACTTCTCCTCCACTGTGACACTGCAAGTCGAATACACGACGTAACCGCCGGTGCCTGCGTGGTTGACTGAATCGATGGCAGACAGTAAGAGTTGCTTCTGCGTGTGAGGCAAAGTCATAAAGTCGCGCTCCGTCTTGTTTGTCTTCACAGACGGATCCTTAGCGATGACGCCGGTGCCAGAGCAAGGGGCATCAAGAAGAACCCTGTCAAACCCACCCATGACGCGAGGGAACTCTCTGGCATCATAGGAACAGACAATGACGTTTTTAGCACCCAATCGGTGAATATTGCCGATCAAACCCTTTGCGCGAGCCTTGTTGGGATCGTTGGCCACAATAACTCCGGTGTTCTGAAGGTCATTAGCCGCAGTGCCCGTAACTACACACGAAGTTACTGTACCTTCATCATGGCAGCACAGTGCGTTGTTTTACCACCAGGGGCTGCGGCCATCTATCAAAGGTCAGTACTCTCAGCCTACGCCCGGACAAGGGGGGGTCAGCCGTACATCAAGGACTCGCTCGCCACTATGAGACCTGTCAGTAAACACCGTGGGTACTGATCACGGCGTGTAAACTTACGGTTGTGGCGAAAGCGCCATGACGGGAAGGAAGGATGAAGCAGCCTGGAGGATATAATGACCCGCCAGGTATTCTGGCGTTGCTCCCAGAGGAATAGAAGATTCAAAAATCTGCAACCCGACCTTACTCCACTTGCCAACTGGCTCCAAAGTTACACCTCGATTGATCAAAGCTTGTGCTAGGTCCCTGCGATGAGTGCGCAGAGTGTTCGTTCTGATAACAATTGGTCTCGGTGCCTCGTTGGCCTCGAAGAAGGCAAAGGCCTCTCGAGGGGTGAAAAGGTTGTAAAGCTTTTCGGCAAGGTATGGAGAATAATTGTAATATGCACAGATATCATCGAGAAGCTGAGAGGTATAGTCAGCGCGAGAGCGTCCTTCCTCTGCTAACTTTCCGAAGTCCCCAAGGATTCTTATGATATCGGTTATCCTTTGACGCAAAAGTTGTAGATCGGGAGCAAGAAGTGAGTTCGAGTTCTCAAGTTCCTCATCGGATTCATCCAATGCGCCGAGAACTTTTGGTCTGTCGCCATCGAGATTCGTTTGCAATGCAGACTCCTGGACTTCAGCGTCCGCCTCGGCGCGCTCCCTCTCCAATTGAAGATCCAACTTCTTCGAAAGGCCCTCAATATTCGCAGCATTCAGGGCCTCCTCCTTGTCGCTGTCATCTTCATCGTCGGAGAATACGAATCGCTCCCTCTTGTTGGTAACATCCTCGTCAGAGTCAACGACCGAGTCTCCAGATCCGATGAAATCGTCGCCGAGTTTTTCGTCCGAGTTGTCTGCAAATACACCGTCGAGGTCATCTTGTGCGGGCGATTCATCTTGAATGTCGGATTCAATCAGAGCTTTTTTGCTCTTCTTGACAACTGCAGCCTTCTTCGCTGTGCGACGTCTCTTGGGCGCTGCAGATTTCGTGGGCTGCTCATCCTCATCAACAGGGATACCAGCTTTCCTTTTCAAGCGCGCAAAATGTTCTTCAGACAGGGGCTCTGGCGCACCCTGTTTTCTCTTCATGCGACGTCCTGGACCCATTTTGTTCGTAAGAGGACGAATATTTGTCCTGGTGCCAGGAGAAAATAGTGAGGTTCCGGGCAGGGTCTAGGTAGGAACTTTTTTTTTCATGGTTATCGATAGCGCTAAGCTGCCCCACTACCCGTGGCTCCCAGTACGGGACCAGGCAGTTGAACGCCGAAAGTTAAGAGGTGGGTACGTGTTTTTGGAGAGGGCACCAGACACGTTCTCCGTTTACAATATCTTCTAGCCCTCTTGTACCCCTCTTAGAGCACCAAATTTCATCAGAATTTTCTTAATTCCCTTTCAAAAATATATAGTAGAGCTTATAATAGGGTAAACAAGGGCTAGGCAACATTTCAAGAACAGTAC
Organism: Akanthomyces uredinophilus; assembly: GCA_030778065.1. Taxonomy (NCBI): domain Eukaryota; kingdom Fungi; phylum Ascomycota; class Sordariomycetes; order Hypocreales; family Cordycipitaceae; genus Akanthomyces; species Akanthomyces uredinophilus. The sequence goes on along the minus strand of JAPFRW010000072.1, from coordinate 67,397 downwards.
CTCTCTGGTGCCCTCTCTAGAATATCCCCCACACGCGTAGGCATGTAGCAGGCGATTCACCCTGCTTTTATTATGATGGATCACAAACGTAGAACATGAGTGGTCCGAAATGGCGCACCCATCGACGAGATTCAATTCAAAGCCCGCAATTTGGCTAATGCATCAGCAGCTACAATAGTGATTGCACCACGCATGACTGCGACAGCATCCGCGATCGTCTAAATCGTGCAAAAGCCCAGCAAAAGTGACACTTCCTGTTCGTGCATTGCATGTCAAGAGATCATTATCCTTCAGAGGCTTGCTGCACACGGAGATCACTGACGAGTGTCTCCAGCTCATGCGTTCTATTGCCAATCGTCTTTGAGATACGGAGAAACTCCTCGATAGAGTTCACCAAATGAGCTGTTCCAGGCCAATCTTGACGTTTCCGCATCTGAGAGCACCCAGAAGTAGTTAAGTATAAATAGCCCAACACAATAGCCAGATAGCCAAGTGCAACACCTATCTTGGATTTGCTGACAGAGTCCGCCTATATAGCAGTAAGTAGGGTGTTTAGGGCGTAGTGGGATATGTGCTTACATCATTGACAAACGACATGTTGCCGAGCCAGAGTGTAGCAGCTGTGTCAAGAGAGCCTCCAGCTACCGAAGTTCGTGCTGGCGGGCAATGCTCGAGTACGTTGATCAGGATACCCAATATTAGAAGCAGTTCATCATATAACTTGTTCTGAAAGCTACCCTTCTGGAGGGTGCTCTGGATCTGAAACAGGCCTTCCGATATCGAAGCTACAAGCTTCGAGAGGAGAGAACTATCATCGAATACAGACGCCCCGATCTCGCTGTTCGTTATGTTGATTGCCAACTTCAGCGTCGTGTTATTCAAAATATCGTCTTGTAGCAGCCAATTATCGAGAGTCGCCTGAAGACAACCCTTTATGGCAGTGGCGTATCTTTCATTTTCCAAACTTATCAGATTAGACTGCGCTTCTAGAGCCAGTATTATCAGTATATAGTCGATATGTCGAGGAGGTCGCTGTGTTGAGTAGGTATATGCCATCATCACAATGTCGCGCTCAATGTCACCAGTGAGATGCTCGAGACATTGTATATCTGCGGAGCGGCTGAGAATGACGAGAAGCTGTAATGCGAGTGTGCGAGGCGTAAGCGATAGCGGTTTTTGTCCGTGCCAAATGTCCATTTGTAGCATTGACATTTTTAAATTCTCAAGTGAGGATTTAGTGATTCGCGACAAATCCATCTGCTTTTGCGCGGAAATTTGCAACACGTCTCGCTCTTCTCGAAATAAGCGATTTAAAAGTTGACCAATTTTCTCAGCTGTCAGCTGACGAAGTAGATGAGGAGCCGGGCTGAAAGACAAGAACGTAACAAGAGCGGCAGCCAGAGCAAAGCCGCTGATCATGTCCTCTTCGCTACCGATAGCTTTCACGACATTGTCGCGGGCTGCATGGTCACGGAATTGACCGGCAAAGTCCTTTCGCTGAAGCTTGTTTGCCAGCTCACAAAGGGCGTTGCGCCTCAGAGAAGAGGGGGTGGCAGACGGTTTGCCAATTCGAGACAACAAATCGTCCATCTCATCCGAAAATCGGTTATTGGCGCCGGCACGGCGAAGCTCATGGACACTCTGTATTCCAACCTTTGGGCCATCCGAATCGTCCTCAAAATCGTAATCGGCAGCAGGTGGACTAAGAGGCGCCGCGAAAGGATCCGCCTCACCCGACGCCGGCAGGGCGCTGCCGCCATCATCAAACATGGCAGCGTCATTCTGGATTTGTGGGTTGCTCAAGAAGCTCCTCGAGCTACTATAAGTTAGTTTTATTTTTCTGCTCTTGGCCGGTCCAGAACGCCGGTCGGGTGTTCTGGCCGCTCCAAGGCGAATTTTCGATGAAGGAGAGTTGTAGGCCGATTCTCCCGTAGCATGTGTTGTGCGCGCATTTGATGTGCTCGAGTCAATATCAGAGGTTGACTCTGTGTCTGATCCCTGGTCCGATCCTGGGCTGTCAGCCCTTTGTGCGACCAGAGTATCAATCAGACGCCGACGAGGTGGAGCTGTGTTCACCGGATCGCGTATGTCTGGTGACGTAAATTTCATGGTTTCGGAAAGCTGACTGCTCTTGGTTGATCGAAGCGGCGCTGCTGGCAGCAGTGAAACCACCCCCTTATCGTGTGTCTCGCGCTGAGTGTCCTTAACTAGCAAAGGGCTAGCTGACGAGTAGAGTTTCTTCGTTCCGACTCCAGGGCTCGATGGAGATTTGGTCTGAATTCGCGAAGGTTGCGACCTTTTCATGGCGGAGGCGCCTGAGAGTGTGGAGGAGTGTTTTCTTTTTTTCCCATTATCATTGTTCCTCCACGCGCCAGCATGCGACGCTACTTTTGTCGGTGAGGTTGGTGTCGTTTCACGACTGGTGGGAATATCGTATATATCATCATCGTTGGCGGCCGAGGCCGTGCCTGAAGCACTTTGGGCAGGCTTCACGACTGATCGAGCTCGTTGCATTGTCGAAATGCGTCTGGGTGTCTTCCGCTTTCGCAGCAGCGGCCTTAATTGGGTATGATGTTTACACGAATCCAAAGCCTCTGTGGGTCAAGAAGCTATCTGCGCAGGAGTTTGGATGTAGTTTCTGGGAAGTTGCAAGCGAGACTGTCGGAAAGTGCTGCGTATAGCGCAAAGGTAAGGATGATGCCATATCTATGTTGAAGCGAAAGTCGTCAATTCGCGATTTGGTTGAGGTGATCAGCAGTGCTCCCTTTCCTTGAGCAAGTGCTCAGCATCTCAGGGTCGAAGCTTTGCCGGAAACAGAATAGCCATGTGGACGGCTGGGAATTGCGCCCCTCCGCAATCCTTACGTCAGCAATTCGGCGCCCGCATTTATGATGTTCATAGGCGCAGCAGCTGCCGTTTAATGCCGGCATCACCTACTGACTTGTCGGTTCCCTTTCGCACCGATCCGTCAAAATGCCATCTCCCAAACAGAGAAAAGTTGCCATCGTAGGCAGCCGATCCGTCGGTAAAAGAACACTGCACTACGATCTCAGGCGATAAGCTAACACCTCCTAGGCAAATCGTCACTGGCGGTCCAATACGTCGACGGCCATTTTGTAGACAGCTACTACCCAACAATCGAAAACACCTTCAGCAAAATTATTCGATACAAAGGCCAAGAGTTTTCAACCGAAATAGTTGATACGGCAGGACAAGTATACACCCCTTGCCTCAAATACCCTCAACGCTAACAAGAGAGGAAGGATGAGTACAGTATCTTGAATTCTAAGCACTTTATCGGAATACACGGGTATATGCTGGTGTATTCCGTTTCTTCTTTGCCATCGTTTGAGATGGTCCAAGTTATCAGGGAGAAGATTCTCAATCATTTGGTCAGTTCGCGACGTACCTGCCAAGCTTTTGCTGAACATGTGGAACTCTAATACCGCACGACTAGGGAACGGAATCAGTTCCCATTGTCATTGTAGGAAACAAGAGTGACCTACGACCTGAGCAGAGGCAAGTCAGTGCCGACGATGGAAAGAAACTATCGGAGAAGCTACAATGCGGTTGGACCGAAGCGAGCGCCCGGTACAACGAAAACGTGGAGCGTGCCTTTGAAATCTTAATAGAGCAAATCGAAAAGTCGCAAAATCCCGGAGAACCGCCAGCGAAGAGCAACTGTCTGATTATGTGAGCTCGTGTGCTGCTACAGTGGACTCTACGAACCTTTCCCAAGTACTAGAGCACACTCGCCGGCTTCAAGATCGGTATAGAAGGCGACCTGGCTAGATTCGCCTTGGCATGCATATCTTACGCATGCTGTGGCATGTGCGGCTTTCGGCTCCATGGTATTTGGTATTATCTTAGAATTACAGCCCCCCTGCATCCTAGCAATAGAGTCCGGGGAGGATGCGTCGTCCGATTTATTTTGCTAAATGCAGGGGAAACCCGCTCGCATTTGATTCAGTAATTGTCTTCATCTATCCCGACCTCCAGTGAACCAAGTTACTGAAGTGATTTCTAGCCACAGCCCCATGTGCTGTACCTAGGTATTGACTCACCTCTGGCTCAGCCTAAACCGAGAGCTACCCGATTGAGTCAGAGGGGCAGGGCAAAAAACCCCCACCATGGAGGGGCACCACTTATCCAACGTCTCTCTCGCAAACAACGGTGGCAGGACTTTTCGACCCTTGCTTTGAACTCATTGACAAGAAAGCGGCTGCGACACTACCCGACGCCTCTAGCAAATATAGAACACGGATAAACAGGCAAATATGCTCGATGTCAACGATTTTATTGTGGAGCGTGGAGGAAACCCCGATCGCATCCGAGAGTCGCAACGTCGCCGGTTCGCAGACGAGGGAATAGTTGATCAAGTAATCGCCCTATTCGAGGACCACCGGAAGAGTAAGAAATCTCCAGTGTCTGCTGGTGATAATTTTTCCTACTAATGCACCTAATCTACAGCTCAGTACAGCGCTTCACAGATCAGCAGCAAGATCAACGAGGTGCAGAAGCTGATCGGAGCCAAGAAGAAGGTGCACCGGCCTGCCATGCTTTGTGTTTCCGGCGATCTAGAAAGCTAACAAGCAGAGAAACGAAGGCCAAGGAAGATGCGAACGACTTGCTGCAACAGAAGATCGAGCTTGAGAAAGAGAAGAAGCTCACCGTCGAGTCTGCAACGCAGAAAGAAAAGATCCTGAGGACGAAAATCAAGAGCGTCGGAAACATTGTTGATGACAGCGTACCCGTCAGCAACAACGAGGTAATGGTTGATAATGCGAGCGACTCGTAAACGATGTGACTGATGAAGTCTCTCCTCAGGACGACAATGCCGTGCAACGTACGTGGGCGCCAGAAGGTGTTGCCGTGGAGAAACGCAACGTGCTCTCCCATCATGAAGTTCTCCTTCGCCTTGATGGCTACGATCCAGACCGTGGCGTCAAAGTCGTTGGTCACCGAGGTTACTTCTTACGACAGTGGGGCGTGTTCCTGAATCAAGCCCTCATCAATTATGGACTTGAGTTCCTCTCTCAGCGGGGATACTGCCCTCTGCAGGCTCCTCAGTTCATGTTGAGGGACTACATGGCCAAGACTGCTCAGCTGGATGATTTTGATGAGCAGCTTTACAAAGTTGTCGATGGAGACGAGGCCAACGACAAATATCTCATCGCCACATCTGAACAGCCAATCTCAGCTTTCCACGCCGATGAATGGCTCATTGCGAAAGATTTACCCATCAAGTCTGCTGATATCCGGAAGACGTGTGCGCATTGAATACTCTACTAACACAATTCCAGGTATGCCGGTTACAGCACCTGCTATAGGCGTGAGGCTGGATCTCATGGACGAGATGCATGGGGCATCTATCGTGTCCATCAATTTGAGAAGGTGAGCCGTTCGCCGAAACAAAATCATGCGAATTACTGCTAAATCAGACACAGGTTGAACAATTTGTCCTGACCGACCCTGAAAAGTCCTGGGAAGCTTTCGAGGAAATGATTAGTGTTTCCGAGGAGTTCTACCAATCCCTGGGGCTTCCATACCAGGTCATTGCCATCGTTTCCGGTGCGCTGAATAATGCGGCTGCCAAAAAGTTCGATCTTGAAGCCTGGTTTCCCCATCAAGGAGAATACAAAGAACTAGTCTCGTGCTCAAACTGCACTGATTACCAATCGCGTGCTTTGGATATTCGATTTGGTGCCAAGACTCAGACAGACACGAAGAAGAAATATGTTCACTGCTTGAACTCGACGCTGTGCGCCACTACGCGAACCCTCTGCTGTGTTCTGGAGAACTACCAAACTGAAGAAGTAAGTTGCACCTTTTCACGAGACAGCTACGCTCCCACTAACTTGGGAGGGTCTTCGCGTCCCCGAACCGCTTCGAAAATATCTCCCTGGTGCACCAGAATTCATCCCATTCGCGCGTGAGCTCCCCAAGGATGCCGTTGGCGCCCAGAAAAGCCTACCACACCGAGAGAAGAAATGAGGCAGCAGCTAGACAAAAGAGGGCCATTACTCGTTGTCGTGCATCTACTTAGACAAGCACGCATAAACCTCCTAAGATAGGCTCAACTGAGATAGCTTTTTAGCAATGTAAACGCCGAGTGCGTTGCGCTCTTGTTCGAATCCGAAGTTTGTAGAGGTGCTTGGTACTCCGCCCACTACCAAAGTGGCTTCTGGGGCGCGCCCCTGACGTAACTTAGCATATGCACACTTCACTTCTCACTCCTACAGACACCACAGTTGGCCCGAGACGACAGTCATTCTAGCTGACATTGTGCCTTTAATTGTGCGTATCAATGGGTGACCGACCAGCAGACCAGCCAGGACCTCCCGCTTCTCTTTGGAATCGATTCACTGCGCACGCGAAGCTGAAGCTGCAGCGACTCAACAGAGATCATGGAACGCTAGACAGGAATCGTGAGGACCTGGAACTGAGGGTATGTTATGCCACCCAAAAATAGAAACGAGTTCACCATACTCATTCGTAAGCAAAGGAACACCTTGGCAAGTTTGCACACGAAGAACAAATGCCATTCTGGCTGCAACATTATCTCTTGTCTCACAATGACAACAGCAAAGAAGGTGAGCATCGATGACTGCACTATGCACTATATGCAGGACCTAATTGGCCTTCGAAGGAGTGATACATATGCTGCACGATATTTTGAATAACAACAGTCAGACGATATGTGCATACTTGGCCCACACTGCCGTTCATCGTATCACAAAACTGCGACATGAAGGTAGCCACCATAATCCTGACGATGCGTGAGCCATGTAATCTGACAGCGGTGATTCAGGCAGTTTCTGCGGATATCGCAACATCCAAATGCTTGTTTCTTATCTCATTTCAGCAACCGAAACCGGCCCACGTGCTTACCCTGGTGGCGTACCAAACATCTTCCAACTGCAGGACCAAATTGAGGACGCTTGGAATAACGGCTGCAACTCGAGGGGTCGGACCGAGACAGGCGGCATTAAAGGCACGAGAAAGTTCATTGGGACACAAGAGGTGCGAACCAGTATCTGGATATCGCCCTATATCGGGTTGCAGCTAAGAATGACAAGGCTCAAGCACTCCTACTCAACATGAAATTCAAGTGAGACCGAGGATGCGAACAACAATGAAGCAGCATCGGCCTGACAAGTAACAAGATGTAGCGCTCGCAGATTTCAGGATTCAAAAGAACGGTCAGCCTTGGATCAAGTTCTAGACGACATCATATCATATTTCCAACGCTCCCTTCCGAGTCTTAAGAACGGCCGCATCAAGGTCCGGAGCACCATGTTACCTCCAATCTATTTCCAGCGCCCAGGTCAGTCGCATGCGGAGAAGTCGAAACTCGTGCTAAAGTTATCAAGGCCATTCATTCACCGTCGTTGGTCTCGAAAAGACAAAGCAGAACGAATGGCATCTACTAGTCTTCAACCCTGGACATCGCTATACGGATACCACGAACCCTTTTCGCTCCCTTTCACCAAGACACAAGCAAGATGCTCTCGAACCCTATCGCCTACGCCCCGAAAGCCTGCGGAAATATCGTGAATTTGAATTACTGTAGTATGTTCAACATTATCTTATCGATGACTTTGCCATCTAACCGCTTTTGAACGCAGTCTCACTTGATCTGAGCAGATGTTATTGATTTAGTGCATTGACCAGACTTCTTTCAAGTATAAGCTGCAGCTGCGTTCTCGTTAAAATACTTCTGCAGCTTGCCGAGCGCTCTACTCCGATGAGAAATTTGATTCTTCTCTTTGGGTTCCATTTCGGCAAATCTATGGTCGACCATCAGCCATGTTTCGCCAGCAATCTTTGTCTTACAGACTTACGTCTTGCCGTCGTGCTCAAAGACAGGATCCCAACCTTACTTTACTGTCAGCACGTCGAAAAAAACCGAGAGTCTATGGACATACCAAATTGTGTCGGGCCGCGCGCGGGCACGATTTTACCCTGTGCATACGTTATTCATTTGAAGCTTGGCTGGTTACCAGGAACTGTCGACATGCGAGCAGCTACTTACAGGGCAACGGCCTTGGAACAGCATCGGTGCTTTACCTCTGCCTTCAGAGTAGCCGAAAGTACAGACAGCATCAGCAGACTTGTCAGAATAGGCAGCTAGAAGATTGTTCAAGCCATCGAGACCAATAGTTGTTAGGAACCACTTGCTGGAAATGTATTGTCAGTGAAGCCCTCAGAGGCTCGAGACGCGCATGAATTTCGAAAGGCTTCACATACATATAAACTCCGGGCAGGCCGCCCAGTGCATTGAAGCATAGTGCAGTGTCTTCCACCAGAACAGGCCCATCAACCTGCAAGAGTGACGGTCCCATCAACACCAGAGCTCATGGGCGTGGGTGCTAGTAGCCTCGACGACTCACTATATCTGCTGCTCTTTGACATTTTGACAGCGTTACTTCCTCCACCGAACCTTGTATTTCTTCCAGGTCAACGGAAAGACTTTGTACTTCAATTTCGGGCTCAAGAATAGCTTTCACCTCGCGTAGCTTGTTTGCATTGCCTGTGATAAAGTGTATGCGCGGAGCCATGACGAAGTCTTCTGCGTCGTGCTTGTGGTATCTTCTGCCGTAGGTGGATACATCGCTTGAGGTTTGCTGCGACCAGTTTTTAGGCGTACCCTTAGCGTCTGGCCACGGCCCGGGGCCGAAAGGGGGAGGAAGAGGAAGAACTAGGTATTGATCAATATTCTAGCTCGCGACAGGGGTTCATTTAGAGAGGGTAAATTCACTAAGTGGTATCCGGTGAAAATATAGAAGGAGGGAAAGTGTATACATCATAGAACCAAAGTTGGAAAAAGTTAAGCCGCGCTTGATTTTTTGTTTTTCCTGCAGATAGAAATGTAAAGGGTAGCGCTGTTATCGTTCTGCAAGCTGAAAAAAAAAGAACAGATGCAAAAGAGCGACACCACGCAAACACCGGAGAGAAAAAAGAACAATTATATCACAACGCAATCAACCGATAGGCAAAACGCAAATGGAAATAAATTTGTACTCATCTTCACTGGATTACCCCTAAATATATCGACACATAGGGGTTGATAGCAGCTGGCAAAACTTTTTTTTATTTTCGTGGTCGCCATACGCATCTTATGAAGAAGCTTGCGAAAAAAAAAAGAATGAAGCAGCCACCACGAGCCCCTTACCAGGGAGAAAAAAAAAATAGCAGTATGTGGCGTAAGAAGTTTAAAAGGAGTTCTTCAGCACCTAGGTTATTTTATTCTTCAAGCTATTTATTATCATATAGTCCACCAGAGGACAAGTCAAACACAATTAATAATACATTCTCTTTACGCCGACATTAAAGACCTAAGTAATTACTTCTCGACTCACAACTGGTAGTACTTTACTTTACCGGCCAATTTACCCTCTGCAGCAGAGCTGTACGGTTGGGTGGGGTGGGGTATCGCCAATATCGCACCAACCAACTCTGTGTGTGGCACGTCGGAGCTTCGTTAATCCAACCACACAGCCTCTAAGCTCGCATTACAACAATCTTGCCACCAGAACGGTCGACTGCTTTGAAGTAAAAATGACAAGCAATCAAACACAGCACACAACAACGAACGATGTCGTTGAAAAGTACGAGAGAAAGGCGCAAAGCCTCAAAGCCACCTTGTCCGTAGAGGTCCCGTTTGAGAATGTCCATGTTCTACCGCAGACACCACAGCTGATCGCTCTCTTGTCGTGAGTGAACGGTATGACCTGAAGCGGAGCTGAGCTTGACTGATGTGACGAACCTAGTATGATTCGAAATAAAGAAACAGACCGTGCGGACTTTATATTTCACTCAAATCGCATTATCCGGCTGCTGGTCGAGGAAGGCTTGAATCACTTGCCAGTCATAGAGCACGACATCACTACGCCCGTCGGACGTATTTACAATGGGCTCATGTTCCAAGGCAAAATCTGCGGCGTATCTATCATGAGGGCCGGCGAAGCAATGGAGCAGGGCTTGAGGGACTGCTGCCGGTCCGTTCGCATCGGCAAGATTCTGATCCAGCGTGACGAAGACACCGCACAGCCCAAGCTATTCTATGACAAATTGCCCGAGGATATTGCCGATCGTTGGGTTATGCTTCTGGATCCCATGTTTGCTACAGGTAAGAGGAATTGCGACAACAAAGTCTGGACCTTTCGCGTGATACTGACTGTGGCAAGGTGGTTCGGCCATCATGGCTGTCCAGGTTTTGAAAGCGAGGGGGGTGGCCGAGGACAGAATCCTTTTCCTCAACCTGATCGCGAGCCCCGAGGGAATTAACAACTTCGTAAAGAAATTCCCGCGGCTAAAGGTGGTGACGGCATTTATTGATGAGGTATGTGCCTATAAGTGCTACTGTGCTTCCCAGACGAAAACTGACACAGAATATGCAGGGTTTGGACGAGAAAAAGTATGCATGGATAGAATACTTCACTGCGAACACTCGAAAAAACCAGTGCTGACATTTGCTCCTAGCTACATCGTTCCTGGCCTGGGCGATTTTGGCGATCGTTTCTATACAATGTAGGTACGCCGTGATCGACTTGCGGCGCGCGCGCCGAAGCCTTGTGCTATGTTGCGTCGGGAAAAGCGAGCAGTATTTGAGAGGGCATACGCGGTGGCTCAATCGTCTTCGTCGTCCGCTACGATACCGTCGCCGCCGTATCGGTGAGACTCATCACGGTCGCTTGTCGCATCTTCCTCGGCTCGATCTCGCCTCGATAACGGTGCTCTTGCGGTGCCCGTATAGCTGGCGCGTGCACTGTCTTCTTTGGCGACAGCCTCTGCATTAATGTTTAGCATGTGTCGGAAGTCGAGGAATCGGGAAATATCGCACCTGCCGCATCTACCCATTCTCCGTACACATCCACAGCGGCGGAGAGGTCTACCAAGGCATAGTCATGAGCGAGTTGCCGTAGTATATTGTAAGGAGTTCTGACATACAGTTTACGGCGCACTGGAATTTCTGACCACAAATGCGGCAATCCAACTGGCCCACACCAGCCTTGCGATCAAGTTTCACCGTGACTGACTTCTCGTGGTTGCAGAATAAGCACGTAAATGTGGTTGGTAGAGGATCGGCCTGTCGGCGGTTAGAGCGATGTCATATCGCACGTGGTCGGCGAAGAATCTCATATGAACCTTCTTGGGGCCCATAGGCTTCTGTGACGATTTGCGCTTGCCCATATTGACTGCAGCACAGAGCTTTGGACTTAGGCGTAGTTTGCGCTTTGGAGGTGTCCTGGAGGGTAACACAGTGCGCATGGCCGTCGCGGGCCAAGTCTTGCACATGCGCGTTAGTTGCATATCTTATCACGACTCGTAAGATGCATACTTTACGGCGTGCCCCGCGCTTTGGGTGGGGTGGGTACTTCTGCGCCGGTGGCTGGTACCTGAGCTACTCTGACATTTGGGTCCCCCGCGGGGAGCAAACATTATCCCCACCACTTAGCACAGTGCTGGAGCTCTGATCGGCTGTGAATCGGAGATGGGCACACCAGCTCGCAAACACAGAAACGTGCCTTTGAGGTGGCATAAACTTGATACTCGATGCCGACAAATACGATCGGCTGTCAAAGGACAAAAACAGTGCGATATGCGTCTGGGCAAATTCTTTTTGGCGCAGATGCGCTATGCTATCGTTGGGCTGATATCAGCATCCTGGTATCGGCGGCAGTTTGATTGGCCGATCTGCTGCTGGTAGCGTAAGTTCATGGTGGTCACCTGGCGTGGTGCATTCAACGGGGCCGACCTTTTAAGGCACCCGGCCTCAACTGTGCAGCAAGAGAAGCTGCCCCCTCTCTTCCCCTCTTCTTATTAATAACACAACGCTCAACCGGAGCTCTCCTCCTGATTGCGCGGCTGGAACGTACTGTTTCTTCTCTAACATAGCATTGTGCATTGTGGTCACACAACTACCTAAGTCGTCACGAAGCTACAATGGCTCACTCTGGCAACGACCCGAATATTGTTAACTCGCTGAGCGAGCTGCGCGAGGCACAGTCCCAGCTAGCCAGTGCTGTCGACTCGCTCACAGCTGCCATTGGCCTGCAGGAACAGCCTGGTTCAACCATATCGTCAGCAGTCCTCCAGCGAGACGCATCCAGTGCTGGTCAGAGTGGTCTGAGCGAGACAGGACCAGAGCTGCAGAATTTATCGTCACCGTCTCAAAAATCGGGCTTCACATCCCGTATCGTACTCACGTATGCTTGTCTTGCCTACTTGTATCGGTTGCCACGTAATGCTCATCAGGCTAGTACGTATCCAAAGCAGATCGGTATCGACCCTATTCCACTTGACTGGGGGAACGCAGACCCTGAGAAGCGAGGTCCTGTTGTTGTGTCTCGACTTCCAAGTACTATACGCCGGAGAAATGGTTCGTATTTTGCCACACACAACTGGAATGACAAAGCTCAGCTTGAAACTAATCTTCCGTTGCTCGGACAGCCGTGGGAGGCAAGTATAGTCTATGCCTAATTATGCAGCGCCATGCAACCCGCGACTAACCAGCGCTGTAGCACAGTAAGTATACTGCGCTCTCGGAGTGCCTTTATCATAGACTGACAGAACCGCGCAGTGGAGGCTCCTACTCAGTATACTACGCACTGGCGGTCGCCAGCAAAGAGCTCAACACGGACCACAGGTACGGCCGGGCCGCAAGTTTACGAGATTCATTCTGACATGGTAGATAGACCCGATTTCACCAACACCGAACCTGCCGCGAAGATCGGGCCATTCCCTCAATGGGGCGACAAGAAGAAAATTGTGGCTATGGATCCCTGGGGTCATCTCACACCGTGGCAGTATAGAGATGTGATGGAAAAAGCAAACAGTGCGTCCAGACTGCTAGAAGGGCGGGGAAAACATGTATTAATGTTGTTTAGTTGACCTGCGACCGACCATTGCTATTACGAAAGCGCATATGAAGGCAAGTATTATAAATAGGAAGGACGCAGCTTCTGATACTAACCTTTGTCGTCTTACCAGCTCCCCGAATTGGAAGACAGCGTGCGAGCCGGTAGACTGTATGTACGAGTAAGTGTCAAGCTAACGATGGTTCTAATTAAATCAGTGTCCCCGACGGAAAGGTTTGCTTGAATAAGCAAGGAGAATTGGCCGTCACCAAATTTGCGGTAGAGCCGGTATGTACCGCGTTCTTCAGACGTCACCTTCGCTTACCTCTTTCAGGTTTGGTATCTTCCAGGTGTTGCTGAACGATTTGGAATAGGTGACAAGCTACAGCTGTTTATGTGATAACATAATTTCTGACTAGTCCTGCTAGATGAAGCAACTCTGCGCCGTTCGCTGTTTGAGCACACTGGCGGTAGCTATCCAGAGGCAAGTAGCCGAACTCGTGTGGCGTATAATAGCAATCTGACGCTATGCAGTTGATCACTCGTGGCGATATCAAGGTGTTTCTCCCGCCAATAGGTTTGTGGCTTCCCAGCAATGATAGAAGGACTTGGAAACCGGTCACTGACCGAATACAAAGGAGGCCTCACCGTTTATTGCTTCGGCGACCCGAGCAAAATGTCGGACGAGTCTGTTCGTCTGTCGCTACGAATCCATGATGAGGTATGTATGCTTCTGACGACTGAGAATGCACCAGGTAGTAATTGGGGCTTTGCGTTTAGTGCAATGGAAGCGACGTATTCGGATCCGATATCTGCACCTGCCGGCCATACTTGATCTTCGGTATAGAAGAGGCAGTAAAGGAGGCTCAGAATGGAGGCAGTGGTGTCGTCATCTACTTCAGAAAAGAGGGAAGAGCTCTGGGCGAAGTGACAAAGGTATGCAATGTAGCTCAAACACAGGTGAGCTTCTGTTAACTTGCATCGCAGTATCGTAAGCAGACAAAACTATCTTCGAATTCCACCTGTCTACTAACTCACGCAGTGGTCTACAACGCCCGCAAACGTGGAGCCGATCGAGCATCGGATTACTTCACCCGCACAGAAAACATTGCTGGAGTGAAGGACATGAGGTTCCAAGCGCTCATGCCTGATATCCTCCACTGGCTTGGCATCAAGAAAATCGATCGCATGCTTAGCATGAGCAAGTGAGTTAGCGCATGAAAGTTGACGCCAAGTTGTCTACTGAACAGTCGCAGCATGAAGCATGATGCCATCGTGGGCCAAGGGTATAGTTGTCCACGAACAGCGTCTCAAAATTATACTGACCGTCGCACCAGGATCTCCATTCACGAGAGAGTCGAGTTACCGGAAGATCTGATCCCTGCAGATTCACGAGTAGAGATTGATGCTAAAATTACAGCTGGTGGGTGACAACGCGATCATATAAATGATATCGCCCTGACAAGTCACAGGATACTTTACTGCGGGAAAACGCTTGACGTCGGAGCAGCTCGAGTCTGTCCAGGGCAGAATGTGGGAAGAGTACGCCCCAAATCCTCCGAGCATGATGCATGGACCCCCGCTAATGTTATGTATGGCGCAGCATCGACCACTGATTGATATTCGACAAAATCGAATAATATCGAGCGCTTGACAGTAGATTTTACTATCATCATGCCACCGGAATCGCACCGGCGGGCTCATGGGCTTGGCCTGAGAGCTTTTTGGCGTACCGGCCATGATGTACCGTATCGCTTCCAGTTTTGCTACAATGCCAAATGCTAAGAATGAAGAATTGAACTTTGCTGAGATTTTGGTGATATGCTTCAGTGTCATGGGCTTGACAAGAATATGATCATGAGAAGGATATTGCCTCGGCAGAAGCCGCCTTGGGCAGATCAAGATGGCAAGCTGATGAATACGATGACTTCGCTCGCATGTAGCGCTGCGCCATGACGCTGTGAAGCGTGCCACACGGCCAGCCTTATAGGACGTCGCTGTGAGAAATGTTTGAGACAATCTCCCGTGGTGGCTCGAACTTTACTCAAGTACTGGATTTGTGTCGCGCCTCGGCTAAAATTCAAGATGCTGCTGTGCTGACTCGGTCAAGCATTTCATCGACCACCAAAATCTACAGTCATTGTCCCTTGCCAGAAAAGGGAGAGTCTGCGGGCTCCTGGCAAGCCGCGAAGTCACGTGATACGCACAATGGTTCAGGAATTTTCATGGAAAACCTAGTGGACCCGGATAAACAGGCGGCCGAGCTTGGTTATTGTGGGCTCGCTTAGGCCCAAACTGGTGCACACAAGAAATTGAAATTATTATCCCCCTCCATCTCATCGTCTGCATCTTTGATTTCTCCAATTGCTCATTACACTTGGCAGCAATCATGGCGGTTGGAAAGTACGAATTTCGCAACTCATGTTCGATAAGAGGCATGCTAATCTCGGATCAGGAACAAGAGACTCTCTAAGGGCAAGAAGGGCCTCAAGAAGAAGACCGTCGACCCCTTCTCTCGCAAGGATTGGTACTCTATCAAGGTGAGATGCATCGCCACCAAAAACATTGTCGCAACTGGTGCTAACATATTCAACTTAGGCTCCTAACCCTTTCAACATCAGAGAGTGAGTTTTAGCATCGACGCGACCTTCGACCGACCATGCTGCCGAAACTAACAAATTACGACAGTGTCGGCAAGACTCTCGTCAACCGTACCACCGGTCTGAAGAACGCCAACGACGCGCTGAAGGGACGTATCGTCGAGGTATCCCTTGCTGATCTTCAGAAGGATGAGGATCACTCGTTTCGCAAGATTCGCCTGCGCATCGACGAGGTTCAGGGCAAGAACTGCCTGACCAACTTCCACGGTCTCGACTTCACATCCGACAAGCTGCGCTCTCTTGTCCGCAAGTGGCAGTCCCTCATTGAGGCCAACATCACCGTGAAGACGACGGATGACTACCTCATCCGTCTCTTCGCTATTGGTTTCACCAAGCGCCGCCAGAACCAGATCAAGAAGACGACTTACGCTGCGTCTTCCCAAATCCGTGCCATTCGTCGCAAGATGACCGACATCATCCAGCGCGAGGCCTCTACCTGCACTCTCACCCAGCTTACTTCTAAGCTTATTCCCGAGGTCATTGGCCGCGAGATCGAGAAGGCTACCCAGGGCATCTACCCCCTGCAGAACGTATGCTACATTCCTCGTCCGCTACATGACACCAAGGCTAACCAAGATTAGGTACACATTCGCAAGGTCAAGCTTCTGAAGGCTCCCAAGTTCGACCTGGGCGGTCTGATGGCTCTTCACGGCGAGTCGGGGACGGATGACCAGGGCCAGAAGGTCGAGCGGGAGTTCAAGGAGCGTGTCCTGGAGGAGGTCTAAATGCGATCAGAAAATATGTGTGGGAAAAATTATAGGCTGTCTCGATGTGGAGACCTCATTTTGGCATTGTTTCGGTCATGGCAAATGGCGTATTGTCTCTACGGCGGCTAGGGGTTAGATTATGTCGCTAATGATACGGTACAAGGCTTTCTGTTATTTGAACGCGTTGCAACCTGTTGTGGATTGAAATACTCCGGTTGCTACATTGTGCGAAGGGTATGTCGTCTCTGTGTGGGCTCTTGCCTGACACCCAAGAGCTACATCTTCGTCACACGATAGACGGTCTATCCGCAGCCGTAGCAGCGAGTAGTGCCGTGGCACTACCATGCAGCTTGCCTACACGGATTTTGGCGGTAGAGTAGAAGCTCTCTGCCATGCGCGAGAAGTGAATGTGTGACTTAATCCTTATTCTGCAAAAATTCCACAACAGCTAAGATCGCGTCAGCACATGTTCGTCATCATTTTGGACAAGGGGCATTTACCCCGTCTGAACTCCTCTGGCTGTTCTGAAATAACCCAGTGGCCAGCGTCAATGTCAACCAGATGAAATCTGGGAAAGAACTGTCCCACCACAGGGAGCACTTCATCAGGCACGTATTTGCTCTTCGTTCCGCGCACGAATAAGGCTGGCTTTTCGAAACGAACTTGAGTTGGATCCTTGAAGGGAAAATCGCCGAGGTGGCCCAGGGCAACACCGAGTGTATCGAGAGGGATTTTGAATGTCTGGGTATTTTGACCAGGTACGCGATGAAGATTTCCGAGAAGGAATTGACGAATTGGGAGGGACTGCAGGCAATTGAGTAAGCGTCAAATTCTCGACGCAAAAAATGATGGAGCAAACGGACCTTTTCTACTTCTTGTAGAATTTTATCTGCCTCCGCCATCTTTGTGACGCGGGATTGGTCTACTTTTTTCATGGCACGAATATAAGATGTGAAATCCGAGCCTAACACCGCGTCCACGGGGGCATTGTCGACAGCGACAATGTCTGCCACACTGTCTGGCGACTGCAGAGCCAGTGCCATAGCAGTCTTGGCCCCCCTGCTCAGACGGAGATCCGACATGGTGAGCGTTTTGACGCAGAGATGATTTGAGTCTTCCTCTACTCTAGAGTCGCCACTTACATAGAATGGCCTATCAGGGTTGTTTTCTGAAGGCCGTGATCCCCGATAAAACTAGAGACGTCTTCTGCCATGGACAAGTAGTCATGTCTTTTGTCATGAGGAGATTGGCCATGGTTCCTCAGATCCTGTCATCGTTAGTCGACAGTCTCTACGATGGCTCGAAATGTCGTCGTACCAAGGCATACACGTATCTGCCCAAATCCCGAGCCAACGCCCTAGAAGTTGTCAGTATTTATTCGTACCAGAATTTGAGACACGGAAGCCCCTTACTTGCTCATAGCTCGATTATTCTTCTTTGAGCCAAACAGCCCATGCATAAAAATAATCGGTGCCTGCTCAGGCGTTGTTCGAGGCTTTGGAGGTTCGTGAAGGTCGTAAGCCAGCTTAAGGTGAGCTTCAGTTTGGACGCAGCGTCGTGCATTCTGTAGTCCGAGGCGATAGCAAGGCACCACAGGCAGGTTCTTCCTACCCGCAGCTAGCAGCATCTTGTATCTATGGGGTCCCAGTCGCCAAGAGATTTCATAGCAGTCGAGGCGTGACAAAGAGAAATGCCAACACGACCCTCACCAAATTTTGCCTAAAAAAAAAGCCCCAACTCCGTACGTTGGATCAGTCATAAACCAGGTTACCATATCCGTAGTGGTGGAGCTCACCTGCCTATCTCTAATGTTAACCAAGGGGGTGCAACGTGCGAGCTTACTTACCTGGCACCTGGGCTGTGTGGCTGGGCAGAAAAGTGGGACGGCGAACTGTCCACTACGAGGCAAGGTGCATGTGCGGGATGCTTCCCTTCATAGCTTCGATGCCGAGGCACCAGTTCTAGCAACTACGAGTAAATCGAAGCGACGCAGCGGAGAACTTCGTCGAAGTACAGACTTTGAGCATCCAATCCCCGAGGACCACTGAAACTGTGCTCTGTATCGCGAAAGATGGAGTACGAGGCCTTGAAAGAGCAGTGGAGCGACGTGGAGGATCGTGATGGTGTTCGCCTGAGCTGGAACGTGTTCCCAAGCTCGCGCATGGTGAGCGTGAGAACGAAAACGGCAAATTAGCCGTGGCTAATAATGGGCAGGAAGCATCGCGACTTGTCGTACCAATTGGTGCTCTTTACACTCCGCTGAAGGAAAAGCTTGACACACCATTGCTGCAGTTTGAGCCAGTCACTTGCAAGCAGCCGTGCCGCTCTGTGCTGAACCCATTTTGGTAGGCCAGAATCTATCTTCCAAACTAGACTGCTTTGTTTAACTAACAACATCCATAGCCAGGTTGATGTTCGCGCTCGAGTATGGATCTGCCCCTTCTGCTTGTCGAGAAACTCTCTGCCCCCCCACTACAAGGACATCACGCAGAACGCCATTCCACCCGAACTGCATCCCGCCAACACAACGATTGAGTATCGGTTATCTAGACCGGCTCCAGCTCCGCCCATATTCTTCTATGTTGTCGATCTATGTCAGGAAGAGGACGGTCTGGCTGCGCTCAAGGAATCTCTGGTCATGAGCCTCAGCTTGCTTCCAGAGAACGCCTTGGTCGGCCTTATCACGTACGGCACGATGGTATGAAACTGTCACGATTGGTAGACGCACCCACGTTCACTTCTGACATCTGACAGGCACACGTACATGAGATCGGTTACGAGGGTTGCGCGAAGTCGTACGTTTTCCGAGGCAACAAGGATTATTCTGCGAAGCAAGTTCAAGACATGCTAGGCCTGTCATCCTCCACAGCTCGGCCGGGTATGCAACAACAGCCAGGTCGGCCCACGCCCATGGGGCCAGCATCTAGGTTTCTTATGCCAGTCCAGCAAGCGGAGTTCCAGCTCACCAAAGCACTGGAGGCACTTCAAAAAGACCCCTGGCCTACGGCAAGCGACCACCGTAACCTGCGTTGCACTGGCGTGGCACTCAGTGTGGCGATCGGCCTCATGGAGTCGTCGTTCCAAAATGCTGGAGGTCGTATTATGCTCTTTGCTGGTGGGCCAGCTACGGAGGGCCCAGGAATGACAGTTGGCCCTGAACTACGCGAACCCATGAGATCGCATCATGATATTGATCGTGATAACGTCAAGTATTACAAGAAGGCACTCAAGGTGTGTCCCCCTTCAAGAGGATGTCGTGATGATATTCATCGGCTGACCAAAATAGTTCTACGACAACTTGGCCAAACGTACAGCGCACAACGGTCACATAATTGACATTTTTGCGGGCTGCTTGGATCAGGTCGGACTTCTGGAAATGAAAGGCCTCTGTAACTCTACTGGCGGCCACATAATTTTGACGGACAGCTTTACATCGTCCATGTTCAAGCAGTCTTTCATCAGTGTATTTGAAAAGGATGCCGACGACAACCTCCTCATGGGCTTCAACGCGGTGCTCGAAGTTCTAACCACGAAAGAGCTGAAGGTCACTGGTCTCATCGGACACGCTGTTTCTCTCAACAAAAAATCTGTTTCTGTTGGTGAGACTGAATGCGGCATTGGCAATACCTGCTCTTGGAAAATGTGCGGCATTGATCCGAAAGCAAGCTACGGCGTCTACTTCGAGGTTGCCAACCAGGGCCCCAGTCCTCATCAGCAAGGACCGCAGAAGGGCATGATGCAATTCCTGACTTACTATCAGCACTCGTCTGGTCAATTCCATCTGCGTGTCACCACCATCGCTCGCAATTTGAGCGGACCGGCCGGCGACCCAGCGATTGCTCAGTCGTTCGATCAGGAGGCTGCTGCTGTGCTGATGAGCAGAATAGCTGTGTTCAAGGCGGAGGTTGATGATGGTCCTGATGTGCTTCGATGGGTGGACAGAATGCTTATCCGACTTTGCTCGCGCTTCGCCGACTACAGGAAAGATGATCCGTCCTCGTTCAGGCTGGAGAAGAACTTCACACTTTACCCGCAATTCATGTTCCATTTGCGCAGAAGCCCGTTCTTGCAAGTGTTCAACAACTCCCCTGATGAGACCGCCTTCAGCAGGCATGTGCTGAATCATGAGGACGTCAGCAACTCGCTCGTCATGATTCAGCCTACGCTTGACTCGTACACATTCGATCAGGATGGTGGCCAACCTGTGCTCCTGGACTCAGCCTCCATTCAGCCTACACACATCCTCCTTCTAGACACGTTCTTCCACATCCTCATCTTCCACGGCGAGACAGTCGCCGAATGGCGGAAGGCTGGTTATCAGGACCAGGAGGGTTACGAGAATTTTGCAGCCCTGTTGGAACAGCCAAAAGAGGATGCTATAGTACGTTTGGCTGCGTGAAAGAAAGCTTTTGAACCTCACTAATTTGTATATAGGATCTGATCACTGACAGATTTCCGCTACCTCGATTTATTGTTTGTGATGCCGGTGGCTCTCAAGCCCGATTTTTGCTCTCTAAACTCAATCCGTCCACGACGCACACGACAGGCCCGTATGGTGGAGCTGGAGCCGCGTCTGGCCAAACAATTTTTACCGACGACGTGTCTCTTCAAACGTTCATGGATCATTTGATGAAGTACGTCACCCTAAATCCATAAATGAGAATGTCTCGCTAATCTCAAACCTCACGATAGACTCGCTGTAAGCGGCACCAACTGATTGTATTCGTGCTGCTTTACATAGCCTCCCACATAATACAAGACTGAGGGGGCTCTCGCGCGCGCCGGCCGCATTGGTGTAGATGGTGCCCCGTATAGATAAATCAGGTAGTCTCACCACATCAAGTGATT
This sequence comes from Akanthomyces uredinophilus, assembly GCA_030778065.1. NCBI lineage: Eukaryota > Fungi > Ascomycota > Sordariomycetes > Hypocreales > Cordycipitaceae > Akanthomyces > Akanthomyces uredinophilus. The sequence goes on along the minus strand of JAPFRW010000072.1, from coordinate 46,319 downwards.
CCTACCGGCCAGTCCTACACACAAAGAAAAAGAAAGCTACAGATTCCATATTGACGTCTCTCGCGCACAAAAGTAACAGTGCTTGCACACACACACACACAAAAGAAGGCTACAGATTCCGCGCAGACGTCTCGCGCACAAGTGCAACAGTGCTTGCAGACGCAATAGAAGTGGATCCCCAAGTGACCCGGATCTTCTTGCGGATTACGTAATACAATGCCGATAAATGTGCTCCACACTGTACGCCAGGTTGGATTAGGGCAGACCGTGAGGGCACACATTTTTCTCGCTAAGTTGTTGCCGTCGACCACGCTCTTCTCTCAACACCATCTCGAATCTCGCAACGGCAAGCAAACCACGAGCCTCTGCCCTTTCAAAAGACCGCCACAATGCGTACGCTGGCACTCTACCTCAGCGTGATGTTTGTTGCTAATTTTCTTACTTTTAGCTCCCAAGTTCGACCCCAATGAGGTCAAGGTCATGTTTGTAACCAAACCATATCTTCGCTTTTATGTCTTCTAACAATGTTTAGCCACCTCCGCGCTACCGGAGGTGAGGTCGGCGCCTCTTCTGCCCTTGCGCCGAAGATTGGTCCCCTCGGTCTCTCTCCCAAGAAGGTCGGAGAAGATATTGCCAAGGCCACTGGCGACTGGGTTTGTCCTGCTCACTCCCTTGACTCCTCGACGCACACTAACGATTAGTAGAAAGGCTTGCGCGTGACTGTCAAGCTCACCATCCAGAACCGTCAGGCTGCGGTTTCCGTTGTGCCTACTGCTTCTTCCCTGATCATCCGCGCCCTGAAGGAGCCTCCTCGTGACCGCAAGAAGGAGAAGAACATTAAGCACAACAAATCTGTTGCTCTCGATGAAATCATCGAGATCGCTCGCACTATGCGCTACAAGTCTTTCTCGAAGGAGCTCAAGGGCACAGTCAAGGAGATTCTCGGTACTGCCTACAGTGTTGGCTGCCGTGTCGACGGCAAGCCCCCTAAGGTCATCATCGAGGCCATTGACAACGGCGAGATCGACAGTAAGTTGATTACGAGTTCCACATCCGTCAGCATGCTAACAATGGCATCAGTTCCTGAAGAGTAGCCGATTGGACCCGCATATTTCGATCGGTAGGTTGGCCATTCGGCATGCGAAAATCGACCACACGATACGAGTTGAACGCGACCCCGACAATGTAGCTATGATAGAAAAATCAATTTGCTGCACGAACAAATCCTGTGGACGACGTGAAATGTTTGCAATCCTCGGCTACACTCTGAAATTACCAACTGCACGATGGTATATTTCAATTTTTGCCCGAGGTAGATGAAGCTCTTGGTTCCACTACTCACCGCGATGTACCTTCGTATAAATTGGTCATGGCGGTCCATTGATCGGATCTACACTTTTGGCGAACCCTGAATGAATTGTAAGAGACCCTTTATTACGATTGTCTTAACATCTGTGCTAGCTGGGCGGCGACACCTTTCCTATTATCATAATCATTTAGAAATTTTTCCATACACCTCTTCATCTTCGTTGTATGATGCTCGTGATTCAAGTTACCTACCTAGGGTGAGGAAAATTTGACATCGGGAAATCGATACTGGAGACCAAAAAGATAGGACAACGTTTATACAAAAGATTACATCAGATGTACGTCTCGAGCATCATCAACCATATATTTCATCCTCCATTACGAATCAATTCTTCAGTGCCGTGCTCGTTTAGTAGGTAGCCAGGGATTGCAGTTAGAGTCGGTGATGAGCCCAATCGCTGGAGCCAGTACTCCGTACATGGAGTAGTTTCAAATTGGTAGTCTGTGCTGCGTAATTGGTATTCGCCATAAATGCATACATTGCTAGTCGCTCCAAGCGATCGCTCCAAGCGATCCCGGATCTTCAATTATCGCGACCCTCGAACTGGTTCTCCGCTGGGGTCGGCGCACAGCGTAAGCCCTTTTAACGTCAAGTCATTTCTCCTGAACCTTGGCGCTTCATCTGTGGCCAGCCAAGCGGGGGAAAGTCGATCTTTTTTTTTCACTATGAGGTCATTCTTCGCATGATTGTGCCTATACATCTAGAACGCCTCACTAGTGAGCAATCGCTAAGTCCCTGTACATAAGGCCGGTCCACTTCTGTTAGTGCCGCAAGGCCGCCATGCTAGCCAGAGGCGCCCTTGCACATTCGGTGTCCGCCGTGGCGTATCACTTCATAGCAACACCACTCCGCACTCGATGCGAAGTCGCTGGACTGTTGACATCTGTTCCAGGATTCTGTTGCGAAGACCGATCGTCTTCGCGGCCTGTATTCGCCGGCGATAAAACCCCTACCCAAGATCAGCCGATCCGCGAGGGTTAGGCAGAAGCACTGCTGCTATTATTCACTCTGCCTGCTTGACGCCAGTTGGCAGCGTGTCCGCCATGGTATGACTGAAAGCAATGAGCGTTCGCAGTACGCCTGCCAATGTCTCTTCATATGACACCGACAACGAATCTTCTTTCTTTTCGATAAGCCTACGCTTAGTACCCGGGCATGTTGCCATTATTGCAGACGCACCGCCAGACGGTGTCGACCGCGAGCCTCGATCATATGCCCAGCCCGGTCGATGGACCACCTGTACGCGATGATCAGCTTCAACGAGAGGTATCTCCATATCAACGCCAAACGTTTCCAATCAGAACGTTCCATCCTCATCCCCGTTACCCAGGACACCGCTCCTACGGCGTGCATGCACCTCACAGCGTTCGGGAACATCAGCTGCGACGAAAGACTCCGAATGGAACTATTGATGCTGGCTATGACGGGTCCTCTGCGAAGTCGTCCAACGGTGAGCCGCCGTTGAAGCAATTGGCTCTTCCCGGACAGACCACCAATGCTTTTGGATACCAGATGCTCGACGCTCGATCCTACCACCAGAACCTCATGGTTGACGGTTCAAACGCCATGGCGCAACTGCCACCGGCACCATGGCAACCATCCGCCTACGCTGTTGGTTCTATTGAGGCGCAAATATTTCAGCCGTCCTCCCAGCACGCTGCTATACCTTTCGCAAGTGTATATCAACCCGTCATTCGAGCTAACGAATACAATGTGCGGGCATTTTGTCCACCACCACCGACATTAGTGGGAGGTCTCCCGCTAGGTCAACTTTATTGGCAGCAAGGTGCTTCTCCTTGGGATTATCAATCAACGCAAGATGCTAGTGCGATGTCACGCGGTGCCTATCCAGTTGTTCCTCGTCCGGAGTATACGCCAAACCTGATGACACCTCATCTTCTTCCTGCGTCAAATCATCTCTTTGGCTACGCATCGCAAAACTCCAAGCCCCAAATCCAGAACACCTACACCTCGAATTATGAAGGTTACAAAAATCAGCTGGACTTCAAGGACAAAACTCTGTCTCAGGCGTACCGTTGCTACGCCAGTTTGGTCGGATTTATACAAGCAAATGCAAGGGCAAATATAAACAAAGACTCCAACGGAGCAGATCACGCATCACCAAAACATATGATCTTTCCGAAACCTCCCAGGCCCAGACGAGAACATCCTAGCTTGACTAAACCCCCCAGCCAATGTCTTGCTCCCAGCAGAATGTTCCCATCCGCCAACTTTGACTCGACTGGCGCACAAGGTCATCATTATACACACGCTCAGCAGCCCAGCAGGCACGTCATGTTCGCTGGAGTAGATCAGTTTCGAGCTCAGCAGAGCGTGGCAAATGTTCCCATGCCCATCATGGATGCTTTTGAATTCACTAGCGATAGTGCATCCCCTGCCAATGACGCCAGATCCTCTCTGGATATTCTGAATCACCTTTGCGAGCAAAGCCGGTGGACTTGGGTCGAGGGCATGCTCATTTTGGGGTGCCTTCAATATGCTGTAGAGCAATATGCCGATGCTCTTCAATGCTTTTCAAGAATCACAGCAATAGATCCCAGGTATTAGTTTTTACAGTTTTTATCTGCGTTCATTTGCGGTATCTAACTGCACTCTATAGCCACATAGAAGCCTTTGCAAATATGGCAGCGTCGTTTTACTGCCTAGGACGCCAAGAAGAGGCCGAACGCCACTGGATACTTGCGGTGCAGCAAAGGCCCAGCTACCTGGAAGCTGTTGAACATCTGGTTGGACTTCTGTACAAGAAGCGCAGTAAAGAAGCAATCGACATTATTTGCTATGTTCAAAATGCGCTTGCCACTGCTAGCCAGTCTGTGCAAACATCCATGGCTTGGCGCGGGCGCAGCGAACCCTCTGCTGATCGTAAGCTTAATTCTGAGCTGGCCCGTGGGCAGTCGACAAATTCACAACCTGCATTTGAGCTATGTCCTGGAGCCTACGGCTCTAGCGGGTACACTCTGCCTGGAAGTGAAAATGGCAGAATTCTTGCTCTAATTCATGCCAAAGGCACAATGCTTTATGGCTTGAAAGATGTGGATGGCGCCGCTCGAGCATTCGAAGAAGCAGTAATGATCAGCGTCGGGCGAAACATCAAGGGAATCCGAGAGCTAGTTCGTGGCATCCAAAGCTCTCTCTCGCGGGTGGCGCCTTCTACAGCTGCTGCGCAGCCATTGTTGCTTACCCCCGACAAAGCCCGCCATGCCGCTCGCCTTTTATTTGGTAGTGATGGCGAGCTTCCCGGACTACGGTGGGTAAACGATTTCACTCCTAGGAAAGCAGCCGTTCAAACTACAAGCAATTCTCTGCTGTCATTGGCGAAGATATTCCAGGACTCTATGGCAAGTGGCTCGCCGGGCTCTGCACTAGCACGGCCCTCATCTGGCGTTGGCGATATATTAGCGCTCTACTATCTATCATTGTCTTTGCAGGAGAGTCCATCAACGGCCAACAATGTTGGTATTCTGCTGGCGGGTATACCTCAGACAACTTCAGACCCTGACAGCATTTCCTCATCGCATGCCCATCCAAGCATCCCAGGTATACTTCCAGGCAGCGGCTTGGCTCTTGCTCTTGCTTATTACAATTACGGCCTTCAATTGGACCCAAAACATGTCCATTTGCACACCAATCTTGGCAGCTTGCTGAAAGATGTTGGACAACTTGATCTCGCCATTCAAATGTATGAGCGCGCCGTTGCGTGCGATGGAACTTTTGATATTGCATTAACAAATCTTGCCAATGCTGTCAAAGACAAGGGCCGGATCGGTGAAGCCATCAGCTATTATCGTCGAGCTGTGGCAGCCAACCCCGGGTTTGCTGAAGCAGTATGTGGTCTATTCACGGCTCTCAATTCGGTGTGCGACTGGAAAGGCCGGGGTGGTGTTTATCTATACGTGGGAAAGTATGACAGGTGGCACGTTGACGATGGTGGTCGACTGCTCGATGCTGAAATTACCAAGTCTGCATCAGGTCTCAGTAAACGCGTTACGGACATTGTTCGTCAGCAGCTTGACGATGCTTCACGATGGGGCCGAAATATCCTCGACAAATCTTTGATTCAACTCTTGACACGGGATCTCTCGCATCTCAACGCTGATCCTTCATTCGATCTCGAGAAAAGCCTACGAGATTGGGTAGATTCGCGCTGGGCTGGTTCGCGGCTAGTACGCCTGGTTGAGAGAGCTGCAAAGGTCTTGCTTCGGAGATGGTATCTGGAACAACACGCCCTACCCAGTAGAGCAAATGTCCCATACGCTCGACCCCGACTGCCGCCATCTCTGAGTGTACCCCCGGCACCTACTGTTCTCCCGTTTCATACCTTCACTTCTCCATTGAAGGCGAAGGAAGTGAGGATGATCTCGCAGCGTAATGCAATGCGAATTTCATGCGCTACAATGCGTGCGCCGTGGCTTCCCGAGACTATACTCCCTCCACCAGCACCACCACGCCATCATCTGAACGTCGGATACGTCTCCTCTGATTTCAACAACCACCCTTTGGCGCATTTGTGAGTATTTCCTTCCTGATTCCTGAGATTTCCAGGCTAAAACTGTCCACTAGGATGCAATCAGTTTTTGGCTTTCACGATCCAGAACGAGTACAAGCTTTCTGCTACGCAACAACACCGAGTGACAAATCCAGCTACCGCGAGCAGATTGAGAAGGAGGCGCCTGTCTTCAGGGACGTCAGCAGCTGGCCCCCAGAGCGCCTGGTAAAGCAGATCAGCGATGATGGCATTCACATTCTCGTAAACCTTAATGGTTATACTCGCGGTGCCAGGAATGAGATCTTCGCTGCACGACCAGCCCCAATCCAGATGTCTTTCATGGGCTTCGCGGGCACCCTGGGGGCAGAATGGTGCGATTATATTCTCGCAGACACAACTGCTATACCGACAAGCACCTTGCGCCCGTGGCGTCAAAATCGAACCGTAGAGGACGTTTTTCACGATGCCTCAGAGACCGACTCTGGCGAGTGGATATATACGGAAAACATAATATTTTGTCGCGATACTTTTTTTTGCTGCGATCATGCTCAATCGTCGCCTCCAGCGGAGAGGGACATAACTTGGGCTGATGAGCAAAAACGAAGATGGATCATGCGGAAAGAACTATTCCCCAACCTAAAGGAAGACACCGTTATACTGGCAAATTTTAATCAACTTTACAAGGTAAAGTGCTCAACCGCAGAAGCAAAGCAAAAACGCAGTATATCCATAGATCCTAACCTTGCGACTATTCAGATCGATCCGAGTACATTCAGGTCATGGCTTAGGATCCTGGCTCAGGTACCAAAAGCAGTGCTTTGGCTGCTTCGTTTCCCGGAGGCCGGTGAAGTAAACTTGAGGGGAACAGCAGAGCTCTGGGCAGGTCAGGAGGTTGCGAGCCGCCTGATATTTACTGATGTTGCTCAAAAGAGCCAGCATATATCGCGTGCCCGCGTCTGCGACTTGTTCCTTGACACACCAGAGTGCAACGCTCATACTACTGCAGCAGATGTGCTGTGGTCTAGTACACCACTGCTCACCTATCCTCGCTATTCCTACAAAATGTGCTCACGAATGGCGGCTTCCATTTTGAAAGGGGCACTGCCGAAAACACCGGAGGGGCAACTCGCCGCTAGTGAGTTGATCGCCACGTCTGACAAGATGTACGAGAAATCTGCTATAGAATTAGCCTCTGGGCTGTCGTACTCGTGTACAGCCTTCGGTGGGATTGAGGGTAGTGGCCGACTAGCAGAAATGCGTAAATTGCTGTGGCATAGCAAGTGGACATGTGGTCTTTTTGATACTCGTCGCTGGGTCCGAGATGTCGAATCTGCCTATCAAGAGGCTTGGAAGCGCTGGGAATCGGGGGAAGGAGGTGATATTTATCTTTAGTGAATGTTGCACAACAGTTTTTGTCGTTTTGCTCTTCTTTTACATTTCACAGTTAGCGCTTTGAGCCCACACGGGGAGTACATTACATATACTTATTGTGACTTAGCAAGCGACGAGCTACTTTGGTCAATCAAAAGCGTAGCATCTTTTGTGCACTTGGCTCTGGTTCTCGTCGATTTTCTCAAGACTGGCTCTACGAACGTCATATGTGGCGGAGCGAAATGCGATACCAAGATGTACCGATTCGGAAATGGTCTTGCACAACAGTGTTGTAGCCTGTCACGCATGTGGCGAGAAGAGGACACCAAAGCCCTCCTCTGCTGAACTCCGTCACGGACACGTCTTTGCTAGAAGCCACCACACATATATTATGTGCATACACAACAATTGCCTGATGCTTCAGGCGCGCGACCTGCAGCTTCCCTTCGGCCGCAATACGCAGCACTATCGTTCAAGCGCCAATAACAAGTATTAGCGCTACGAGGGGTTCTCGTAGCCAAATTTCATGGAAACGTCCCCTGCGTCCCCAAAAGATAAAGTGTGATGGCGCCAAAACCATGAATCATCATATCACGGGTAGCTGAAAATCAACAGTTCTAGCCTCACCGAGAATCACAAGCGCCAACGAACGAGACCGAGTATAAAGCGGTGCAATCGTAAGGCTCAGAGTCACGAGCGATCCCAGTGTGCACAACGTGGCGCGCGGACACCAGTCATGAATCATGGAGGGAATTCGCTGTGAGAAACAGGCATGGCACGGAAACTATATGCTTTCGGCGCTACTATGCACCTATGTAAATGGCCCCGTTGAATCATACAGCATGTATTCCAGCCATGGGCAGTGTCAAGACACAGCTGAATTGGGGATACGTTGCAATAAACTCGGTTTTTTTCGATCCTGGGGACGCAGATATGCATGAGTATGGGTGCTACTGGGTATAACGAACCCCGAGCCCGTGCAGGTATTGTCGAGGGTGTGGGACGGAGAAAGACACCCCTGCCCCACTAGCGCGCTGTCCGCTCCGCCCTCTCTTGACACTCCCTCGCACCCGACGACGACACCCTCTTCCACTACCCTGCCCTTCCAAATCTTTCGCTCCGCACACCCTTATCCACAGGAGTGGGGACAGTAATCCACTCGCTGTTCGCTGCGTCCGATGGCAGATCCCCCGAAGCTTCTACATGGGCCGAACTGCTATTTGTTCCCCCCATGCCGCTCTTTACAACCGCCGCAACGCACTTTTTTACCACATCATCAAATACACTTCCGCGCCAGTTGCTCTTACTTACAGCCACAAATTCAAAGAAACCAAGCGAGCTCTTGTTCCATAAACTCTACACACCGATATATATAAGTACGCCAAAACGGCCAACTCATTAGCCTTTCCTCCTCACAACATCCCACGGACATCTCCGCGTCACAGCTTCCATGGCAGAAGAAACTGGCCCCCAACGACGTGGCCCTTGGGCTCAAAACGAGGACAAAATTCTCATGAGTCTGGTTGGAAATGTTGGTGCCCTGAACTGGGTCCGCATTGCCGGTGTTATCGGCTCCCGAACTCCCAAGCAATGTCGTGAACGCTACCATCAAAATCTCAAGCCATCTCTGAACCACGAACCCATCACCGCAGAGGAAGGTGCTCAAATTGAAAGACTGGTTGCGGAAATCGGCAAGAAATGGGCAGAGATTGCCCGACGACTACCCGGTCGCAGTGATAATGCCGTCAAAAACTGGTGGAACGGCAGCCAGAACCGCCGCAGGAGAACTGAACGTCGTCGTACTACACACACTGCCACTCATGAAGAATACTATTCCCAACCAAGGCCAATGGGAGAAGGACCTCGTGCACTACCTCAACCAACTCGTCTGCGGTCTCCCATAAGGCAGCAACGTCGGCAAGGCTCCTGGCCAGAAGCCCATCTGCCGTCGCCTGTTGCGTCAGAGTCGCCCGACGTCGAGGGCTATCACTACACAACATCTCCTGTTCCAACAATCGCCCTGCCGCGTCGACATATCGAGCTGCCGCCACTGAGAACACTGCCTCATGGACCTCTCGGACACCACGGCGGCCTCGCACACGGTGGCCACGCACCCGGCGGCCCTCTACCGAGCCTGAATTACTTTACTTCACATGCAAGCAACAACGATGCGCACAGGCGACAGCATCTGCCCACGGCACCTAACTCTCCAAATCAAAACCAAGAGGCATCCGACAAGGGTAGGTCGAAAATGTCCGTCTCCGCTCTCTTGCACTAAGTAATGTGCCCGGTCATCGATGAGAGAATCAACGACAAATTTCATCTCGCTACTTCACAACGCGATAGTCAAATCGTGCGACGCCAGGTGTGCGCACACACAGCGTCCATATTCTGGAGTAAGGCTCGATGCCCAATACACCATCCATCCCCAGGACGAAGGAATGATGACCAGCGTCAGCCAGACAGACTCTGAACTTTCCAGAGCATTGACCTGATGTGGTGTTCACTGTGCGCACTGACGAGAGGGGCAACACCTATTATCTTATGGAGCGTGGTTTTCCGCAGAGCGATGATGCTCTTTTCCTATTTTTTCCCTACTTTTCTCTTATTACTTCTCCTGAATGGTCCAGGCAAAACTCGGACCGTGTAATGTACGTGTATGAGCGAACGGGCCCAGATTTCAGGCTGTATCCCTCGGAAGGCAGGCAGATAGAAGATACCAGCCGCGATAGGCACACAAACAACAACTACTATTACTACTACTACTTCTACTTGAAAAGACAATTATTCATAACATTTTAAACGTGCGAGAGCACAGCTGACTGTGGCTGCAACTGTGAAGCCTTTTCTAATCACGAGTTGGCCCGCTAGGTACCAAGTGGGCTACATGGTGATTCATGATGACCAGTTGGCAGTACTGTGGGCGGGTCGAGCCGTGAAATCCATGATCAAGTGGCGGTCACCCGCACAAGTTATGAATTGAGTTTTGGGAGGGATTTTGCTTACACTTCATGACTTCGTGATTTCGTAACTCCGTGAGCTGCAGTGGTATGTAACTCGGCTGCGCTGCTTTGTTGGCGGGCATCCAATGAGGCAAGCGGGCACAGTTTCTACCCGTGTCGCTGGACACGTTCGGCAGTGTGCTCGACATACCCGTAGCGAACACCGAGCAAGTGCCAGTAGGTGTGCATCTGCTCATTTTTCTTGTCATGGGGCCCAGGCCTGCGCCCCCAGCAAAAGGCCTGGACTGGGCGAAGAAAGGTCTGTAGTCATTATTGGTTCATTCTCATTAGGCTTCGGGTTGTGTGCGTGACAAGTTGCGCACTAAGTCTGCCGCCCGTTCGAGCCCTACCATTTCACTGGTACAAGGGGGGAAGGGCAAGGCGGAACAAAGTATTTGGAATGTTGTTAGTTAACTAGTAGGCGCCACAAGGTTAGGGCCGGATGCAGGCGCGGGGATCAACAAGTACTCCAACCCTCTTTGACTCTAGTCTGACTGCCTGGGCGCCGGCAGGCCGCAATAAAAAAAGCGAGGCGGGCAATCTTGACTTGGGTCAATGACCTGCCCCCAAAAGCCAAACAGACAAGACCAGACAGGCGCGTCAAGCCAGGGAAATGGGCAGGAAATGGTACCCAGATGCCAGATGAGCAGGGCTGGAACAGCGGCGTTTGGCATCGTCGCCGGGCATCTATCACCTACCTCCCTCGCGGGCGGTCTTGATTCGTCCCGCCCATGTCCCATCCATTCTCGGCAGGGAATGCGCAGGAAATTTACCTACTCGCTCGCTAATTTGGGCCAGAATGAATCCCAGTACTCTTTCAAGCAAGCCTCTTACCTCCTGCCTGCGTACCCGTATGGAGTATCCGTGATTCTGACCAGTTACCAGCAGTAAGATTCGCAGCTTCCCTTGGTGCCTTGCAAATGCACCACAGCGAGACTAATAGGTACAAACCTGGTGCTGCTGAGCGGCGGAGTGGAGAGTGTATCACTTCAGTGCTAGGACTTGCACGCTACCGAGAAACTTCGGCTCGTACAGCGGCAGTAAATTTGTGAAATAAATTATGACCGAGAGAAGTGTGGCAGATGAATCTAGATTTGTGGTCTAGCAATCCACACCAGCTAGCCTGGCGTTGGCCCTGGCGCACCGTTGAAGTCCGATAAGGATCGGATGTTCTGGATTTCTGGATTTCTACTCCGTAACGAGTCGTGCAATGTCTGGACCTCGCCGCCAAATGACGGGCCGGAAGCACACGTCTATTCAACCGGCTAGCTATACAAGCATGCCGATTGTTAAGTTGGTCTGCTGAGCACTGCTGGCACTTGTGAGCTAGTTACAGTACTGCCGCAATTTGTGAAACAGATTAGACGACAGAAGCAGACCTTGAACGCGACTCGCTAGATCGCCGAAGCTCAACGGATTACAGTATGACGGACGGACGGGATACTCTGGAAAGGGTAGTCTTCGTCGCCGTCTACGCACGCTCAAAGCAATCGACTTGTTGCCAGGCTTCATTTGCATAAGCTATTAGCTAGCTAGCAGGAAGCTGATGGAAAAGAGGATCTACATGATGTCATGCCGATTCTTGCGAGGGAGGTGAGCATTGTGCATCGTCCACATTTCTACGACATAAACATGTACCGTTGGGGGGCACTGGGGGCAGATGAGTGAGCCGATCGACGCACCAGTATTCTCGCCTGCGCAGGAGTGCTTCCGCTTTCAGGCACGTCAGGGTACGTGGGTACGTACCCAGGGCTGGGCGGGGGTTGGTTGAGCCGACGTGCCAGCCTGCCAGCCTGCCAGGTCGAGCTTTCCGTCCATCTTGCTGGTGGCGTACATACATGTTAAAGATGCAACGGTCTTGGCCCGGGGGTCCGCTCCGCTCCACCAGCAACTTGGCGCGTCCAAGGGTGATGTCGTGATCCGACGAAAAGGGAGGTGGGCGTAAAAAGGCAACCTCGAAAAGCGAGAATTAATATTCCAGAAAACAGCGTCACGACCCTGCGTGCCTGCCACCTACTAATTAGACTGCCTCTGTCCACTCAATTCAAGGTGCGCGGCCTAGGCACACTCGTTACGGTGTACGGAGTACAGGCCGCTGGATTACGCCCTGCCGATATGGCCAAAGTTGACCTGCTTATTATTTTAGTTGAATACCTTGACATCTGTGGCATTTTGAACTAGGTCACAAGAATCACACTATGGCCAGCAGCGTACGGAGTACTCATAATACTAAGATGACGAGTAGCGTCGTCGCCGGGCAGAGCCGTCAAGGTTGTTGTCTTTTCACAACCGCAACTTGACCGTGATCCTAAGCCGGCACCTTGGCAACCACGCAACCTACGAAATATGAACAACGCTTGTCTCTGTCACTTTCTGTGCCTCCTGTCGACTTCTGATATGTCTCAGCCAGCTGGCGGCTTCACTGCAACGAACCCCAGGCCGCAAGCGCTGGCGAATCTTCCTCGCTGCACAGCTGCGATCAACTTCGAACGTGTGGAGCCGCGTCCTACAATGTGGAAATTCCTCCCTCAGCAGGCCCAGCTGTACCTAGCCACCTAGCGTACTTGCGCACCTAGGAATCACAGTACTGCATCTGCCTGTGCCAGCGTTTACATGGCGCTGTGGAGGCATGGGTTTACCTCCCACCCCCCTCCCCCTGGGCTGGGGGGGGCGCGCCCGTTGAATATCGGCGGACGACCGAGGGGCGGTTGCTACACGGCAACTTACCGTCACCCAGCGAAAACGGCGACGGCATTCAGCGACGAGGTCACTAAGGCCTAATCAGGCAGTATCTGGAGAATTAAAGGGGGGCTTGTTTTGCCACCTGTGGAAATCATTTGGCCCCCATCTTTGCAACGTCCAGCTGAACTGGGAAAAAGTAAGCGCTGCAGGAACGAACCGTTTTGTACGTGTGTATTTCGGTCCCAGCTGCTCGGGGACCCCCCCCCCCCCCTTGATGCGGCCGCAGAATCGCAACGGTCTCCCGAAGGCATAACTAGCCTTGTTTTGTGTTTTTATTTAGCTTTGTTCTCTGATTGGTTTTATGAGTTGTCCCTCTTTCTCCGCCCTTCTCCGTGGCGCACCACACCAGCTGCGATCACATCATATATTCCTCTGAACGATCCTCTGAACGAGGACTTACTGACTCGATCGCGATACTCGCACCGCTAATTCAAGCATTCATTTGCCATTCCATATGGCACCAGTATCCGCGCCAGCCGGGGGAGAGGTCTCATCAGGCTCAACGCGGTTGAATATAACATTTTTCTAACCGCTGCTGTAATCTGCACATCTTGCACGATTGCACGTACGATGATGCAGATACTGGATCAATAATCCCACATCCTCTGTCACCAGTTATTGCCAGGTATTCGTGACGCGACAGACTCTACATACATGCCGGCCGGCTGGACGGTTCTCGCATTACTCCCACGCCCGCGGGAACGGTCTTGAGTCCGCTGGTGCTGGGTGGGGCAGGTGTGCGCTATACAGCCTCTGTGGCTGTGGAACCTCACCGTTGACGCTTGTCCATCCTGGGCTAGTGCAGTGCCTGCATCAGTAATCGGAATTGATGGTCGGGCTTTCAACCGGCTCGCCATTGGTTCGGGCTACGACGCCTCGTACCACTTTGGAACAAGCTTCCCGGCAGACCCAGGTCTCTGGGAGAAAACCGTTGCGAAATGCCCAATGTGCGGTACCGGGGACGGAGCACATACCATTTGAGATGGAGAACGAAGGGGGCCGCTCTAACCATTTACGCGGCCAACTTAGGTGTGTGTAACAATGCTGTGCCGTCTGCGCGGTGCATGTGGGGAAGACGCATTCGCCCTCCAAGTGTCTTCAACACTTTTGGCCCGGTTGGGCCGCAGACAGAGGGAGGCATCAGCCCTTGGATGCTACTCGCAAATAGCCATCTCGTCACCTGCGCGCTGCGTCTGCGCGTGCTTCGCTCGTTCCATCTCGTTCTCCTGTTCTGCCGTGTTACCGTGCGTACTGTGCTGCATTGTGCTATGCTGTACTCCGCACAGCATGATAATATCTTGGCAACGCATTGGCCATTCCTCCGTTCATCCTTTGCTGGCTGCCCTGAGCCAGGCGCCGAGGAGAATTAAAACCCACTCGCTGCTGCTTGGCTTGTGGCAATGGCCTCCCAAGTCCCCCTACAAATGCAAACCGATAGGTCCATATATTCGTACCCTGATTAGTTATTGTTGCGGCACCGGTCCTGCGTTGAAAGTGGACCAGTCAGTCGCTCAAACGGTGCATAATATGTCATCCCAGAGCGGCCGAGGGGGGGTGTGCGGAGGACAGTGTGCTTGGCGGCTCACCTAGTGGGCATTCTCCTCGCCGGTACTACTGGCTTACTGATGGTCTAGGCTCACCCTTGGCCCTATTGACCGTTCCGCGGCGTTTTTGCGGCCCTTGTCAGACGCAGCACCGTTGGCTTGTGGCGCTCCGGAGTGCGACTCCCGACCGACATTTTTCGGGCGTCGGTCAATGTACACTGTGAGCGCGCCGGTGTGTTAACTAGCCCTGCGCACCAAACCCGGTGCCGCTGAGGTCACCATACATGCTCAGAGCGGCGCCCCAGGTGTCACAGCCCACCAGCACCAGCTGGCTGGGCCGCCCGCCCGTTAGCAGAGCTTGGCCCGCAGCCTAACCCACGCGCCTGGGTCCAGCGCACACAGAATTGCCCTTCCACTTCTCTTCTGTCTTACCTCAGTTCCCGTCTCTGAGATACCGGTCTGAGAGCCGGATGCAGACATGCATGCACCGCCTGCAGACACTCTGGCGTTGCAATATGTTTAGTGTAGGTGGCTTGTACCAGTGGTTGGGCACTGAGGCAGTGATCCATTGGACGCAACTCAAATTTCAGGCCCAATAATTCTACCGCTCTCCTCACCGCAACGCTAACGATTATAGCTCAATGGCTTGCCAGGCAGCAATATTCAGTACCTTACCTTACCAACTTACTTACCCAGATGGCTTACCTTACCAGCTGTCAGTTGCCCGAGCTGATGCGTACGCGTGCTTGTACAGACCAGTAATTATGTCGGTACCAGTAGTTAAACAGCCAATCATGGCCTGCTGCTGCGTGAGGCCAGTGGAAAGACGGCCTCGGGCGCCCTGACAGACCTCAGCGCGTGTCAATGCCGCCACTATACCAGTCTGGTGGTTACCAGCGATTGGTATGTATCCAGCATTCGTATTTCTCCTCGCACACCGGGATGCTCTATTCGTCCATCGTAAATCTCATGTCAACTCTCATGTCAAATCTCAACGCTGGCCACGGCCGGCAGAATTTTTTGGCCATGGAGCCTTCCTGGTGGCGTAGGCCACGGTGCTTCATTTAACATTTGTGATTTGGTACGGAGTACGGTTCCTACCTATGTACGTACATGATTTTCATTGATGTACATGACGTCTTGTCTATGTAGACAAGTATTTATCAACCTTTTTTGCGCTTCAACAGTTGGGTCACTCTGTACATCCTGTCTTTGTGTAGCCGACCCAGCGATCTGGACGTACCGGTCCTCGCTTATCTCGACGTTTCCGGATAGTATCTTTACACCGGGGTGCTTTTAGTGCTGTCGTATCCTCGCTCCAGCCTGTAGCCTGCACCCCTGGTGCCTTCTCGTGCAGCCACGCCCATCCATCGCGCCGGCACTGCAAACCGTTCTGTCTCATCTTCTTTTTCTGTCCAATTTCTCTCTTGTCTCGTCACCCTCAGTGGCGGTTTATTGCCGGCTGACCGAAGCCCTGAACACCTAACTGGTATTGACAGAATGGCTTGAGGCGAGTGCCTGCGGGCTATTCGTGCAACTGCGTTCTTGCTCGTAGGCCCTCGCGGACAATCTCAATGGAAGGGTTGGCTTCACTCCCGCTTCGGTGGGAATATCAGCCGGCAGGGCTCAAGTCGATGCTGAGGTGGCCGAGCTAGTTTAGCAATCTGGTGTGTTTGGCTCCATGACCACCAGTGTGCTCCGTGGTTTTGCGCTGTTCGACCTGGGGTTCCTTGCACGACAGTTGCAGTGAGCATGGGATCCTGGCAGCCTGCGTATTTTGGCCAATCAACTATGTCCTTTGCGTGCCATAGTTTGGTGTCATGGCCCCGCAATTATCAATGGGCTCAGTACGCGAACGGTGCTACGTCAGTCGCTGAACCGGGGACCTGGTTTTAGAGCCCGAGCCACCGTACCAGTCAGCCGGGAGGGAAAGAGAAAACAAAAGTTGCATGGGGTGTGTCGATAGATCACCGCACTGGTACACGAATCTTTCAGGGCCGGCGTGGCTATGTCTAACGGTGTACACGCATGTTGGACGTGACAGATTGCACAACGCGCTTTAGCTTGCATTGCTTTGACCATCCGGAAACATGTGCTATGCATTGGTTTCCTTGGTGGTTACATCCTTCTTGAGGCTATGTGTGCAGAATATGTGGCAGGCCACATATATCCGCGTCGCCCACCTATTCGATAATTCAATAAGCCTGTTCATCACGTCAGCGGACCAAATGTGCAACTATTTTTGGCGCAACAAATCGGATGAATACCCTCAGCGTGGCCAGTTGGTCCCAGGTGCACTGTTCAATCGATGGTACCACAACCGAAACAGCGCACTACTCGTACGACAGTGGTGCTGTATAGGGTAGCTTACATGTTCACGGCCCCGACAGCGTATCTCGGGGCGGCGGCTGAGTTTTCGATTTCCCACAAACAACTCATTTGGCATCTGCCTGCTTCTGTTGTTTCGTAACTAGGTGCCTGTACTGGGAATATTGAATCGCCGAAATGAACTAGCTATCTCGGCGGTGCTTGCGATGCTGACACCAGTTTGTCCATGTGCTAGTACACAGTTCACGTTGACACGACGATCGACGGCGCAGCAACCCAATTAAGGCTGTCATGCATTTGTTGCGAGGCAACACCGCCGAGTATCTACTCACCATAGATGACGGTATGAAAAGCGCATACAAGGAGCCGCCACGCTTGACACACAATCCGCTCTGCCCAGTGCGCCTTTCAACCCGTACCGACACCATCGCTCCACCAACAGTAGCCCGTAGCCCAGTGGCGGTTGTATGGCGAAATGGAGACCGCTTGCTTCTCGAAATAGATTTGACAAAAAGATCACATGCGACTCATCCGTGCCGCCATAGATAGAACAGCGGCATAATGTACCCAATACAAAGGTAGGCGTGCCACCAAAACACATAACAGTGCTGTCCCGCACAAAACTCGGCGAAACGAGAACGACACAGGGACCGGACGAGTAATTAAACACAATGATATGTTGACCGGTACAGATCCCGGGCTTCCCAAGCAGACTACGAGAAGGCTCGAGCAGAGCACGATAAGCCAATGGCTTGACATTGTTTGCCATTCCAAGGACGCTCGAGGGCCTCGATATAGTCTCTGATCCAGAAGCTCACAAAATGAGGTTTTGCAGAATTGGAGAATATCGACGCTGCAAAACTCGAGTGTCCATCGCCAGCACGGGAGAGAGGTGGGGGAAATAAAGTCTTTATCCACAACCCAAAACAAAGTCGACACGGAGGGAATCATGCGTTGCACACGAACATGTATTGTATGCACATGGAAAAAGTTTCGTCGCAATACCGACTCGACAGCAACGCGTGGGAGCACGTCATGTATCCAGGGGAGTTAACAGGACGGACATCGGCATGACGCGTGCCCCAACCGGGGGAACACCTGCCTTGTGCTATTGAATCTATGCCCATTCCCCTCGGATATGTTGCGATCCACTGAACCCATACATGCCAGCCAAGTCACACAATGAAATATCAGGAAGGCTCTCATTTCCTGCGTCAACCGCAGTCCGTGCGTCGCCGTAACTACTGGCGCAAACACCGACCGAACCTACCCACGCCCCAAAAGTTCCCTTGATTCTTCTTCCTTCCCCAGTAAGCCCAAACTGCGTATTTGTTTCGCGCTCGGCGCATCGTCTCGTGCGGTGGCGGCCTCTGATCGGGCATATGCAGCTTGCATAGCTAAAGCCCTGGCATGCTGCACGCTGTTAGCATAAACTGTGTCACATCGCTGGCCCTGATATGATATGACGAACCTCTTTCTTATGATGTAGACACTCGTAATAGTCCTCGAGCGCTAATACGCACTTCCTTTTGCCGGAGTCGTCCTCGGCGGAGGTGTTGACAACATAGCAGCCCATCACCTCTTGCCAGAAGGAGAAGCAGCGGCCAACGCCTGGAAACAGGTTAACACCCCAATGGAATCATTTTTGACTTTCTTTGGGTAACAAACCTCCATGCATTCCATATCCGGACGCCATTGTGATCGATTCGCTACTGTCGTCAGGTTCAAGATTCGTGTTGAAGGAGCCTGAGTGAGTCGTGGGAAGTGGCAGCTCAAACTCGGAGTATAATCGGCTAAACGGAAGGCTGCTAACAGGTGTACCCAAAAAATGCCAGTTGACATCACTAATGCATATGTAGCGATGGTAGAGGCCACACATCGATAATGCCATGGCCCACACAAGTACCTCACAAGCGCATGGCCCCCATAGACGCATATCGGAACAGAACACGCCTACAGACGTCACAGGTGCTGGCAGGACGATGCAAGGCGAAGCCGTCATCTTAGCAAATCGGACAGAGCAGTGACATTGCCGGAGCTTTGCGAAAAGGATAGAGTTAGGGTATCAGGATGGGCAAGGAGCTATCGCCAGCCAAAGTTCTGCTGCTGGCAGCGCACTTGGCAGCCCAAAGCGACATTGGCAAGCTAGCTTTCCTCGCGATCCAACATGCCGACGTTTTGCGCCCGGAAATTGTACTTCGAGTTCTTCTCACATATCTTCCAGAGACAGCGGAGCCGCGCGCTTACACCGAGTTTCTTCGTGATCTCTCCGCTGGACAATTGCGAGCCCAAGCCGAAGTCGAACTAGATACCTGCTCGGTCGATAACCTGAGCGACGAAGCTGCGGGGAAAAAGGCCAAGAAACTTCGCCTCATATCGTTGCGCAAACAGAAAGACCAAGCAGGAAACGGCGAAAACGATTATCTTCACGAATTCCTTTTCCAAAGAACATACAGAATCAACGTCGAAGTGGGGGCTCTGTCGCAGCTGCCTGAACTTCTCCAACCATTTCTCGACTCCTGCCCTTCTATTAAATGCTGGGCAGCATCAACAGTATTTCCATTCGTGAGACGAAGTTGCAAAAATTACGTCACTACTTCGCCAAATTATACTCTCTCCGAGTTCGAAAACCTGCCGGACCGGACTGCGGCGATATATTTACTTTCACAATCTACCGACGGAGATGGAGAGGCCACTGCACGAGATCTCCGAGCATTGGTTGCACCATGGATTTACAGTGATTTGCGCTGGAACCAAGAAACCACACTAGAGGGTAGCATGGAGCTGAAGTGTCCGGGGTGGGAACAAGTCCAGGATACCATGCTGTCATGGGCAACAAAATCGTGGGTTAGTGCGGTTGGTGCGATCAAGCACTGGGACGGGCCACGCGACGTATACTTCGGCGATGATATAACAATGAGTCTCTCAGAGGACAGGATCCACTATCTTGAGAAGACATATGCTACCACGGCGGTTGCCTGTGTATACAGCGTCCCCGAGTCAAGTGAAGTAGCCCTGCGGAGCTCATATCAAGTGTGTCGCGCAACGCGCAAACGACTTGATAAAACAGAGCCATCGACAACTTTGGAGGAAACAGTGTTGGACTTCTCACACTTGCCAGTATTTGAAACGACATTTAGCGGCGATTCCAAGATGGCCACCTTCATGCGTCACGACTTGCTCAAAACATCGAATCCTCTCACCTCAGCCACACCAGAATCCCTAGATTTGATCACGGCTCTCACAATCAGCGCCTACATTTCTACATCCTTCGGCGTGCCATGGTCTGTGCGAAAAGCAGGAGACTTACTATTTATCGGCGATGAGAGAGAGCAAAAAGGCGAGCTCAGCAAATTGCTTCGAGGGGTAGCTAGCCAAGCACCCCAGGACGACGATAGCTACTGGAAACGCTCAAGGGATGCCATCATCTGGCTTTCGAATTGGGGATGCGAAGCCGAAACTACAAAACTGTCGCCGAATAGCTGTGGGCCCTTGGGCATGGTATCTAGGGAACATATTGAGACTGAAATCCTGAAGACTCTACTATCGAAGTCAAGTATGACGCTCTAACAGTAAACATATGGAAAGGAGACACGCTAATATCACGCAGGATATACATTAGCAAGAGCGATATATGGAGATGACAATAACCCACCTCTGGCTCGAGACAAGCTTCAGGACGCTGTCTACAGTTCTGCCCTAAACGCGTTTGACAATGCATCAAATCCTAACAGAACTCGCGGTGGTCTGAAGAAATGTGATGAGATGTGAGTCTTCTCCCCGTCTTCGCACCTGCATCTTGGCCGCTAAAGTCAGTGTAGACTTCATTCTCTCCCAGCAATGCTAGAGAGTTCATTACCATCCGTCAAGCGAGTAGAGGCACTTCTCAAAGCTAGCCATGCACTGAGCGACTATCGTCTTGTTCTCAAGCAAGGCGAACCCTTCAGCCCAGTTGTACTGCGGGTACACTCTGATCCAATCATCATCATAGAGAAAGTACTGAATCAGAACCCGAAAGCCTACACGCGCCTGCAGGAGTTCTTGGAGCTGGGGACTAACATGGTACACGCTGGCCTGACATCAACTGCCTCGTTGACGAGGGTAGCAACAACGTTACCGAAGGTCGAGCAGAGACTATTCATTGCCGAGAAGCGAATAGTGGCAATGTGCATTGAAGCGGCATTGAACGAGGATGACTTTGAAACAGCTTACTCTTATGTTGTTAGCCGACTCGGGAACGTCGCGACACCCATACTGGGTCCTGTTGATGCGCTGTCCGATGCTTGGTCCTGGGTGGCAGCACTGAAAGCCGGACAGTATATTCGGACTGAGCGATCACAACAGCCGACTCACCTGGGAACTGCGAGTGGCAATCCCGAAATACGACATCTTGAACAAAGAATCGAGTGCCTAGCCACGGCAGTGCGGGCTGCCCCACCGGCAGAACTCCAGCAAATCTTGAAGAGCTTCAGGAGATGTGAGGAGCAGCTGGATTCAGCAATCAGAGAGGAAGCTGCAAATGAGATGGCGTGGAATGCTGCGGGAGATTTCAGCGCACTACCAGGTAACTTCGAACCTCTGGTGCAGCGAACAGCCCAGCCACCTCGCAACATGACGGCTACTATAGCAGCAAGGCAGGGAGAGGAGGCACCCATGTCGCTGTTCGATCTTTCTCGAGCTACTGCGAGAATTGCGCAACGAAATCTTACAGCTCTGTCCAGTCTCCAGAGCATGCCGGCGCCAGGCGGGAGCGGAGACGTGCCGCAAGAGCAGCCTGAATCTCGTACAAGGAAAAGGGATCAGCTACGTGAAGCAGCCACCGGGACACTGGTATCTGGTGTCAGCTGGCTCATTGGTGCAAATGTTAATGGGGAAAGCGCTGGAAAAAAATGAATTGGTTCGCAAGAATTCATATTGCCTCTTAAATAAAAAGACGCTGGGAAAGCGTTTTATCGACTTTATTGAGTTCCATAATCATATATATAGCCGTCTTGAATGGTCTTGAATTGTTGTGACATGAATAAATCCACCCGATACTGATCAGGAGCTGCTATTACTTCGAGTTCAAAGCATTGCATTTTTACTATGCAGCGACCGAATGATGTCGAATGCTACAGCGATACCAGCAAAAGTAAGAGTGCGAACCTGCAGGAGCGTGGTGATGAGTGGTTGGGAGTCATCTGGATTGATCAGGGTCGACTGGCGGAATCATGAGACTTTGTATGGGAAACCCAGGAGTCTACGGAACGTGTGGTAAGGGTGGGTAGCCTGAGAAGGAAGAAATAGCAGAGCAGGGAACAGCAGGGAACAGCGCGAGGACGTTCGCAGCGAGTAGCCCGCAGTCCTGCATATTCAATTTAAATGCGACGGTTCTTTGTTTCAGAACCAAGAAGAGCGAGGCAACTGACTCCATCGACATCACCACATAACTTGCTAGATCGATGTGTTAGCATGGCTGTTCGCTTTACCTTGTCACAGCGTCTGTGAAACCGCGGCTTGTCAAGGCTGGTCCAACCGAAGGGAAAGTGCTGATGGAGATGACTGTGAGAAGGCTGATTGCAGGCTGGGAGTGGATAGTGTCGCAAATGGACCAAGTGTGCGCATATGCTCGATATTGTCGGTGGCAGCGTCGACAGTGGCGAAACTGACGTGAAGTAGTTGACGAAGGAGACGGGCAGCGGCGGAAATTTTACGAGCTTTTGTTTGATGCCAGCGCGTATGTTCTGGCCGTGTGCTGTTTATGGCTGTGCGGTGAAAGCTGAGAGGTCGACAATCCGAGACCAGGCAGGGCGTTGTGAATGAAATTCAAAGCAGTAAAAAATTAATGGCGTCCTAGTCGACTTTTATTTGGTCCATGATTCACATAGTGACATGCCCAATCTGACGTTTTCTGAGCGGTGGTTGTAAATGCTATTAAAGACGCAGTCGCAGAATGCGTGGGTGATGAAGATTTTTGATTTGCAAAGTCCGAAAGCTGCCAAATGCGGTGCACATGTATCCCCGTTGTCGCAAAATTGACATGCCTAAACAATTACCAATTTCTTGGATAAAGTCGCGTATTCTCGAAGATTCTCCTCTAGCCGTCGCAAATTGCGGAAAACCCCTGGACGAGCAGTTTCTTGACAAGAAACATTGTTGACCGTAGCGTTCGCAATTGTGTGCGGGAGAGATTGAAAGACAAAGGAAAGAAGGAACAGAACAAAGGGCTTTAGCACGAGTAGTCCAGAGGAAAGGGAAAACTATACAGGGCTTAAAAACGGCGTTTGAGAGCGGCACGACAGCATTTTAATGAGCTCATCGCATCGTGGCGTCGGCACCTATATATAATTAGTTTCTGTAAGCAAATAAAGAAGTCTATCGTTAGCTCAAACCTCCGTATTGTTCTCGTGGCTCAGAACGCGACGCGGATTCAGCATAGGCGCCAGAACCTCCAGCAGCAGGTTCACGGGGGCGGCCACCATCACGGTCGCCTTGACGATCGTATCTCTCACGGTCATAGCCGCCGGCACCGCCACGTGGGGCATGGCGCTCACGGTCATCACGTCCACCGTGCCTTTCGCGGCCATAATTTTCATCACGGTCGCGGCGGTCGTAACCACCACGTTCGTAGTCCCGGCCATATCCTGCTCGATCATCGTAACGTCTGTCCTCACGGTAGCCACGCTCGTAGCCGGAGCGCTCGTTGGAGCGATCATAACCAGCACGGTCATCATAGCGGCGCTCGTAGCCTCGGTCGTAGCCACCCCGGTCGGCGCCGCCTCGGTCGTAACCGCGAGAGCGATACCCGTCATCACGGCCTTGGCCACCGCCATAGCCTCCACGGCGACGGTCCTCAAACCGCGGGCGAGGGTCTAGTTTCACTATTAGCACACAAGGTCGATTGAGGCATGGGACCGTAACATACCTCTCTTGGGGGGTCCAAAGTATTTGCCCGGGGTAGGAGTGCGAGGCCGGGCTCTGCGAGCTTTCTCGATGCTCAAAGTACGACCTTCAATCACCTCTCCTTGCAGACCCTCCCTGGCCGCGTCAGCCTGCTCTGGAGTGACCATCTTGACGAAGCCAAATCCACGCGATTCCTTGGAGTGAGGATCTTTCATGATCTGACATTTCTCAACATCGCCGTATTTCTCGAACATCTTCGTGACTTCAGCTTCTGACAGACGGGGGTGAATGCCAGTCACGAAGAGGTTAGAGCCGGGGTTGACAGCGCCATCATCATCGTCCTTGGGGGCAGAGGTTTCCTTGGAGCCTCTGACACAAGAATTAGTTGGGTATCCGCTTGTCAGCTGAAGTATTTGTACAAACCTGTCAGGATGCGCCGGGGGCGAGCCAGACCGGCGACGTCCAGTGTCGATTTCATCTCGACCAGGGCGGGGAGAAGCACTCCTGTTGTCGCGTTCGTAGCGAGGAGCTTCATCTATGCGCAGAGGAAAAGTCAGCACTTGGAGTGCGGACACGATATGAAACCGAGAGAACTTACCGTCATAGCGATCGCCATTGGGGGCCTCGTAATCCATTGCTGCACTTGCCATCTTGCTGAGATTTTGGAGTTGGATGAATTGGGATAACAAAGGATGGCTAGAAGCTGCGTTTGTTGATGTTTCTAGGCAGCTTGTGGCACGCAGCTGGGAGGCGAAAACAGTGCCTGAAAGGCGAGCAAACAGAATTGGCAGATCGCCGAAAATTACCCGACGCACCCTAACTTTGCGATGCAGCTAACGCGAGCCTGCTCGCAGTCTGGTCACGTAAGCCAGATCAGAATAGCCCCAGCCGCACAACCGAAAGTTGGGCCCAGAGGTAACTACCTAATAAGTTACCTGCCTGCTCAACTGCTGATGCTCACAGCAGAGCACAATCTCCCTGGGTGCAGCTTCCACCCAAGCGCCTCTACATGCGAATATTCGCAGCGTAATCCGTCTCGCCTATTTCGGACGCCACAGAACAATATGCACTCTTAGTGACAGCAGACGTGGTGATTTTTCGGAGGACTCATTTATTTGTTGCAGCTCAATCAACTCGCATCATAAAGCCATCGCCCGAAGTTGAATTGGCGACAATTTTATCTGGTGTGTTGATACCATCCATGGCGAGCGTCGGCTCTGCAATCGCTGCTTGACCAACATGCCGACCGAGGGAACGATGAAGACTGAAACTGCTAGTGTTGTGCATCCATGCATCTGTAACATCTCGTCACCACACATCCTCAGGGTAAACCTCGTGATCCTCTCCATCGTCTCGGACGTGCTCATGTTTCACATCTCTCTTCATTGACTTGCGCATGTCGAATGCATCTTCGCTATATTTGGTAGCGTCCGTGGCGTGATCTCCGTAGTAGTCTTTCACCACTCGGAAGACGCTATATCCCATGCTCTTGTAGAACGTGATGGCTCTCTTGTTGCTTTTCCGAACAAAGAGATCCATGAACCATGTGTTGTTGATGTCGGCAGCTGCCTCTAGTTGCTCCGTTAGAATCTTACCGATGCCAAGCCTACGAGCCTCAGGGGCAACAGTAAGAGCGGTGATGTGTGCATGCCATGGAAGATAGTGCTCGGAGTATTTGTAGCCGTCTGGTGATGATTCAACTTTGCCCATGACTGCTGATGTGGTTAACTACTGTCGCATGTACTTCGCCATTTCTTCTTCATACTGTATCCGACAATGTTCCCATGCATGTCCTCACAAACTTGAAAGAGAGAAGGCCATTTCGAATGATACTGGAGATAAAACCCAAGTTCATATGATTCTGTCAGAGGATCCAGGTTGCATTTCGAGAACTTGTTGACATCCTCAGGGCGAAATCGACGAAATGTTGTCATGACTGTGTGCCCGAATTGGTTCAACAGACGAGTGCAAGTTTTTATTGGGCAACGGATTGGCAAGTTGCGGCAAAGTCTCGGTAGTGATGGGCAAGCAGGTAGACACGCCAAGCATTTTTTTCTGGTGCCCCTCCACCTGGAGATTTATTAGGGACAAAGGAAGCTGGATCCACCCTTGATGGCGGCGCGCCACCCTATGGTCGACCGCGGGTTCTGTATATTTCACAATACATCTTCACTCCTCCCTGCCACATACATGCAAGATTCGACCTTACGTCCCTGCTAGACCGATCTCGCATAGTCGCGCAGGTATTTCACAGCGTAGAGTGCTGTGGTGCGACAACGACAGCCGACGGACGGCCGCTACGTTTCAGGCCTTGGCCTTGGCGGTGAGCGACAGCCTGCTACATTCAAGATGCCAGCTTCACCAGAAACGCCACAGCACTCGCGACACTCGTCTGTTGCCGACGTCCACAATTCTTCACCAAATGCTCGTCGGGCTTCCAGATCGTCTGTCAGTGATGTCACGACCCCATTTCGCAGCAGCCTCACACATCAGGATACACTGGATATGAGCATACTCGCAGGTGGGGGCGGTCAAGTCAGTAACAGTATCGGGAACCTGGCAGATGAGCTTGCAGATGCCTTTTCGGACTCTGGCGAAGAGGACGACGGCGTCCAAGGCGAAGCTGCGGACGATCCTGGAAACGGCAACGTCCTGACTCCAGAGGATTCGCGCGACTGCGGGGTAGACGTGAATGGTGCTGTTGTCAGCAATGGAGAGAAGACGAGAGATATCAATCTATGCGTCCCCTCTCCTCCTCGACGCGGACACCAAAGGAAGGGAAGCGAGTACGACGGCAGTGAATATGGCTCTGAATCTGATCTGGATGCTGCTGGTTTTAACGCGACCCTAATCGCTAGAATCGATGCTGTGGAGTCTTTGGTTCGCCGCGGCACAGAAAGTTATGGTGGGCCGAAAGACGATGTTTTCAAACGAGTTACAGAGAGCTTGCGCGATTTGGGATCGCAGTCAAGTGTCGAAGGGAACGCATCGCGGTATGAAGTATGCCCCCGTCACGACGAAAATCACAACTGACTATCCCTAGACTCATTACAGCGCATACGGCGCTTACCACCCATCTCACACACCAGACTCGCCAGCTTCATAACTTGACATTCCCTTTACTGTCGCCTCTGGCACCTACGCCTGACCTCGACACAATCGACGATCTGATACCTCTTTTAGTCTCATTGCTAGAGGCTATGCCAACGCCCTCAACTGTTGCCTTCAACTCTTTGACAGCGCTGCATTCTGTGACGGCCGAATTGATCCAGACCCTGAGCTATCTATCCGATACTCTGCATATGTCCCGACAAACTATCACCACTGCGACCCGTAGGCTGAAAAGCTCGAGAGAACTTGTTGCCGAAATAAGGAGGGATGACGAGCTGCGAGAAGAGGGAGAAAGATGGCTCACGAGGGGAAATTGGGGAGAGAGACTGCAGAAGCGAGAGTGTGCGGGAGTTTGTGGAGAAGTCATCGGTGGATTCGAGGCGGTATGCGATGGCTGGCGGGAACGACTCCTTGCCCAGGCGGAATCCACAGCCTGATTATCGCGCCTGGACCGCTTATTAACCAATCAATCACGGAAGATGAGGATACCCGGGACAAGGAGGACAGAGAGTTATGCCTGAAATGAGATGTGGCATCACGCATCCAATCTCGGCACTGCTTCTAGACGCCCGATGACTTTTCGATTTTTTTCCGCTAGACATAATGACATAGATATGTAGACGAAACACAGAACGTATAATGGTACTTGCAGATTAATGACCCTGCTTGTTACAGAGGCTAGATCTTCACGAAGTGACGAGAATTATCCGCCTCGCAGCGCAAACGTCCGGCCTTGCGCGTGGCTGGTCCATTATGCCGCTTGGCCGTGTGTAGACTCTAATGATGAGTAACACTCGCAGAGAGTGGAGGCGATATGCCTAAACCTCCAGACGCAGCTTTGGAGGACACCAGCAGCTAATCATTGCCCATGTTTCGTTTGAGAACAGCCTATTGTAAAGTGTTGACCGCACATTCTGGAGGCCAATACGGGCAACGGATTGGACTCAAGCTGTCCGAACATTATTTAACGCACACCGGTCAAATTAGGATGAAGGGGTCAGCGACTAAGTCGGGACATTTGGATCGCACAGCTACGGAGCCTCGCGACGAGGTGAGTCACTGGCCACTACATAGGAGAAAAATGAGAACAAGGAAAACGTAAGTTCGCAGAATGATTAACTGGCTCTTAGAAATTACTATCTGTGAGAGTTGTCGGCGTCGAGAATGCCAATGAGAGAATTCGACTATTGAAGCTCGAATTGTGGGAAGGCCCATCGCACGTGAGTGTTCGATCCCCTGATAGTTGTATCACATGCTTAACTTAGTACCTGCCAAGTTTCTTGCTGGACAGTGGCTTGATACATTTGTCCCGGGCGACCCAAAACCTGGTGGCTTTACCATAGCCTCAGCGCCGTCAGCAGCTGCACAAGCCTCGGAGCCGTATGTTGAGCTGGCTGTGCAACAAGCGCCCGAGAACCCCGCAGCAGCATGGCTATGGAAGTCGGAGAACCAGATAATGGGGAGATATCTAGACGTTCGTGTTGGTGGAAGCTTTGTCTGCCCACCAAGCGAAGGCCTCGAGGGCATCCGGCTTATCGTCCTCGTCGCTGGCGGGGTGGGCATCAATCCACTCATGAGTATCTTGGGCTTTATTGCCGATGAGGGCAGGAGTCTGAACATACAAGTATCAGTTCTGTATAGCACAAAGGCCGCCAAAGATGGAGGTCTAGGGAGAGTATTATTCTGGGATAGAATCGTGGACCTGTTTCGCCGAGGTCGAGTCGTGGGCAGGGCGAAGCTTTTTCTCACTGGGCCGCTGTCGCACGCCGGAGATGTTGCGTCATTCGAAACAAGTCAAGTCAGCATTGGGTTTGAAAGAATTACCAAGGACGACATTCTCCCAGAAATTCGTGCAGGCGGTGGCAAACATAGTACGCTGACATATATATGCGGCCCGCCGGCCATGACTGATCATTTCGTTGATATGCTTACAGCACCAGACATGGCCGGCGAAATTGATGCTGCGCGTGTAAAATCGGAGAAATGGTGGTAATCATGAAAATCTGACAGCTATCGATGTAGACTATCGTGGAATTGAGGTAAACAAAAGAGACCTGAGTATGAGCAAATGGTATATCTAGTGTAGTCATTCTTGAAGGAGTTGTGTTAGAACGCCGAAGACCCTATTATCATGCCCAAAGTACCCGAAGCCTGCTGAAAAATGGTGACAGATTCCGCTGGGTTTCCCAACTTCCCAGCACGATATGATTCTTGTCTAGCCAAAGAGATCTTGAGCTTTTTGTCTCTGTTTTGTCCTGCTTCCGTCAAATAGCTCCTTGCCCGTATTATCGGTACCCAACTTGCCAGGGAACAGCTCGCGAGCATTTGCAGAACCTTTGATGCTGAACCCCCCATTTGGTTGACCACTCAGGCTTGCCGCGCCCCTGATGTTAAGAATGCTACCTTTGGTGCCCTCGGGTATAGAAACAACCTTGGGTATATCTTCCTCTCGAAGGTGAGCGGAACCGATGGCGTCCTCCAATCTATCGAGTTGACCACTTCCCGAACCTGATTTCGAAGGGAATAGCTCTTTGGAACCATTCTCTGTGCGAAGTCGCTGTTTTACTGTCCGCGCGGAGTCTCTGTTCCGAGATGAACCATGCATGCTATCCATGGCGGCATCGCCATCGCTGTCACGTTGAGGAGACGCAGATCGATCGCGACGCGAAGCTCTTTCAGCGAAGAGCTCCTTGCCGCGATTCTCTCGCGAGTACGAGTTCCGTCTATCACCTGAATGAGAGCGTCTTTTTGCTGATTGACGTGGCGCATCATCGTACATGCTCGCCTCGAATGTTTCCACCTCCTCGTCCGAGTCGCGCTGGCGGCGGCCGCTTCCTCTGCGGTAGTCGTTGTCCCTATCTCTGTAACGCGAGCGAGAGTCTTGCTGTCGCCGACGGCGCTCCTCAGGGTCGTGCTCTGGATGGAGGAGATAGTAACGACTACGGAGAGCCGCGCCCGTCTCCTTCTTGTCGCTGGCTACCGCAAATCTAATATGCAGAGTAATTTCTGGCTTTCCCTCGACGGGTTTCGCAGGGAGTGTTTCGCCAGCAGGGAGCGCTGTGGCGTCGGCAATCGCAATGGAGCTAAGCGCGATCATTGCATCGCGAGCGGTCGAGTCCGAGCCGAATACCAGATTTGCGGATGTGTCATCAACCCATTCGACTCGATCGACAGGAGCGAAGTGAGATTTGACATAGGCCTTGATGTCATCTGTGTGCAGGGAATCAACGCCTCGTATATTTATCTTAGTCGGTACAATCCTAGTAGCGTCTTCGTCGGGCTTGGGCTCGTCGTCCGCGATCTCGCCAGGTTCGTCGACCTCGTCAGGTTGCTTATCAAGCATTAGTTTGGAGAAGAGACAGTGTTTCATAGGTTGTAGTCGTACCAGAATATCATCCGCTTCGGGAAGAGGCGCGACTGAAGCATCGTAGTTGCCTTCGACGGCATCGCCCATCTCGATATCCAGATCCATCATGCCGGAATTCTTCAACAAGTCTGTTAGAGCAGAGGTTGAGATTGAGGGTTGAGGATATGATGTTAACGCGCGTCTCGCGTTCTCAAAAAGTCAATACGAGAAGATGTACGCGAAAATAATGCTCAAGGTCGTTAAGCATCGAATGTGCTTTGAGAGAATGTTGGTATGCAGAGTCGCAACAGCACCTCACGGTGTACGGAAACTCGAGTATGCGCTATCGCGAAGCAGGGCCCCGCTAAACTGTAGTTGACCTGCACTTTGCACCACCCTCATGCAAACATGGTACAAAAGCAAACGCGGGTGGCTATCAATTATGCTAAACAGAAGGAGAATGAGAAACATAAATAGTACTGATACTGATAAAAGGCAGAATAAAAATTACGAAAATTAAGAAGATTAGCAGATATCAGTAGAAGATGGCAAAAAAAAAGGAAGAAAAAAAAGAAGTCGGTCGGCGCTTCTACTCGAGCGTCCTACTTTGGAATCTCCATGCTTCGGTGCATTATTGTGGTCCAACTCGACTTTCACCAGAGCATAGTGACAGATGACAGCGGTTGAGAATGCAGCCTATTGGAGGTACCTACTTTGACTATTAACTTCAGCCTCATCTCACTGCACACGGCGCAGGCATGGACTTGCAGCGATGTGCGCCAACCACGTGCGCTCGCTAGCCGCTGGACAACTAGTTTGAGTGTCTGCCCGCGATTCTGTTCACGGACTACCCCCTCACAATTGCTCGTTCGGTCCTACAATGGAACATTTCGGCGAAGCGGTTGCAATTTTGCTGAGCACATACGGCGCATGCATGTCGCTGGTTCGCAAATTGGGCCGACATGAGAGAAGCCAAACACAGGAACGTCTTCAGTCAGCCCGCCAGCTCCGTCGCCGACTCCGGTCCGATAGAAGCCAAGTGGGCAGTCTGTACTCGGCTCAGCTCTCCCAGCGTGGAACGGCCTTTCGACTTGGAGACCGTAACTCACTTCAGAGCTCGGAACCGGGCTTTATTATGCTTATGCTTTGGCTGACAGCATTGCAGGAAAATCGCGTCGTTCGCTACTGAGACTGGCGAGAAAGCTTGAGGCAACTATGAAGAAGGTTGTTGGACTATTTAAGGATGATCCCTCGTCACGCCTAGACTATGCGTCGCTTCGGGCTCTATCAGGGTCGTCGAGGAAAGAGGCTATGAGGACTATGTCAAGCCTCTCTACCAGACTCAACAAGGGCCGGCCAACAAGCGAGAGAAATGCATATCGGAGATTAAACTATTCAAAAAGCTCTGATAGAAGATCCAGGACGAAAATGGCAGAAGGATCATGCGAGGGTCTGAGTCAAGTGTCTAGGCTAACTAGCCCAAAGAAAGGCCTCTGCATTTCTTCTTGGGTAGGAACAGTGTCTTCCGATAGTACCAAGATTGGCGAGATCAAGCGTCGGAAACAAGGCACCTCACCGGAACAAGTCCGTGTATCTTATCCTGCCCGCTCTCGAGAAAGGCACGGAGTGGATGATGTGAAAAGTAGAGGCTGGTGGAATCCATTTAGAAGTAGGAGATAGAGCGACGTTTCGACAGTCTCCGTTGTGGAAGAAAGGTGCGGTCAATATCCTTACGAAGTGAGGTAAAAAGAAACACGATATTCTAGCTGTCCTCAACGGCAAAGGCTGAGAGAAAAGGGATACTCAGAAAAGCACAATGTCCACCAAACAATCCCTACAGATACCTACTTACCTACCACTACCTTCCACCCTTCCCACCTTAGGTAGGTAGGTAGGTGTGCCGTGGTAGGTAGGTACCTACCTAATGTACCCCCCCCCCCCCAATAATGGCTTTACCGGTGGGCGCTTGCCGTTCCACCCGTTGTGCTGGCCGTCTAGTTACAGTGAGCGACAGCGCCAGCCCCACCACCGCCCACAAGGTCTCAAACCCCGCGATCCAAAAATCACCAAAAGCTGGTCGCAAGTTGAGCATCGCAGAGGAAACGCCGCGCCATCTGCGTTTCTGTGGCCACCGAAAATCTCAAGGTTAAACAAAACATTCATACCGAGCGCCTTTCAGTTTGAGTGCAAGAAACAGACCCAATCTCGTCGACGCGCGCCGAACTCTCTGTTCTCACCGGACCTCGAAAAGCCAGAGACGCTCAGCGTCAAGCGATGAATTGAGTACCGCAACTATGCCCCAAGATCCTGCCGCCGCTCTCAGCTCATTGCTGCGTGGTGCATCGATTCACGACCACGACGAAGTCCTCAAGGCCGCCAATCTCGCAATCAAGTCCGACAAGAGCGACATTCTCGCCCGGCACACGAAGCTTGTTGCTCTGCTTAAGCTCGACCGATTTGACGATGCCGTGCGATTCCTTGCCGACAGCGGCTCTACCCTGGAATCCAAGTGCGTCATAGAAAAGGTCTATGCCCTTTACAAATCGGGAGACCTGGAAGAAGCCACATCGACATTGAAAAAGGCTGGCATTCGCCAGCGTAGCCTGCAACATATCGCCGCCCAGGTCGCCTACAGGGCTGAAAGATTCGGTGAAGCCGGCAAAGTCTACGAAGAACTGCTAGATGGTGATGCGGGTGAAGAGGAAAACGATATTAACATCAATCTCAAGGCCGTACACGCGCAGGCCGAATGGAGCGGCCTGTCTGCGCCGTCAGAGCCGCTTCGCAGCATGCCCGATTCTTTCGAGCTATGTTACAATATTGCCTGCGCCAGCATCGCGAGAGGCGAGCTTGGCGAGGCGAGCAAACTGCTTCAACGTGCGGCCATGCTTTGTCAGGGCTCTGACGACCTGGAAGAAGAGGACAAAGAAGCAGAATTGCGACCTATCTGGCTCCAGCAAGCTTACGTATATGCTCGGGATGGAAAACTAAAGGAGGCGCTTGAACTCTACAGTTCGATAGGGTTATTAAGGTATGATAACAAGCTACTAGACTGCTGCCTGTTGATCTAGTATTGACTCTCCACCCAGCGACGACGAGGAAGACTTTATCATTGTTGCCCGACAGAACCACCTCTCGATCGAAGCAAAGCCAACGAACCCGTATCTTTTGCACAGGAAAATGGGTGCTGGAGGTGTCAAGGCAGAAAATGCCAAACTTTTCAGTTACCAATCGAGCCGCGAGCGCCAAAATTCGTATCTGCTCGACCTAGACGTGCATAAAGTAAGCGGCGTTCAGGAAAAGACGCACACGTTTCTTCAGGAGTCAGAACAGCCGACGAGCAGCGCCAGCGTCAATGCTATGGCCGTTATGAATGCAGCGGCTGTGGCCGATGGCCTCGATGACAGAGCCGCTGTTCGGAAGTTGCAGGCTCTCGCGGCTAAGCGACCGTTGGACGTTGGCCTTCTCCTCACCATCGTGCAGCTTCAGCTTCGTCTCAGCCGCAAGGGAGCAGCACTATCGCTCCTCCAAGCCTTCTTCACTCGGCTGGAGAAAGAAGGCACGGATACGGCAAGAGACGTTCGCTTCAGCCCTGGTCTCGTTGCACTGGCGGTGTCGTTGATGCGCGCGCAGGGACACGAGAATTCTGCCAAAGCCGAATTTGTCACTGCCGCCAAGCACTGGACGAAACGTCCTACCACATCATCAGACTCCTTGTTGAGAGAATCCGGCATCGAGCTTATGCGCTCGTCGAACCCCGAAGACCTGAAGTTGGCAGGATCAGCATTCGAGAAGCTCTTCGCAGAGCACAAGGGCTCCCACATTGCCTCTGCTGGTCTCGTTGCGTCGCTTGCTGCTGTCGACTCGGAGAAGACTAGCCAGCACATGTCTGAGCTTCCTCCCGTAGAGGCCCTCACCAGGGGAATCAGCGTGAAGACTTTACTTCAAGCGGGTGTCGTAGCTGCCCCAAGCCGGCCCAGCACGAAGAAGCGTGCCGCGGCCGAGATCGCAGAGAAGGCGACTACCAAGCGCCGTCGACGCCGCCTACCAAAGAGCTACGAAGAGGGTAAGGCCGTTGACCCTGAGCGCTGGTTGCCTCTGCGAGACCGCTCATCGTACCGACCGAAAAACAAAAAGGGTAAAAAGAAGGCCGCCGAGTCGACGCAAGGAGGCGTCGTTAAGGAGGAGGAGACGCTGGGACTCGTTGGCGGTGGCGGCGTCAAGGTTGAGAAATCTGGTGGTGGTGCCGCCAAGAAGAAGAAG
Source organism: Akanthomyces uredinophilus (assembly GCA_030778065.1). Lineage (NCBI taxonomy): Eukaryota > Fungi > Ascomycota > Sordariomycetes > Hypocreales > Cordycipitaceae > Akanthomyces > Akanthomyces uredinophilus. The sequence continues at coordinate 11,854 of JAPFRW010000072.1, read as the reverse complement.
AAGGGCAAGAAATGAAATCTTGGTGCCTTCTCGTTCCCCCTCACGGCACTTGTCGGTAAATGTGTCGTGGCACATTAAAAGATTGTACACTGTGCGATATAATCCAGTTACGAAGATTCTGAAGACGCACAAATGTAGCAGCTTTGCATCACTTTAGACTCACTCACAACGGGGCCTAATTAAAATAATACAAATAGTATTTTCCACTGTTGCTATAAAGACAAGCTTCTGTGCTGAATATGTTCATGCTTCTCTTGTCTATCCTCCACGTCTCTAGCACTCGCGAAATAAAACAAACGTAAATCGCAAATAATTCTTTTCTTCATGTGCCGCTGCGTCTACCATGAGCGGCATGTCCGAATGTAGGGGCCTTGCCTTGGTGTTCATTTGCAATACGTCTATGCCTCTGCCACTTGCAGTGCACGGCTGGCAAGCTTGGCTAGTTCTTGGCTAGAATTTACCTCATCTTTCTCTTCGGCGTCGTCACCCGCACTGTCGCTATCCAAGCTATTTATAAATGTTGGGTCATGCGCCACTTCTGTGACAGACTTCCCGTTTGTGTTGGATTCAAAAGCTTCCTCTTCGGACTCGGTTTCAATAGGCGGTAGTGACGATCGCCGCCCGTCGGAAAAACTCACGGCAACTTCACTCTCTCCGTCAGATGGGATTGCAAGACGTCCGCCCGCGGAAACAATTCTCGCAGCCTGCGCTGATGAATACTTCCGGTGCAGCTCTCTGAAGCTGAGCGCAGTGGCTGTATTTGCGCTTGCTGCAGATTCTCGTCGTTCACGCGATGCAGCGCCTTCTGAAGAGGCATCAATAGCAGAATGAAAGTCCTCGTCGCCTCTATAACTCAGGCTAGGCGATGGTGGCTGATCTCCTTGATGCTGAAGTTTCAGTGCAATGATCTTGTCGTCATTGGACATATTTTGGATTTCAGTGCCCAAATTTATGACAGAGGCCTTCTTGCCGTGGACAACAAAGCTCCCCGTTCCGCGTGATAACATGCTTTCTCTCCCAATATCCTCCGATCGAGTGGAATCGGGCTCTCTTCCTCTCTTGCTTCTGTGATGAGACAGGTGGCCAGCACTCTCCCTAAGAGTACGCTGGAGACTGCGGCGGACTTTCGTTTTCTCCAGTTTGTCGCGTTCGGACAGTGCATCTGTTGAGTCGGTCAGAGCAGTCTTTGCTTTGTCAGCGTCTTTACTCCTTCGTCTTTCAAGCAGCCCTGCCTGTCTCAGTAGATCTTGCTCCTCAGCGTCCATCTCATCCAAGTCGTTTGATTTGCGTCGTGTACTCTCTTGCTCGCTTTGGGGCCGTGTCCTCTTTGATCTGGGGCTTGAGACCGGGGTCCGTATCGGCGATGTGGCGCTTGTGAAAGACGTCGCGTCAATCTCATTCTCTTGGGATGCCTCAGCAAACTTCGGGGCAACCTGTGGGCTGGAGACTTGAGTAATGGGGGGTTCTGTAGGAGTAACAGGGCCGTTTTCGGCCGTGGCATGCTTGCTCCTTTTCGACTCTGTCCTGGCAACAGGAGGCTTCGGGGTCGGGGATCCAGCCTGCTCCGAATCCTGCTTATTGTTCGGCGTCGACAAGACTGGAGATGATGGGAGTTCCTCATTGAAGTCTTGGAGCAAGATGTCTCGGTGGCAAGTTTCTTTCCAGATTCGCATGCGAGTCCACTTAAGCTGTGCGCTCATGCGAGCCGCAGCAGACAGCAGACTGTCTCGTGTCCTCGGCTGGATGGGCGCTAGTATTTGAAGATGGCGAGCGTTCCGTAGCTGCTCTTCGAGTTGTTTTTGGGCGTCTTCGACTTTTTGATCCGATTCGGCTATCTGGACCTGCATGTATCTGCGCCGTGCAATTTGAATGTCTTCGGCCATTTTGTGGTCGATCTTGCCCCGAGCTATCGTGACGGGTCCTGTGGGCGTCTGGACGAGTTGAATACCGTCGGAGCTATCGAGCCGCCTCATGCCTCTCCTGCCTTGACCATCATAGTTTCCGCCGACAATGCCGCGCATTTTTACGCCCGATGTCCTGAAGGCAGCAGCATAATTTAACTTGGCCAGCCAATCATTCAGCTCGTCTTCGTTGTCGGCAAGGAGCACCTCATCGAGCCCCTCTTGCCGCACATAAATGAATGCATTCTTATGCTTTTTATATGTCGTGTCCAGCAAGGCCACTGCGCCATGCGTGGACATCAATACATCCGGCTTGAACTCGGAAAGGGGAGGGTTGAAAATGATAGGAACTTCGTCATGGCCAGCCTTGATGTGATTTTCATATTGATGCATAAGACCCTTGACCCAGTTTGTATTGCGGAAAAAGTACAGCTGGGCGCCGGTGAGGATGGCGCCCCATTCTTGCCAAGGCGAACGCGTTTTTCTCTTTTTGGCGTCCTTGCGCCAGAGCAAGCCGACTTTCGTGATTTTGATGTCGACAATACCTTGCTGAGCCTCTTCGGGATTGGTAGCGGTCTTCTCAGACATAAATGCGTCGGGACGAGATCTCGGCGATACAATTTGCAGAACACCTGTGCGGAAGAAGGTCTTCTGTAGATCGTTCATATTTAGGGAGGTTGCTGTGCCGAGGTAATTGAAGTGGTCCTCCAAGCACATTGCGTCTTTCCAGTTCGGTCGTAGAGGGTCAAGATTACCTTCGAAAATGAGTGTGTATGGGTCGATAGGCTCCTTTGCCGTGCGAACAGCGGTTTCGCCGCCTGGTCCAATAATAAGAGGCTTTCGCTTCGACTTTATAGTCGCATTTCGTTCGGTACCCAAGTCTAGATCATCCTCCACGTGAATGAACGGAGTATAAGATATATTGTCGTAGAAGCACTCCAAGATATCATCAAAGATGCCCTCCCCGCGAGTATTTTTGATATAATCTGATTTTTGCATCTTGTGCTTGTTATTCTTGTTGAATACATCGGTGTGAAGAATTAGCAGCGAAAATGCGATGAAGTATGCTTGGTCGGGGGAAGAGTAAATGCCTGGGTTGCATTCATGGTATCTGTTTGCAAAGGCCTGCAAGAATCGGTCGATTTGCTGCGTTTCCTTTGGGAGTTCAGCTTGCATAAGAAGCTTCCTCAAGGCCATGTCCATAGGGTCCCCGAAAAAACTGAAACGTCTCATGTAGCTCCGCAAGACTGTGCTGAGAAATAGGTCCGTACTTCTGGCTAAGCTTGCCGCAAGGATGCCGCGAGGGATGTCGGCTTCCAGACGTTCCAGGTACTTGGTTGCGGACTCGTCATTCCTTCTTTCGGGTAGAGTCACAGTCTCGCGGCTCAGCTGAAAAGAATTATGATTTGAAGGGACGGAGCCGGGTGTCAATGGAGTAAGAGTGCCCTGACGTGCAAGGTCCGAATTTTGACGAAGACGGCTAATACCCAACAGGTCTCCAAAGCTCTTTCTACCCGATGATGTCCCGCCTTGTGGGAGCATGAGGTGGCCGTCAGTAGAATTGCGTCCTAGCGAGCTCATAGTTGAGGAACGCCCGCGCAACACACTGGCCCTGGTGGGTGATGACTGCCCAGAGCGGCCTGCCGTTGTCTGAAGGGCAGCGATTGTTGAAGTTTGCGAGCCTTGCCTGCTATCTGTGCCGTCAAGGTTCGCTCTGGGAGTCGTGGCGCTCTGCGAAGAGGCTGGGCGGGGTGTAGCGGCCACGTTTAACGAGGATGCCGAGTGCGCAACGGCCGCGCCCTTGCTCTTTTGTGGCAAGTGTGCCAGAGGGAAAAGAGACTCGGGTGCTTTTCTCATTCTTTTCAACCGGAAGATGGAAGATGCTGGCGTCTTCTTCGGAGTGGTGTTGGGACTTGACAGAAACGCATTGTCAGTGGAACTGGCGTCAGACCTCGAGGACTCGGACTGACGATAAGCTGGAGTAGTCAGGGATGTTCCATTGGACGCGGTCGAAGTTCGCGATTCCAGCGGCGGAGATTGTGGTTCATCTAGGGTTGCCGTGGTCGGCCGCCCTCTTACATCGTTGAACGATTTCCTGGCCTGCTTCTGGCTCTTCGGTCGGCTTTGGTCACCATCTCGGGGAATGTCATTGGAGCGGCGAAACCTGGCAGCAGCCAAGCTCATCCGTGATTTGACTTTGCGAGGGCCGTTAATATCGTTGGTCGGTGCGGTGGTAATAATGGCGGGAGCTGGTCTCACGTTAGCGAAGAGAACAAGCACGCAGGTGACATGGAGAGTGTCAAGTACTTGAAGGTAGAGGGGGCAATTGTTCCGCTTGCTGTTTCGCTTTTAGGGATAGTTGAGAGTCAGACGCGTTCCTGAATCTCAAAACGGAGAAACGCTTCTGTCTGCTGAGGGCATCATGGTTATGGGACGTATCAGGCCGGCTGGTCGTCGAGTCGCGGGTCGTGGTGGCGGCGGCTTGGTCGTCAAGGTCTGTCGTCTTTCCATCTGAACGCGCGGCAGCGGTGGACATATCGGCATCTTTGCCGCTCTTCGCTACATTATCTTGCTGCCGTGTGTCAGGTTCACTGGCCAGATTGCCGCGACGGCGTAGAAAAGGCATGATGAGGATCGCCATGCATGGTAGAGCGCGCAAAGGTCCCGGGTGGCCGTCCGACTGGGGCGACGTGGAATCGAGCAGATCAGGCCTCAAGCATGCTAGGCAGTGCGAAAGCTTCGAGTGCGGATTCTGATGGCGCCGTAGCTTACTCGACAGACGGGCCAAGGCAGTAAGGGATGAGCTAACGAAGTTCCAAGTCTTGACTGCGTGATGGCCTCAACCAGAGCAATTGGGTAAAGCTGTCGGAGAGGCAGTATTATTCTGTCAAGTGGAGTTTGGCACCTCGCAAGCCAGGGGCTGGACTTGTGCAAGCCCAGGTCCGAGAAACGCGTACATAGCTGGGATTGGGCAGCTGCAGGCAGCTAAGTAGGTACCTACCTAGGTAGGTAGTGGTAGCCAGTAACCTGCTGTGAAGCTGGCGGACGATTGAAACTGTACCGCACCTGCCTCAGTATGTACTACCGACCTTCCCACCTACCTACCTACCTTAGGTAGGTCAGCAACTACCTACCACCTAGGTACAGTGGGGTGAAGGTACCTGTCCAGGTATGTACCTACCTACGTGCCTACCTAGGTAGGTGGTAGGTCAGGTAGGTAGGCACTCAGTCCTGTTGTCCTCAAACGCGCTCGTACCCAGGGCGAATCACTGTAGCGCCGCGCTGCTCCAGGCACCAATGCGTGCTTTGCCGCATTAACTCTTGAATAAGTACCGGAATTGCCTTGGCTGCTTGGCCACTGGCCACTTGGACACCTACGGGCCTGCCTACATAGTTATGATGTCTTTCTCAGTGTCTTGGTAGCTACTCAGATACCTTGATGTGCCTATTGCCTGCCAGTGCCTGCCACCCTGCCACCTGCCACCTGCTTGCCTGTCACCCTGTGCATCAAGTGTTTCGGTGCTTGCGCGGCCGCCCCTCAACGCGGCCAATGAGCAGAGGCGCAGCCAATGGAGCCCCCCGCTATTTGCGCGTACCTAAGTACCTGACCACGCTGAGGTACCTACGTGCCTACCTAGCCGTCGATGGTAGCCTACTCGATGCCGTATCCGGCGGAGCACGCTGCAGCTACAATCACCAACACAATGCCGACGGCTTCCTTGCCGAAGACCAACTTCATCCATTCTTCAGTGCATACGCACCCGCGCACTTCAAACCCTACCTGGCCTCGTGCTCGGTATTCTCAGCGACTTGCAGCTCCCTCCAGCGCGTGTGACACCTGCTCACGCCACGATGAAGACAATCACTTTTGCAACCGCGCTGCTCGTGTCTGTCTCTGCCCACAAACCCGCAGTCAACGGCCACTTCAGCTACGATGGAACTGGGGTTCAGACGCATGCGCGTCCAATCGATGGGAACGCGCCTGTGTTTCCATTCTTGACCAAGCTTAGGGACACAACGGTCGAATTACTCTTTGGGAGACATCCAGCAAAAGATTTGTCTGGGCCAGTAACCGATATCGACGGCCTGCGCCACAGATACGCCAACGAAATCGTCATGCGATTTAATGTTACGAACAAGGAAGAAGAGCAAGCGCTGGCCGAAGCCTCTAGTCGCCTCTTCCTTGACGTCTGGGGCGTCACTCACGATTACGTCGATATTCGCATACCTACCAATCAGGTATCGCCGCTCCTTGGGCTGCTTCCAAGTAAACTTCAGTCTTCATACTTCACACTCATATCCGACCTTTCGAGAGCAGTATACGAGTCCCTTCCCAAAGATACGCCGTCTCGTCTCATCGGGCCCAATGCCGTCTTTGAACGGTTCCCTAGCCGCCTTACTGTGTCTGATAGTCTTTTCTTTCTAAGATATCACCCCTTGAAGACAATTATGCAGTGGATGCAGCTGCTGGAATCGATATTTCCCGAGCATGTCAAATACATGTCAATCGGGCAATCCTCTGAAGGGCGCGACATCCCTGCCCTCCGAGTCGGCCGTCCTGGTGTGGACGCAACAGAAGGTCCGAGGAAGACAATGGTTATTACAGCTGGTCTCCATGCGCGCGAGTGGATTTCGACCACAACGGCGAACTACGTGGCATGGGCACTGATAACTGAGTTCAACAAAGATCCAGTCATCACCAAGTTTCTGCACCACTTTGACGTTGTTATAATTCCGGCGCTCAATCCTGATGGTATGGAATACTCCTGGCAAAGCGATAGACTTTGGCGCAAATCTAGGCAGGAAACCAGCCTTCGCATGTGCAAAGGTTACGACCTCGACAGATCATTTGGATTTGGCGATTCTTTCGAGCACACGCAGAGTGACCCTTGCTCCGAAGACTATGGTGGTGAAGAGCCGTTTGAGGCGGCTGAAGCTGCAGCTTTTGCGAAGTGGGCCCACGAACAGACGGAGAAGAACAATGTGCAGTTTGTTGGAATGATAGATTATCATTCTTACTCTCAGCAAATACTCTTCCCGTACGCCCACTCATGTGCCGTGGAGCCACCGAACCTGGAAAACTTGGAGGAGCTTGCAGCTGGCATTGCAAAGACGATCCGTGTATCTACCGGAGAATTGTATAGTGTTTCGCCAGCGTGCGATGCTGCGATGGTGGTGGACAAGACAAAGTCTGGCCTTTCACGCAGCAGAATCAACGAAGGCGCTGGCTCTGTGATGGATTGGTTCTATCAAGACATGAATGCTCACTTCAGCTACCAGATAAAGCTACGTGACCACGGACTTTATGGATTTTTGCTTCCAGACGAGGAGATCATTCCGACTGGTCGGGAGATGTTCTTTGTCATGAAGTACGTGGCCGATTATTTGCTGGGCAATAACGGCATCGAAATGGTAAAAGAGGCGCCCGAGGACGATAACATGATGAGACAAGAGCTTCGCCGTCGTTACATGCGCCGCTAGGACACAATTTGTGCATTTTTACCAATTGAAACTGGTTTCAAGCACGAATCAGGCAACTTCGCTTTTGTGATAACTCAGCGCGGTGAGGTTTCTCAGTTTGATCCGTGGGCAAGAGAGCGAGGCTGCCGGCTATGCATGCTCATTGGGCTCGCTCAGGAGTAAGACTTGGTTGAGCTAGCGGTACCGACACAGTGCTGACTGATGTTTCCCGTCTGATGCCTGAGTAGCAAGTACCCTTGGATGGGTTCGTCGCCATTCCATCAGCAAACCATTACTAACAGAATACACATTCAACCCGGCAATAGGGTGTGGCTGCACCAGAATGCGCCGTACCTGCTGAGTGCCCCACCGCGGGGTGCACTTGTTGACCCCTCTAGGAAGGTGGGCTGTTGGATTTTTGGGACGTATTTATTGGCGAGCACATGCGGCTCACAATTCCAAGTCTGTAATTCTTTTCCTTCTCGATCAGATTCCCTCCCTTCGTCTTTTCAGCGCCACTACACCAGGAGACGGCGGAAATGTGCAGAGCTGCGGAATCACTTGCGAACATTGGGGCCAGGACTGTCGAGCGCGACCTCCTCCCCACCAATGTGATTCCGCGCCACTACCAATTACAACTCGAGCCCGACTTCGACAATTTGACATTCCACGGCAAAGTTGTAATTGATCTTGGGGTCGCTGAAAACTCTAATTCGATTACTCTACATACTCTGGAAATTGAAATTCGCGCTGGGAAGATTATATCTGGAACAAACGGGACCACGTACGTACTTCTGTGCTGATGAAACCTTTCGCGTCTTTCGCGGTCACATCGCCTTGTCCACGGACTCAACGCAAGGGAACACACAGCTCTCGCCGCGAAACACTTATTGACTTGTACTGCACAGCCAAGATCTCAGAATTAGCCATGATGAACAGCGTCAGACGACTACCGCTTCCTTTTCTACGGACCTGAACAAGGGTGAGAATGCCCAACTTGAGTTGACCTTCATCGGCCAACTCAATGATAAGATGGTCGGCTTTTATCGCTCTGGCTACACCAAGACCGATGGTACCAATGGATATATCGCGACAAGCCAAATGGAACCTACTGGTGCCCGACAAGCGTTCCCCTGTTTCGACGAGCCTGCACTCAAGGCGACATTTGACATTACTCTCATTGCTGATGCGCATTTGACGTGCTTGAGCAATATGCCGGTTAAGTCCGAGGTCGACGTGCAGTCCACCATTACGAATGCTACTCGCAAGGCTGTCAAGTTCGATACCTCCCCTGTAATGTCGACATACCTCACCGCGTTCATTATTGGCGAGCTAAATTACGTCGAGTCCAACCTCTTCCGCATTCCGGTTCGCACATATGTTACCGTTGACCAAAATGTTGAGTTCGGTCGCCACGCTGCCGATCTCGGAGCACGAACTCTCGCACTTTTCGAAAAGGAATTTGGCGTTGAGTTCCCCTTGCCCAAGATGGATCAAATTGCTGTTCTTGATTTTGCAGCGGGTGCCATGGAGAACTGGGGTCTTATCACGTATCGGGCTGTTGATCTGCTGATTGAAGCAAATGCCGGTGCCGGCCGCAAACGCCGTGTCACCAACATTGTTCTTCACGAACTTGCTCACCAATGGTTTGGAAATCTTGTTACCATGGAGTGGTGGGAAGGTCTTTGGCTCAAGGAAGGTTTCGCTACATGGGCGTCTTTGTACGGAGCGAATATATTCTACCCCGAGTGGAATATTTGGGCCGATTTTGTCGTCACGTCCCTGCAAGAGGCCCTGCATCTCGATTCCCTCCGGAGCAGCCACCCTATTGAGGTACCGGTGAAGAGCGCGAATGAGATTAACCAAATTTTTGACGCCATTTCCTACGAGAAGGGATGCTCTGTACTTCGCATGATTTCGGTGCACCTTGGAGAGGATGTATTTTTGAAGGGCATCAGAGACTATCTCCAGAAATTTGCGTACAGAAACACTACCACCGATGACTTGTGGAATTGTTTGAGTGCGGCCAGTGGGAAGCCAGTGACCGAAGTTGTCGCTCCGTGGACGCGGGAAATAGGATATCCTGTCTTGTCTGTCTCAGAGGACACCATTGGCAATACTGTCACTGTGGCCCAGAACCGTTTCCTTCGCACGGGCGACGTCACGCCTGAAGATGACAATATTGTTTACCCTGTCATTCTCGGTCTCCGCACGGAAGCTAGAGTCGACCACTCTATGGTGATGACAGAACGGGAAATTATCCTAGATGTCCCGGCGGGCAGCTTCTTCAAGCTAAACGCTGACCATCCTTCGGCCTACAGAACCCTGTACTCTCCCGAGATCCTTGCTCGCCTCGGCAGTGCTGCACAGGAAGGAAGAATGAGCATTGAGGACAGAACTGGCATGGTAGCAGATGTCGCAGCCTTGACTGCGGCTGGTTACACAAAGACGTCTACCTTTCTCACGCTGGCGCAGAGTTTCAAAGATGAGACTTCGTTCTTTGTGTGGAAAGAACTTATTGCCGGTCTGGGCGAGATCTCACTTGCTTGGATGTTCCAAGACAAGGCTGTGACCGAAGGTCTGAGGACATTCAGAAGGGAGCTTGTCACGCCGATTGCCCGCAGGCTTGGCACCAAGATCACTGAGGAAGACGGTCACGTTGATCAGCAGCTGAAAGATTTGATTATGTTGTCAGCTGCGATGTGCGGCGATGAGAAGACTATCAGGGCCGCGCAAGACGCTTTTCAGAACACCTTGAACGGGCATGTGTCCGCACTCCACCCAACGCTGAGAACTACCGTGTACTCAATTGTATCTCGATATGGTGGTGAGACTGAGGTACGTAATTGGAAGCACCAAGTACATATTGCAATGTGTCCACCGGCTAACATTTTTCTTCTTCTTCTTCTTCCTCTTCGAATAGCTGGCCCAACTCCTGAATCTCTACAATACTTCAGGGGTCTCCGATGAGCGTATTGCTGCCCTTAGAGGTTGCGGCTTTACCAGTGATCCTGAGGTTATTGCCAAGGTGTTTGCCGCCATGGATGGCGGTGACGCCATCAAAGATCAGGATGTCTATCTTCCAGTCAAAGGTGTCCGCAGTAGTCGCATAGGCGCGGATGCGGCATGGAAGCACTTCCTCGGTAACTGGGACCAGTACTACAAGCGTTTCCCACCTGGCTTGTCTATGCTCAAGAATCTCGTCAAGTATTTCTGCGAGAGTATGGGCACATCTGAGCAGTTAACGCAATTCAAGGCATTCTTCGAAGGCAAGGATACTCGGGGTTTTGATAACTCTGTGCGTCAGGTTATCGATTCAGTGCAGGCTAAGTTATCTTGGGTCGAGAGGGACTCTGACGACGTTGTGGCTTGGCTGAAGGCCAGTGGCTACATGCAGTAAATGCTGATTGGATTGTTGAAAAGGAAATCATTAGGAATAGATGCAGAATAGTGTATGACAGCCCAAGAAGGTGTATTTATTGAAAGTAAGTATAGCGATTATGTAGCTGTGTGACTGGCAGAAGCCAAGCCGATGGGATTCCGAAGCCGGCACCGAGAAAAAAGATTTTTATGAGAGGAAAGGTAGTATTTGTAAGGTAATAGATAGGGCGAAACGTGTCAAGAAGTTAATCTCCTTGTTATAAGACGATGCAGTGATCGGCAGACAACCTGACCAGTATTGCCTGTCTGCCCACTAGTTGAGTAGTTTCGCTAGCTAAAGTGCTTTGCGGGCATGAATGGGATTTTCAAATGCGGAGTTTGGTGTTGTTGCGGAGGAGGGAGTGGCCAAAGCCTTACGCAACGTGACCCAAGCAACTATTTTCGGGCGCGATTTTTCTAAACATGGTGGTCTGTATCAGGCGAGATGCACCGGAGGGCTGCAAAAAGGCGAGACGCGGTATGATGTAGATTTGTAAGCCTGTGCTGCCTGGTGGTGCAGCACCGTTCTAGGAGTTGCTGTGACCAACACTTACAAGCGGTACAACACAGCTCGGCCACCCATTTCTTAGGTCCTCTTCTGTGGTATCTGTATTTTAAAGTCGGTCATTCTTGCGAGATGCAGTGACGGATACGCTACCGATAATCCGGCACGATACAAGATGGCAGTAATGACAAGTACATAACGTTCATCCATGAGATCCATCCATCAAACTGCCCATTGCTGTCCGTGTATCCGCAGCCCGCCCATTAATCCAGGGGCAGCCAAGCAGCTACACACGCTAATTCATTAGCTTCTCCGCAACACTCAGATTTGCTTCACGTCCGCACTTGCAGGGCCGCCCGTCAGGCGGAGGCGCTGGCGTAAGCCCAGCCAATTGCTGGGCTTTCCCGATGCAATTTCAAGTTAACCCTCGGACCTCAGATGATGGCCGGCCCGTCGCGCCCACACGTTTCGCCGGGCTTGCATCCCGGTTTAACTGAGGTCGGAGTCCGGGGGGGGGGGGGGGGGGGGGGGGGGGGGGGGGGGGGGGGGGGGGGGGGGGGGGGGGGGG